>QRFJ01001699.1:0-135000 GCA_006176705.1 Cocos nucifera
GTGTTGTTGTCTGAGGAGAACGCTGATGGAAGTTTTATTCTAGGATGACCTTTATCCCAAAGGTCAAGGCAAATGAAGTCTCCCTAATTGCAATCTTTGGATAGTTCGTATATGCCCAGAGTACAGTGACTAGAGTTCCATGCTACACAAGTCCTTATGCCCTTCTCAAGTGCTTGCTTTGATATTTTCTATAGGTAGATTCATATTAAGTTACTCGGCCTCGCCATTTTTCTATGGATGAGCCACTAATGTAAAAGTATGATAGATATTCAACGATCTTCTAGAACTCGACACAATTTTGCTCCCCAGCAAACCACCACCTATTTGATCTTTATGATAGTCCTAGGTAAGTTTTGACATGCAAATAAATTGACTTCCCAGATGAACTCCTCACTTTCGCTTCAAAGTAATTTTAGCCAGGGGTTCAGACCTCGATTATTTGGTTACATTAGGTCAATGCACCAAGAGAACATTTGCTGTCCGGATGCCCGAGAGGGATCGAGTATATCCATCCCCATTGTGCAAATCGCAGGTGCTCAAGGGTAAGCTCGGAGGATCGACCATCTCAATACATAGCAGTTTCTCTGACCACATGATCAACCTTCTAACATGAGTCCAGAAGTTTTGATACACGGTTGGCTATGTAATAGGCCTTGTTGAAAGCCAATTAGTTGAGATAGAGATCTGGGATCCAATGGCTTTCTACAAATTTCTTCGACTGTTCCATAATGCAAAATTGGCCTCAGAAGGGGTTCGAGGCATCTTAAAAGTTGTAGTGGAATATGATATTTTGAATTATCCTTCAATTAGGAGAACATCTGAGAGGCCCTGATTTCATTTAATTTTCAACTATCCTTTCAGATCATGAGAGGACCCATCCTTTGAGGAACTGAGCCAATGGGATCAATCTGCTTGGCTCATGCTCAACCTACATCATAGACTACGGGGTTCTTCTAACTTAGGCATTTCAAGACTTCGAAGAACCCTCTTGATATTCGGCATGGCGCTCAGGTGTGACCAAATTATGAAAGAAGTTCAGGCTTGGGTAATTTCTTCTCGCTCTCAACAAATTCATTGGACATTTGAAACTCATATGAAGCACCGAAATCCGAAATCCTTACCGTTTCTCGAGATCTTATCATCTTTCCTTCAGAAGCTTCATAACTACTTACTAACTTGTTCGAAATTAACTAGATGTAGGGGAAATCGACGTATACCACTTAGAGAGGTCTGCTTTATCACTCTTGGCATATCCTTGTCCTGCTATCAGAGCTTCGAATATTCAGCGCCCATTATTTACTTTCGGAACAAACGCGAAGCGTAGTGCAATACTCATGATGATGACACTTCCGGTGACTTCAAGGATTAGCCCAGTGACTTAGCACCTTAAACATTGGACAAGACCATCCCCACATATAGGCCCGAAAGATCTTCGAACAAGCATCCACTCCTTTCTTCAAAGGACCTCCGATTTGCAACCACGGGCAAGGCTGGCTTCATTCTGCAGGTTTGACATCATCAAAATGTGCTCTGAACTATGAAGTCAGCAGGATCTGAGCTTATTAATGGCGAAGGTTGGTAGTTTGCAACATCTGTGAGTTATGATTACCCACTTTGCAAATCTTCACCACGAGGACATCCATCTAGATGAAGATCTGTCTTGATTAGCTAGATCTACAGAGAACATGTAATGTATGCCCCTAGAAGTAAGCACTTGAAGCCATCCTTACTGCACATCAGAGAGCATAGAATTAATATATTTTTAATTTAAGTGTACCTATCTCTGCATCCGTTAAGACTCACTTATGTAGTAGATCAGGTCTTGCCACCTTCGCACTCTTTCTTACTGGATACACTACCAGTGCCTCGGGAGACAGACACTTAGGTGAAGGGGAATAACTTCTTCTGTTACAGAGTTCAACTTAGGCCAACAGGGAGAAGCAAGCAGCGTAAGTTCTATAAGACTTTTCAATACTTGCTGGACTTTCTGATAGATCAACAGAAAGTTCTTTCAGGTTGTTGTAAGGACCTTTGTAGAAAAGAAGGGGCAATCATCGCTTGGCCGACTTTGACGATTTAACAAGCGATTCAGAGAGCCACCTTCCCAATTAGGTGTAATTAACTTCTTTTATTAGATCTTGGCTGTCATCTCCTATCAATGGCTCGGATCTTCTTCACATGTTAAGCTTCGATGTCGGACGCTGACACCAATTGAATCTCAAGGAATTTTTTCTGAGGATTACTCCGAAGTATTATTGCAGTCGATTGAGCTTCATTATTACTTCTGAGAGTGATAAATATCAATAAATTTATCAATAAAAATATTAATTTATTAATTAATTTATATTAATTTTTAGAAATTAATGAATCAAATTATAAATATTTTAAAGAATTTCATGATTTTTAATAATTATTAAAAAATAATAAAATTGTAGAAAATAAAATTTTATATCAATGGAAAGAGCTCATTTTTCTTTATCATAACGAAATTAAGATTTAAAAGCAAAACAGAGCTAAAGAAGCAGAATAGTAATTTCATAAAAATAATAAAATAAATTAAATTAAAAAAACAAGAAAATGTACTGCAGCAGCTCTGCAACCAGCCACGACGCATCCAATAGACATTCGACTAGCCTAATGATCAAGCATACAACTGGTCCATGATCCAAGCTTGGACCGCGCAGCTTCATAGAAACGAAAATCGATGGTATGCACACAGTGGCAGACTTAGAACCTTAAGGAAGGTCGCATAAAAATTTATCGGGCAGGCTACACAAGACATATCTTTTCACTTGCATACATGAGAGGCGCTGAGTTCTGTAGTGTACGGTGCGGACGATCCATGCGCTGCTTTTAAGAACAGTAATTCCGCACATCGACGAGTGCGGTAGCTTTGCGGTCAAAGATCAGGTTGGTATTACTTTCGGCACTTGATGCAGCATTCCAGACTCACAGGATCGCCATCCAATGTAGCGCTTCGATCCAGAGGATGAATCGATGGTCTAAAACCTCTCGAGTGATGATCATGGACTTCCTGATGACATAATTCTGCATCAGGATTTCTTCCATCAACAGCGATCGGACGATGGTCAGGACTTATAATCCGAACCTGATCTGGCGCATGATCGCATCCATTTTAAATGAGTTTTTGGACGCATTGATTATCCTAGTAGAATCGGCTAGTATTTTCACCAGACTTACTAGATGTGCATATCAGAGCTATTTTTGATTCTCAAATTTTTTTGGATTCTTTTGTACTTTTTTGATGATTACAAAGGATTATGTTCCACAATGCCGTCCAGAATAAAATATACAACCCTTCTAGCTCTATATAAAGGACTCCTAAGCCATCTAAGAATGACAATATCAGTAGCAAGGAAGCCAAAGGAACATGAGTGAAGCCAAGCTCATGGGTCTAAATTACCTTCAAAAGCTATACAGCGACTGGAAAGAAGAAGAGCCAGTTTCTATGCATCTCCACGCCTACGCTATTACGATCTCCTTCATAGTTTGCTCTTTCTTTTTCTTTAATTTTTGTATTAAATTTGAATTTTTCTTTTCTTTAATTTTTATAGTATTAATTCTCACTAAGTTTTGAATTTTAATAAAGAAAGCTTTATTGTTTCTTTTCAATACTAGCTCTTAAATCAATATTGCTTTTTTAATTTTATTGCACAGTAGTGCTAAGATCTAATATAGTAGATCTTAGTTTACCAAATTTACTTTTTGCATAATTTAACTTCTACTTTTAGTTGTAAAATCTATTTTCTTTAAATTTACTTTTCAAAAACCCTTCTTTTCTCTTTCTTTTAAAAAAAATAGATAAAAAAATAAAAGAATCAAAAGATTTTAGAAATAAATCAATTCCTCTCTATGGTCAAGCCCCCGACTCACTACTCTTTCATATTTTTTAATTTAAATTTAAAAAATAAAAATCAGAATTTAAACTGATAGAAATGGTGTCTTTTAATGACAACATACGCGTTCCTACCAGTTTGTGACATCGGTGCCAAGGAAGCATAAAATTAAAATTTTTCATTTCTTTAAATTTTTTTACTGTCTACTAACTTATATTATTTTATTCTATTTTATAGAAAAAGAATAGAGAAAAGAACAAGGAAGATTAGGGCACGAACAAAAACTCTCATCACTATTTAGTGAGAATCATTCCTAAACCCATAATCTCTTCCCCTTATTTTAATATTTTACTTTATGTTTAAAATTAAATTACGCCTACTTAAACCTAAATTAAAAATCTCATCAACAAGATATAGAACCCTAATTTTTTCTAGACATCCATCATATTAGTTTAATTATTATATTCTTATTATTTTGGATTGACTGGGGGTAAGGCGTAAGCACTTTTCAGAATTTAATATTGCCGATGCATCTCAGTTATAAATTGACATAGCACTCGTTTCATTAGAGAATTTTTTCTTTTTTTGCAATATTCATATTAAACCAGAATTAAGGCACAATCCATTATAAACAGTAAGGTAGGGATTTGCATCAACCCTTCCAGGCCCACAAACAACCAACCAGCAATCCTACATATAACCCAAAACCTTACATCTTTAAAATCAATTAGACATTAACCTAGGGATATTTGAGCTCAAATAGGACTACAAGAAACACCATAAAGTTGAACCAAAATTAGGTTAATATCAATTATACTTCGAGGAAAGGTGGTCAGGGAACATTGGCCGAGGAGGTGGTTGACTTAAAAATTGAATTCTGTTGATCGCCTTACCTGACCAAGCACAAATTGGTATCCTAAAGGCAAACGCAACGGAGGGTAACTTCCCATCGACCTATACACTACCTAGTTTCAGTTCATATGGCTAAGCCTCGTACTTGGAGGAGCGATCGAAGTGAATTTATAGTTAGGAGCTATCTAGACCTAAGAGACAACCCCTAGTACCAGGATTGACTTGCTACTGTGTTTGCAAATAAAACAAGCAACATAAAACCACCAATTACTACTTCTCTCTATTCATTCCAGCATTTAACGACTCTAGACTTTCTTTAAATCCTTTTTCTTTACTATTCATCTTTCCTCTTTTCTTAAAAAAATCAAGAAAATAAAAATATATTATATATTATAGATATTAATATATAGATATATCTTTAACCCACGTATATCAGGTTGCACTAGTTACCGATGCACAGCTTTAGAAGACTCGCTTTTACCTGACAAGTTAAAACCAAATCCTAAAAATTAAAGACTAATATCATTAAGAACCAATGAATCAATGGCTGGAAATCTAGCGTGAAGAACCCTACGGCAGATGAAGAAAATACTTTTATTCCTTCACCGTACAACCCCATCGACTTTATATCCACCTTAGCCTGATATCCCTACTAGCCACTAAGTCAGAGATCAAGTCCACCCCAATCCAGATGCTCCCACTCATTTTCATGGAACACACCCAATGAAGATCCTAACAAAACATTCTTAGATATGAATTCTTAGAAACATCTGCTCTATGGTAAAAACATTCAAGAATTTTTCTATGATGCCCTTGACTGACCATGTCCCATTTCTACGATAAAAGATAAGCCAAAGTACTTGCTTGACATTAGGAATGAGATAATTCAAACAGGTAGAGTGCAACTTAATTCCAATAAATTTTACTCCCAATAGACGAAAAAACCGAATACTATGAGCGCGAGCACATCACAAGATCTTGCTCAGCTATCCAGGGGGGAACAAAATTAAGAATCATGGGAAGACTGAAGGAACTTCTTAGGAAACTGCCACACCATGGTCTGATTCTAAGTGGCAATTGCTACAAGCGTTTAAGATGGAAGGCTTAGATCAATATAAGCAAGATGGTTGATGCATCCTCGTGGAGTGACATTCATGAGCAAAAGTGAGAGAATGAAGCTTTATACCTTATTTCAGAACCTTATGTGAAAAACTCTATAACCATGCTTCTATCTGCGTATGAAGATCATTCTCAAACAAAAACGGGACAGAATTTACATGAAGATCAAAAACTCCAAACTTCAATTCTAAGCTATAACTTGAAACATCTCAATAGCACAAAATTAGATAAAGTCGATCTTTGTTCCCCAAAAATTAAGATTCATGTCTCTAACATCTAGGTCAATAAATCTCCTGCACCAAATACACTACAGCTTTCTAAATTATCCAGGAGATTTGCTCCTATATTATGCATAGTCCAACACATAATGTAAACAAATGTCCCACAGCTGCTAATTTACATCTCTTATCTAAGAACAAGGTCCAAGCCACTGCTCAAGGTTACCTCCAAACACACTTAGTGACCCATATTCAAGAAATTCATTCAATAATCCTGATGTGGGAAAACATCCTAATTTCTCTTGGAAACCAGCCAGAAAAGGACTCAGGCTCAGACCCAAATCCCACCAGTTCAAAAAATTTATTCAAACATAGGCTTACGTACCAGAACTATGCCGTATAAATAAGGGAACAACCATCAAGTCTTCCAACCACTGCATTATATCAGCCCTCCATACCACCTCCCTCATCAACAGACCAAATCTAGCGATGGATAAAATTTCAGAATTCAAACGGTCAATCAATTCAGGATTCATAAGCCAATAATAACTCAATTGCCAGCATAGAAGCTCACAATAGGATAATTAGCTGAGTTAGCAGAATGACGGACGAGAACCAGATCAATTACCAAGCCAACCAATTGCATTTCTAAAAATAAATCCATCCAACAGTCAATCAACCGACCTGGATTTTACTCATCCACTAACATTCCACCTAAACCCCCAAATTGAAACATGCCCAAACAATATCTGGGAATTAAGAGTGGTAGGGATTTCTATAAGGAACTCGTTACCAAGATCAGGTGATAGAGCCCAAGTACTGATGTTAGACAAGACATGAAAAAATTTGAAAGAAGAGAATAATCATATAGAAGAACCTGAGCCTTAGGACTGTACTGTAAGGATTAGTAAAGAAAAGAAGAGAAGTAGGATGAAATTAGCCGAACAGAGTAACACCCAAATTCCCATTCCCTTTGGCCTTAGAAAAGCAGGCTTCTATCTCGTAAAAAATAAGAAGCACGCAACCAAGACCTAATCGGAACTATTTTAAATACATTTCATATTAATTTACCCCTTCCTCGATGCAATCAGGCATGCGTCCCAGGCCTATTGCTTAAATTTCTTAAAGAACTCGGACACCCAAAAAGCATACCCGAACCACCAAAAGAGTTATGTATATGCTGAGATGTAAGTACGACCGCTAAATCCAATACCTAAAAGATGAAAGATCTCTAAGTGCACCCTCTAATTTCATGTGTTATTAGAAGGTTATAACCTTTAACCGAGCATTACATAGACTTAGGAGCTATGGGGTGAACCCTAACTATCCACCTCGGTTTATGAAAAATTTGGAGATTGGAGAATTAAAACCCACATCAGCTTATATTTGCAATTACGGCGATAGAATCATATAAAATACCGTTATGGCTATTGCATTGAGGATGTTCTAGTATAGACGTAGAACAAAATGTTAATTTTCATTATAGACATTTGCTCATCACTTTACATTGAAACCCATTCCCAAAGACGCTAACCAAAATTCCATAATTTTAGGACGTCCATTCTTAGCAACTGCCAATGCCAATATCAGCTGTAAGACGGGAGCTATGGACATTTCTTTTGGAAATCAAAAAGTAAGAATTAATATTTTTAATACCCCAAAGTACACCCAAGAGGAGGAAGATTGTTTTGTAATCAATCAGGTAGATGAAATAGTTGAATCTAATTCCTCCTTAGATTTACTGCAAGATGATGAACCCACTGAAGAAACTCAAACCCAGGAAGTAAATGCCCTACTTAATTACCTCAACCATCACATTCATTACCTTGGTCAGTGAAAGTTGAGCCCTTACCCAAGCAAAAAATTGAACCATTACGTCCTTCAATTCAGGCCCCACCACAACTTAAACTAAAACCTTTACCTGAATCACTTAAGTATGTATTTTTAGGATCAAAGAAAATCCTACCGAGTAATAATTGCTTCCAACTTACTACTGAACAGAAAAACCAATTGGTAAAATATTCTGAAAACATATAAGGAGGCCATAGGGTGGACCATCGCTGATTTAAAAGGAATTAGTCCATCAATATGCATGCACCATATTTATACAGAAGATAATGCCAAACCAACTCGAGAGATGCAAAGATGGCTTAACCCTAACATGCAAGAAGTAGTCAAGAAAGAGGTAATTAAATGGTTAGATGCTAGAATTATTTATCCTATCTCTGACAGCCACTGGGTGAGTCCCACACAAGTTGTTCCAAAGAAATCTGGACTTACGATTGTCCGCACTGAACATGGAAACTTAGTACCAACACGACTTTCCACTGGGTGGCGTGTCTGCATAGATTATAGAAAACTCAATACAACCACCTGAAAAGATCACTTTCCCTTACCCTTTATCGATCAAATCCTAGAAAGACTAGCAGGCCAACAATACTTTTGCTTTTTAGATGGATACTCAGGATACAATCAGATAGCAATCTATCTAGGAGATCAGGAAAAGACCACCTTTACATGTCCCTATGGAACCTTTGCTTTCCGTAGAATGCCATTCGGATTATGTAATGCACCTGCGACTTTTCAAAGGTGCATGATGTCAATATTTTCAGACATGATAGGAGATTTCTTAGAAATATTCATGGATGACATTTCAGTCTTTCGAGAATCTTTTGAGAGTTGCCTCAACAATTTAAAAAAAATATTAAAATGATGTATTGAGGCTATTCTAGTGTTAAGTTGGGAAAAGAGCCACTTCATGGTTCAAGAAGGGATCGTTTTAGGACATATAGTATCTAAGAAAGGGATTGAGGTAGATAAAGCTAAAGTTGAACTAATTTCTAAACTTTCTCCTCCCACTTCTATCAAATAAATTCGATCTTTTCTTGGTCATGTAGGATTCTATCATCGCTTCATCAAAGAGTTCTCTAAAATTTCTCATCCTTTGTGTAATCTGCTCGCTAAGGATGTTTCTTTTAACTTTGATGAAAATTATCTTAAAGCTTATGAAATCTTAAGAGAAGTTGTCACCAAAGCTCCAATCATACAACCTCCTAACTGGTCACTATCTTTTGAAATTATGTGCGACACCTCAAACTTTGCCATAGGAGCTGTCCTAGGCCAAAGGGTAAACAAATGTCCTATAGTGATCTATTATGCCAGTAGAACTCTGAATGAAGCACAAATGAATTATACCACCACTGAAAAAGAGTTGCTAGCCATTGTGTTTGCCCTAGAAAAGTTTAGATCATATCTATTAGGATAAAAAATCATAATTTACTTGGATCATTCAGCCTTGAGATACCTGCTCTCAAAGAAAGATGCTAAACCACGATTAATTAGATGGATCTTACTGCTACAAGAATTTGATATTGAAATTTGAGATAAGAAGGGATCTAAAAATGTTATAGCAGACCATCTATCTAGGATCCTAGTTAAAGATAGTGAACCTGTATCAATCAGAGAATCTTTTTCAGATGAACAATTGTTAATAGTTTCACATACAAAGACTCCTTGGTTTGCAGATATTGTCAATTACTTAGTCATAGGATAAATTCCTGATGGCTAGTCTAAGAATGAAAAGGATCGATTCTTTGCTCAAATCAAATATTATTTTTGAAAAGATCCTGAGCTTTTTAGAATTTGTGCTGATCAAATCATTCATAGATGTGTTCCTGAATCTGAACAATGGAGTATCTTACAATTTTGTCATACCCTTGCTTGTGGAGGACATTTTTCTGGACGAAAAACTGCGGCCAAAGTATTATAGAGTGATTTTTATTAGCCAACATTATTTAAGGATACCCATACTTTTAGTCAGGAGTGTTTTAAGTGTCAAGCCTTAGGGAATATTTCAAAGAAAGACATGATGCCTTTAAACCCCATCTTAGTAGTAGAAATTTTTAATGTATAGGGAATTGATTTTATGGGACCTTTTCCACCTTCCAATGGATTTGAATACATTTTGGTAGCTGTCGATTATGTTTCTAAATGGATTGAAGCAATAGCAACACGAACCAATGATCATAAAGTAGTCTTAAAATTTATTCAGAAGAATATCTTTTCTAGGTTCGGATTTCCACGTGCTATCATTAGTGATGGAGGTACCCACTTTACAAATCACCAATTTCAAACTTTATTACGAAAATATGGGGTGACACATAAGATAGCTACACCATACCATCCGCAAATAAGTGGCTAGGTAGAAGTCTCTAATAGGGAAATTAAGAATATCTTACAAAAAACTATTAGGCCTAATCGAAAAGATTGGTCAGATCGATTAGATGATGCATTATGGGCCTATAGGATAGCTTATAAAACCCCTATTGGAATGTCTCCCTATAGATTAATCTATGGAAAAGCATGTCACCTTCTGGTAGAACTTGAATATAAAGCTTGTTGGGCAATAAAATAATTAAATTTCAATTTAAACCAAGCTAGTTCCAATCGGATGTTACAATTGAGTGAATTAGAAGAATTAAGGCAAGAAGCTTATGAAAATTCAAAAATCTATAAGGAGAAAATGAAAGCCTTCCATGATAAACATATTTCAAGAAAAACCTTTGAACCAAATCAACAAGTCTAGTTATTTAACTCAAGGCTTCGATTATTCCCTGAAAAATTAAAATCCAAATGGGATGGACCTTACATAGTTAATCATGTATTTCCACATGGTGCAATCAAACTCTATGATCCTAGGATTAAAAATTTTTTTTAAGGTAAATGGCCAAAGGCTTAAACCATATATCGAAGGGATATCATTAAATCAAAATATTGATCAAGTACAATTAATAGAACCATAATGAATTAAACTGCATTTTATCTGGCCGAAGACAATAAACTTAGCACTTATTGGGAGGCAACCCAATACTTCTTGAATCTAATTTATTTTTTTTAGTTTCTCTTTTTAGGCTAAGCTGGAGAACCAAAAAGCTGGAGAAGGATCATAAGCTTCAAGACCCATGCTAAATAAATAAACATAATTTACACCCTTTTATTTATTTTCTCTCTCCATTGAGGATAATGTCAATTTAGTTGAGAGATAAAATAAATAAATAAATAAATAATAAAAATAAAAATAATAAAATAATAAAAAATAAAATATTTATATATATAATATAAAAAAATAATAAATAATAAATAAATAAATAAATAAATAATATATATATATAATAATAAAACTATTTTGAAAATTTTTGGATAAACCATATTTTAGGAAAGAGAATCTTAAGCAAAATAAACTAGAAAAAGTAATAAAGTTAGAAAGTATTAACTAATAATGGTAGCAAGTTAAGAAGTAGATTACTTGATCAGACCAGCCTACTTAGGTCATTTAAAGGCTAACAGCACTTCTAATTGCACATGCACACTAACGAAGCATAGTAGATGTTGATTATAAGGCTAAATTGAGGATTCAATTATCACTAAAAATTGATGGTTTATATATACTTCAATTAAAGAAACTTGAATTTAAAAAAAGAGCTACCTGCTTAAATAAAAAAAAAGTATAAAATACAGAGTATATGTGGATTGCTCTAAACCAGAACTCTACACCTTAAGTGTAGAAGTTCACATCAAATGGTGAAGGAAAGGCCAGGATGCTCAGCATAATTTTCCAAAAAAAAAAAAGCAGTGTGAAAGCTACCTTAATTCATGCACTTAACTTGGGAGTATATAAAAAACTAACCAAAATAGGTGATAAAAAGAAGATTTATTTGTCCTTTAAATCAACACCTAAATGCTAAGTTAGTATTCACGAAATAAAGTGCTGAAAATCTTTAGATGAACTCTAAGAAAGTTTTTGATTAATCTGCCACGAAATTTACTTCTGAAACTTAATACTTAGTTAGTGATACTGTTTAAACTTTTAATCTTAAACCCTAGATTTATTCTTGTGAAGGAGGATCTCAACAAAATATGGTAATTGATCTAAATTAAATTCTTTCTTTACTCGAGGACGAGCAAAGCTTAAGTTGGGGGATGTGATAAGTATCATAAATTCATCAATAAAAATATTAATTTATTAATTAATTTATATTAATTTTTAAAAATTAATGATCAATTTATATATAATTTTTAAGAAATTCATATTTTTATTAATTAAAAAATAATAAAAATTAGAAAATAAAATTTTATAATCAATGGAAAGAGCTCATTTTTTTTATCATAACGAAATAATTTTGAAGCAAAACGGAGCTAAAACGAAGATGATATAAATTTCTAAAAAAATAAAATAAATAAAATTTAAATAAAAAAAGAAAATGACTCAGTCGGCTCCGCAAGCCAAGCCACCAAGCCAAGCCAAGTCATCAAAGTCGACTCAGCTATTGAAGCCATCAATTGGTCCATGATCCAGGCATGGACCGCCAGCTCAGCAGAAATCGATGAATCACGGTGCGACACGTGGCGGACCTAGACCCTTAAAGGGTCCACAAAAATTTATCGCAGCTCACAAGACAATCTAATCTTTTCACTCAGTAATAGAGGCGCTGATTGGCTGTGGTGTACGGTGCGGCCGATCCATGCGGTTTATAAGAACAGTAATTGCACCATCGGACGGTTGCGGTAGCTTGCGGTCAAGATCAAATGGTTGTAGTTACTTTCGGACTTCATTCAGCTTTAGACTTCACACGGATCGCCATCCAATGGTAGCGTTCGATCCATGGGATAATCCGATGGTCCAGAACACTCTCGGTGATGATCAGGACTCCCGACACATAATTTGCGGTCAGATTTCCTCCATCAACATGCGATCGAATGGTCAGAATTTAATCCAACCTGATCTGGGCTGATCGCATCCAATTTTGATGATTTTTGGACCATTGGATTCCTATTGAATGGCTAGATTTCACCAGACTTACCAGATTCATATCAGAGCTATTTTGATCCAAATTTTATTTGGATTTCTTTGTATTTTGATGATTACAAAGGCTATTAGTTCCACATTGCCTCCAGAAATAAATATCCAACCCTCCTAGCTCTATAAAAAGGGTCCTAAGCCTCTAGAAATGAACATATCAAGTAGAAGGGAAGCCAAGGTACAGGGTGGAAGCCAAGCTCTAGGTTAAAGGTTGCTTCAAAGCTATAGTACTGAGAAGAAGAGTCAGTCTTCTATGCCATCTCCACGCCTACGCTAATCTACGATCTCCTTCTAGTTTTCTCTTTCTTTTTCTTTAATTTCTTGTATTAAAATTCTATATTTTCTTTTCTTTAATTTTTTGTATTTAAATTCTGCATCTAAGTTTTAATTTTAATAAAGAAAGCTTTATTGTTCTTTTTAATTCTAGCTCTTTAAATTAATTATTGCTTTTTAATTTTATTGCAAGTAGTTGCTAAGATCTAAATAGTAGATCTTAGTACCAAATTTATTTTTGCATAATTTAAATTCTACTTTTATTTATAAATCTATTTTTTAAATTTATTTTTCAAAAACCCTTCTTTTCTTTTCTTTTAAAAAAATAATAAAAAAATAAAAGAATCAAAGATTTTAGAAATAAATCATTTCCTCTCTATGGTTCGACCCGACTCACTACTCTCTTCATAATTTTTAATTAATTTAAAAAATAAAAATTCAAATTTAAACTGATAAACATGGTGTCTTAATGACAACATCGCGTTCCTACCAGAGAGCATCGAAGGTCTCCTCAAGGTTGGCAATATGATTGATTGAGGTCCGACTCTTGACAAGTATGTCATCTACATAGATCTTCATGTTGCGGTCGATCTGCTCTTTGAAGATTTTGTTGACCAGACATTGATAGATTGCACCTATAATTTTAAGTCTAAAAGACATTATCCTATAATAATAAAGACCATGGTCAGTAATAAAAGTAGCTTTCTCTTCATCCTCCAACACTATCTGAATTTGATTATAGTCGGAGAAGGCATCCATGAAGGTGAGGAGCTCATGGCCCAAGGTTGCATCCATTAGTTGATCAATTCTAGATAAGAGGTAGCTATCCTTTGGACAGGCTTTATTCAGCTTCTTAAAGTCAATGCACATTCTTCACTTACCATTGGCCTTCTTAATCAGGACTACATTGGATATCCAAGTCGGATAGTTACTTCTCGAATGGATTCAGCTTTAAGAAGTTTGTCTACTTCCTCTGATATCACTTTCTACCTTTTCGATGCATGGCCCCTAATTTTTTCCTTCACTGGTCTATACTTGGTGTTAACAGAAAACCGATGTTCCATAACCTCGGCATCAATCCCCGATATATCTACTGGAACCCAAGCAAAGACGTCGGCATTCCTTCATAAAAAAGTGATGAGCTATTCTCGGACTTCATCTCTCAAGTTGGAGCCAATCTACACCGTATACTCCGCATTCCCGTCATTCATGGTGACAGCCACAAGGTCTTCCATGGGTTCGCCCCGCTCTTCGGTAAGGTTGTCGCGGACATCCAACCCATCAACTGGGCAAGGGTCGGGCTTGTCGCTCTTCTACAAAGCAATGGAATAGCAGTGTCTTACCAAGGCTTGATCTTCCCTAATTTCCTCAATTTTGTTGCTTGTTGGAAACTTTATTTTCAAATAATAGGTCGACATCACAGCTCAGAGTGCATTTAGATCAGGTCGGCCAAGAATTGCATTATAGACTGATAGAGCTTTCACCACCAAAAAGCTGACCTGTGCTCAAGCTCGTTTAGGGTGTTGCCCTGCAGCCACAATCAATGTTATTCTTCCTTCAATTTGCACAGTATCGCTAGTGAAGCCTACCAATAGGAAATTCATAGATCCTAGGTAGTTATTAGGTATAGACATTTTAAACAAAGCATCATAAAATAAGATATCGACAGAGCTTCTATTATCTTCTAAAATGCAGCATACATCATAGTCAGCAATGTTTAAAGATATTACAATCGCATCATTATGCAGGAACTAAACTTCTTGGGTATCTTTGTTGGTAAAAGCTGTGGGTTTCTCAGTCCTCCATCTCTTCGCAGGCTCTGCCAACCAGCTGGCCTCCTTCCATCGAAGTCCTCTAGAGATGGTGTTGATGATGCCAAGGGATGGCCGATCTTCTTGCTACTCCTTCCTTCTTGGTGGTTCTAGCGATGGGGGTGCCCTTGGCCGATCTTTCCATCCTTTTCATCGACGTCGAAGGAATCAGCCTAGCCTGCCCCATCTGACGAGCTTCTCAATTTCATGTTGGAGCTGAAAATATTCTTCCGTATCATGATCGTGGTTACGATAGTAGAGGCAATACTTGTTAGGATTGTGTTTGCTAGGATGAGTACGCATCCTTTCTGACCTTGGCAGTTGCTCCTTAATTTCCATCAGAACTTAAGTTTTAGGAGCATTAATGGGGGCATAGTTGTAGAACCTTCAAAGGAGGGAGCCCTATCGGGGCTTCTTTACTTTTGGGCTTAAGGAGGAGTTCGGGCTCGCTTGTGCTCAGGAGGAGTTCAGGAGCGCGGTCAAGCTTCACTCGACTTTCTTTCAGTAGCGGGCATCCTTGATCCGCCCGCTCGCCACACTCCTACAACTTAACTATCCTTGATCTTAAAGGCCTCTTCTGCTCAAGCATAACCATCAGCCTGAGCCAGCATATCAGCAAAATTCTTGAGATACTTCTTCTTCAGGAAGAACAGTAAGTCATTCTTCTAAAGACCGCCCTTTAGTGCGATCATTGCAACCAATTGATCCAAATTTTGGATCTCCAGAGCAGCAGCATTGAACCGAATGACATAGGCCTAGATGGACTCTCCTTCCTTCTACTTGATGTTGATGAGGGAGTCTGAGCCTCATTGAGGGTGCCAGTTGCTGACCAAGTGAGCCACAAATTGATAGCTCATCTGATCAAAGAAAAGATAGTATCCGACTTGAGAGCCGAGTACTAGTTTCTAGCTATCTCTTCTAGGATGGATGGGAAAGATCGACATAAAATGATGTCTGGCATGCCATGAAGCAACATCATTATCCGAAAGACCTTCAGGTGGTCAACTGGATTGGCAGTCCTATCGTAGCTCTCAAACTGGGAGAGTTTGAAGTTCGGCAGGATTGGCTCCTACATTATCTACTAGGAGAAAGGATGGTCAATGCAGATATCGTTGCTGTGAGAGGGGGAGCATGGTGGAGTTTCTTAATCTGTCAGCTCATCTCCTTTAATTTTTGGTCCAAGAAGTCCGCACGGTCGTGGATCTCCAAAGTCTTCTAGCAGAATGAGAGCAAAATCCTCCCAGGGGTTGAATCATGATCAGAGTAAGGGCTCTCCATCCTTTGCTTTCCTTTTTCGAAAGTTATAGGTCGACTCGTCCAAGTTGGTCAACCCCAAACTGGATCCTAGGGTTCTTGTGAGAGCCGCTCTGGTCTAATTGGTGCAGAAAGCTGCTGCTACATGGCTTGCACTGCTTCAGTGAGGCTCCTAACCTACTGGACCAGCAGAATGAACTATTCTTCATCCACCATCACTGTCGATGGAGTTCAAGATGCCGAAGATGAAATAGGGGTGGGTAGATATGGATGAGATTTGATTGCAGAGGTGGTTGACCGTTGAGTCGAAGCTTTCCTAGGAGGCATCTTCCTAAGAACAATCAAAGAAGAAAGGTTTTGAAGGAGAAGAAGAACTTCTGCTGAATACTCCTTTAAGAACAAGGGATCAATAGATGAGCCCTTCCTCTAGCACCAATTCTATTGATGCAAAATCTAATTGATGTCAGATTTGAGGCTGAAGTCAAAGAAGATGAGGTTACCACCGATGACTTGCAAAATAAGTCTCATCCGGAGTCGGAGGTGGTGGCTCTGTCAAGATCCTCTGATGATCAAGTCAGCACTTTCGATCAATAAAAATGGAGTATTTAGAGAGGTTTTTAGTAGAATTTTGAGGTAGAAGATG
This sequence comes from Cocos nucifera, assembly GCA_006176705.1. Lineage (NCBI taxonomy): Eukaryota > Viridiplantae > Streptophyta > Magnoliopsida > Arecales > Arecaceae > Cocos > Cocos nucifera. The sequence continues at coordinate 16,887 of QRFJ01001699.1, forward strand.
AGAGCTTAGAGAAAATATATTTGGAGGATTTCTTTTATAGATAGAGAGTATAACAAACTGATAGCGACAGCCATAACCATCTGATAGTGGGCCACTCAGACCACGTAGAATTTATTATGGAGGATGGTGTCCATTGTCGTGATGCGCCAGTCAAGAGTGGTGTCCATTATCATGGCTTGCCAGTCTATTGGAATTTAATAGTTGAAGTTCGGATGAGATAGCTATAGATGGTGAAAAACTTTACGTCATAGTAGTGTTAGATATATGTGCCCTAGAAGCCAGAATTGGCTAACACTTGTAATATACTTCTAGGGGCAAAATTATAATTTTGACTAAAATTAATAAAATGGATTATTTTCTATCACATATATGTATTTAGTGTCTGTGATACATCCTTTGAGTTAATGGTAATGATAATTCATATTTTCAAGAGTTGAAAATTTAAGACATGAATAATCATTATTAACTCATAAAATGCTTCCGACCATAGGATCATCACGAGGATGGTGATTGATCCAAAAGGTTGGTGTATAATCGCTTCTCTTTAGTAGATAAATTTTGAGTCTACGGTGTGGAGACATCGGAGCGAGAGTACAGATACTCGTTAGAGAACGAGACACTGAGCGTGACCATCTCGAGTAGTCATTAGGAAGTCTACCTTCTCGTCAATGACTGACTCGATACTACAGTGGTGTGTCTTCTTTGATCTGAGGTGCATCAGCAGTTTACCTTGAGGGTGTTATAGTTTGACTACACCATAACTTGGTCTCCTAGCCATCCGAAACTCTGAGGTGTATGTTGGCTATAGCATGTTCATTGTAGGAACTGGATTGCATCAAGATGGAATCTATCAATCTCGGTGGTAGAGAAGCAGCCCTATGATGATCATGAGAATCAAGTTCAGAAGCCTATGACCATGGTAGAGTGAAATAATAGAAAGAGTTTCTATTTAGGTTTTCACATCGGACTTGAATCGAATGATTACATCATATGACAGAGACTAGGGTTTGACGAGTTCGCCTTAACCCTAATCTGATCGAGGCTCAAGATAGAAGAACTTAATCACACAGGTAGCTGCACCAAGAGATTCGCATTCAGCTCTGATGGGTTTCCATCATATACTGCTAGGTGTCACTGGTGGATTTTGGGAGCAATTAGAATGATTTAGATAATCGATCATTCTAGCTGTTCGAATCAGAAGAGTTCTGATCCATCGAAAGGAGTTTTGATGATGTCGATGATAGAGATCATGACATATCTCCTTACCATATAGAACTGAATCTAACTGGGTCACACAAATAAGGGTTTGAATCTGGTGATCATCAATTGAACTGATCCAGTTTAATTGATCTGAATGAGATTCAATTAGGTTCAAGAAAATCGTGCTAGCACTCGATTGAACCTAACGTTCTTCTTTTACTATCATAAATAGTTATCCTGACTGAGCCAAAGGAGTTTGTGCTCGATCAGAGGCCTTCACTTGGTTTGACTGGAGCCTGTCTAAGTTAGAAAAGGATTGTCTTATTTTGTAAGATAATACCTATCATTTTTGGTCACCTGCCATTTCTCGTCCTTTGACTTTGGTCAAAAGTTGACCTTTGAATGGTCAAATGTTGACCATTGACCCTTTGACTTCTGTCCATGTGTCATGCACCTATTAGAGGGCTGCTGGATACTTGTCCCCCTGCCAAAACCTGGCAAGGAGGAGAGCGCATGCCACCCTTGGCGTGTGCCCAAGCTGGAGGCGCCCAGGAGTCCCTGTTGGACAGGGACTCCATCTCCTTTTTGGATTTCGATTAGACTTCTCCTAAGAACCAAGTTTGACTGGTCTTAAGCACCATCTAAGGATGAATCCAAGGGACTCTATTTCTACTAATTAGATTTAGATCTGATTTCACAAAGAGTTATGATTGGTTGGGAAGAAGAGGAGTTGGATCATGCATAGTCTATAAATAAGACCCTGCGCCCAACTCAAGGAGTATCTAAAAATTCCCATGCCCCAAGGCTGGTTCTCTCCTCCTCCTCCATGCCAAGCCCATCTTCTCCCTCTCCTCTCCATGCCCAAAGTAGTTTGGGATCTTGGTTGGTGCAATCCAAACAAGAGAAAGACGATAGAAAGCTAAAGACTGCACTGCTGCAAAGGACAACTGCTGATCTTCGAAAGGTATTTTGAAGATCCTCCAAATCAAATCCAGATCTGATTTTTGGAGATGTAATAGAGAAGAAGAGAATCTCTAGATCTAGTCTAAGTGGATACTGGTAGAGGTCAGGCACTTGCTTGGCTAGATCCAAAACCTTCCGCTGCTTACAGGATCATCAACGGATAATAGGTTTACCCTACATCAAGGTAAATTAAATTTAATTTAATTTATCTAAATTTATTTTAATTATTAAAATAATAAAAATTAAATTTAAAATATTTTAGATCTAATCTGGATCAAAGAAAAAAAATTTTAAAATATATCTCTTGATCCGATCAGATCTGAACAAACCTGGTCCGAAAAATTAGAATTTTTTCTTCAACTGGTATTAAAGCCAAGGTTCTAAAGTATTTAGATCTAATTTTAAATTTATTTTAATTAAAAAAAAAGTTATTTAAGATATAACATGAGGTGTGATCAGATCTGAAATCAAAAAAAATTAAAATTAAATGATTTGGATCTAAGATTAGGAATATGCATGACTAGTTCTAAAATAGAATAGTTCTATAGAATAGTCTTGCATGTTTACAATTTAATTTGATTAAATTATATTTTAAATCTATTTATTTATTATTTTTTGATATTATAATTATTATAATAATATTTAAAAAATAAAAAATAAAAAATTATTTAATTTTAAACATCATATGAGATATAAGATGCATATCTAAACTAGTTGTAGAATAGTTCTACATAGTTGTCTAGATTAGAGTTTATTTTGATAAGATTAATTTAAATCTAATTTTTTAGATTATTGTGAGATAATTTAGATTTAAAAATATGCATGATTCGATACATGAGATGTATGCAAAATATGCCATGATTAGATCTAATTTGTATATGAGATATATGATATAGATCTAAAACTATTTTATAGTATTACATGTTCCTGATTAAGGTGTTCCTCTTGGCCGTCCGATCATAAGAATGAAGAAAGGGTTTAAAGACCCTCTCCTCCCATCCGATGGGATGTGTGTAGGGGTGCTGCGCATTTATCCTTAATCAGAAATCCAAAACTTACTTTCTCCAAAACCCTAGATCCTGAAACCCTATGATTTATTGTGCATATTTTGTTTATGAACCCTACTTAATTAAAAATTGAGATTATGGAATATTAATTAGGTCTAAAATTGAGAATTTCATATCTAAGACATATTCATAATATTGGATTCGGACTTGGGTAGCTCAATTAGGTCTAAGCGGTTGATCAAATCGAATCAAGAGTTGGACTGGTTGTTTTATTTTGATCAAATCGAATCAAGAGTTGATCAAATCGAATCAAGACATATTCATAATATACTCGAGACTGCTTGTTTTATTTTGAATAATATTTCGAGAAAGTCTATCACAAAAACTCCATATGAGATATGGACTGGGCATAGGCCAACACTCTCTCACCTTAGGGTTTGGGGATATTCGACTTATGTAAAATATTTGCAACCAAAAAAGCTTGGACCTAGGTCCAATAAGTGCTTGTTCATAGGGTATCCTAAGAAAACTAGGGGTTATTACTTCCACCTTGCTGAAGAACAAAAAGTGTTCATCAGCAATAGGATAGTCTTTTTTGAAAAAAAGTTTCTTATGGAAGGAACAGCCAGCTCTAATGTTGAGCTTAGTGAAATTCGACAGATGGAAGAACTGACGTATTCTAGTGAACCTACAGAACTGGATTTGATAAAATCAAACCTAGAGTCTGTTAAAGTGGCACCAAGGAGATCTAGTAGAGTATCGCATCAGCCAGATAGATACTATGGTTTCTTGGTCGAGATGGTGATCCTATTAAACTCGATAAGAATGATGAGGATCTGATCACCTACATAGATGCTATACAGAGGTCTAACTTTAATAAGTGGCTAGAAGCCATGAAGTTCGAAATGAAATCCATGAAGGTCAATAATGTATGGACACTGGTTGATCCATCTGAAGGTAAAATCTATTGGGTGTAAATAGATTTTCAAAAGAAAATAGGGCGCAGATGGAAAGATAGATATCTATAAAATCCATCTGGTTGCTAAGGAATATCGTTAGCCTATGCTATTGACTATGACAAGACGTTTTTTTCGGTGACAGTGTTCAAGTCCATTCAAATTGATAAGTGATAAAAATATACTAATAAAAGTATTAAATTATAAAATAAATTAATTTATTTTTTTAGAAATTAATACTTTTGTTAATCTTATGCAGGAAAGAAGGCCACCAATATGAAGATCTTATTTTTTTGGTTCAAATGAAATAAATTTCAGACAAAACGGAATTCAAATGAGCTCAAAAATGAATTTCAAAGAAAATTAAAAAAAAAAAAAAAGAAGAAGGTCCGGTTCAAACTGGTTCAGAAAAATTGGCTCAGCAGACCGCTCGACCCGATCACACTCAGACCAACCCGCAGATGCCATGCTTACGCAGTGCTGACATCAGCATTTTTTGCGGTGCATGGTGGACCACTATGGAGGGTATTTTGGGGATTTCATAGGGAGAAGAGCGCTCCAATTGGCTGAAGAAAGTGGCGGTCCACGCAACACCGAGCTCGCGCATGGTCTATAGAGGGTAATATGGAAATTCTACCTGATCCAACGGACGCTGTTCACTAAATTTTGATCGAATAGTTGGGATTTTTGCGCTAATGGACGACATCCGAAGCAACCGATTGGGATCCAACGGCTGAAGAGGATTCTGGGTTTTAACTAAGGCTTTGAAGGCTCTCAGATGCCGATCTGGTGGCCAATAATCCATTTAAAAGTTGATCCAATGGCTGTTGTTTAATCCGAGTAGATCTGGGAGATTAAAAGCAAATTTTGAGTGGTTTTTAGCCCGTTTAATTGCCATCCAACGGTCAGAATGATCTAGGTTTTAATTTGAGTCGTCCATGGAGTTTTAAACCTAATTCTTCCAGAATTTTTGATGGAATTTTAATCAAAAACCAACTCTAGTCTATGAAAAGGCCCTGCAAGAGCTGAGAGAAAGAGTTGGGAACAGGTAGAAGAAGGGAAATAAGGAATAATAGAGAGCTTTGAGAGAGTTTTGAATAGAGAGTTTTGAGAGAGAGTTTTGAGAGAAAGAAGAGAAAGGGCTTTTATTTTTATTTTTCTTCTTCTTTTCTTCTTCCGACAATCAAGACATCGATTAAGAAGCTTCTCTTCTTCTTCATCAATTTTTTCACACCAAGAGCAACGGACAACTAATTTCAGTAATCAAACAGTCTAATTTCTTTATGCTTTTTATTTTATTTATTATTTTTGAACTTGTTATCATGAACTAAATTTTCTTTTACTAAGGCTAAGGTGTAACCACTCTTTTGATGCAATATTCAGTATAATTTATTTTTAATTTTAAATTTTATTCATAAGGAGTATATAAATCTGATCTTAATGCTTTTAGATTACTGGCCATCTTCTAATTTATCTAATGAACATAAATGTTACGGACCAAGTACATCTATGTTATTACTTCTTGATTATATACCTTATATTATGAATCAAATTAGAATTCATATGCATGCAGAAATTTTAGTACACTTTAGATGTAGCATATTTTAATTAGAGAATTTCACAAAATTTAATGCATTAATATTTATTTAAATTACACCTAGATCAAAGAATAATTAATAAATATCGATAGTTTTGCTACGTCTAGACCAAAGGATAGTAAATAAATTAGGAGACTCCACCATCACATAAGATAAAATTAATCTAACAATCTGAATATTGTATTGACTGAGTTGGTGAACCGAATGCCTTAGTAATCCATTGCTCTTAAGTTTAAAATCCTAATAAATACACTCTCTCTATTTTCTTAAAATTTTTAGTTATTTTTTATTTTATTTTATAAATTTTTTATTCTCATAAATAAATCTTCTAAATAAAGCATAAGAAAGAACTTTTTAGTACTTGTTTTCTAATCCTCTAGGAACGATACTCTACTCATTTACTTTATTACTTGATCGACTGGTGTACTTATCATAGCTATAGATTAGCACGCATCAAGTTTTTGGCACCATTGCTGGAGATTATATCTAAAATGATATTAAAATTTTGATCCTAGCTTTACTTTAAAATTTTATTTTTAATTTTTGTTCTTACTTTATTTTTTTTTTAAAAAATAATAATAATAAATAAAAAAAATTATTCAGTGCATGACACATACTGGACATACTAATTTAATACCTTTAGATCCAGAAATTGAAAGGACCATCAGAAGACTACAATAAGAAAGAAATATGATAGCTGAAGATCCTAACGACATCAATCTAGAATTGGATATGGTGACCGAGGGATAGCATGAAGCTATTCGACCAGTACATCATCCATTAAATGATTCATCACACCATCTATAGCCGATGCAACTTCGAGCATCAGGAGACCGCCTGTGCGAGCAAACAACTTTGAAATAAAATCGACAATGATCCAAATGATTTAATCAACTGTCCAATTCAGTGGACATGTGCATGATGATCCAAATGCCCATATTTCTAACTTTCTTGAACTTTATGATACTTTTAAAATTAATGGAGTGTCGGATGATGCTATTAGATTAAGGTTATTTCCTTTCTCTTTACGGGATAAAGCTAAAAGTTGGCTTCATTCTCTTCCTGCAGGTTCTATCACAACTTGGGATGTCCTAGCCCAAAAATTCTTAGCCAAGTACTTTCCACCTTCCAAGACTGTCCAAGATGCGCAACGATATCACTTCTTTTATGCAGATGGACATGGAGACACTATATGAGGCTTGGGAGCATTTCAAGAAACTGCTGAGGAGATGTCCACATCATCAACTATCCGTATGGCTTCAGGTACAAACTTTCTATAATGGTTTATCTCCTACTAATCATTCTATGATTGATGCAGCAGCAGGAGGAACCATTAACCAAAAAATGGAGAAAGAAGCCTTTGATCTGATCGATGAGATGGCATCAAATAGCTATCAATGGCAGACAGAATGCATGATGCCAAAAAAAGACCAGCAGCTGTGCAGGGAGTAGATTGCGTGCCAACCTTTACTAGCTGAAATTGCAGCCCTTAGAGCCAAAGTCAACAACTTGAAGGAAACAGCTATGCATATTCAGAGCATCATCTGTGACCTATGTGGAGGAGGACACGATACGAGCAATTGCCAGACAGGTAATTCTTTTGCTAAAATAACTGATACAGCTAATTATGTTGGTAATTTTTTTAGGCCGCAACAAAACAATCCCTACTCCAACACATACAATCAAGGGTGGAGGCAGCACCCAAATTTCTCATGGAGTAATCAAAATGCAGCACAACAGCCATCCCCAGGATTTCAAGTACCTGAAAAGAAGTCCAACATGGAAGAGCTGATGGTCAAATTTATGCAAAACCAAGAAGCAACTATAAAAAATTTAGAAGCCAAACTTAGGCAGGACCAAGCAGCAGCAATTCAAAACTTGGAGATGCAAATAGGTCAAATGGCTAAGATAATCTCCAAGAGACCTCAGAGATCCTTGCCCAGCAACATGGAGACCAATCCAAGGGAGCAAGTCAATGCTATCACCCTAAGAAGTGGTACAAAGCTAGAGGAGCCACATCAGAAGAAAGAGACTGAAGAGCCAACTATAAATAAGGAACCATCAACTAAAACTTCGTCAGTCACCAAAACAACCAGCAGATGGATGGTCTCCAGGTATACAGTTTGCTGATCCAAATGTGAAGCCCTACGTGCCGCCACTACCATTTCCCAGAGAGACAAATACAGCATCCAGATAAGGAATTTTCTAACTTTTTTCAAAATTTTAAAGAATTTACATATTAATATTCCTTTTGTAGATGCTATTACTCAAATGCCCAGGTATGCCAAGTTTCTCAAAGAAATCCTAACAAATAAGAAAAAGCTGAAGGAGCATGAGAGAATAAATTTGAATGAAGAATGCTCAGCAATACTTCAAAATAAATTACCACAGAAGCTAAAAGATCCAGGGAGTTTTACTATCCCTTGCATTATTGGTGATTGTAGTTTTGATAAAGTTTTATGTGATTTAGGAGCAAGTATTAATCTCATGCCTTTTTCTATTTTCAGGAAGCTGGGTCTAGGAGAACCGAAGCCTACCACTATTACTCTTCAATTAGCCGATAGATCCATCAAATATCCAAGAGGTATAGTGGAGGATGTCTTGGTAAAGGTAAACAAGTTTATTTTTTCTATTGATTTTATTGTTCTTGATATGGAAGAAGATTATGATGTACCCCTTATTTTAGGGAGACCCTTTTTAGCTACTGGAGGAGCTTTAATAGATGTTCAATAAGGAAAATTAATTCTTAGAGTCCAAGATGAACAAGTTACTTTTAATGTTTTCAAAGATACTAAACATCCTGATGATAATCAAACTTATTTTCTAATTGATATTATTGATAATTCATTATATGAGAATTCTGTAGAAAATAGGTTTGAGACTATGAAAAGCTAGCAATGTCCAAATTGAAAGAGGACTCGATCAAACATGAAAGTATTCCAATTGAAGTGGCACCAGATTGATCCACTTTAGAACTCAAAGAAAGTCAAGCTGAAGACTATAAATCAGAACTACTAGATAGGTTGTTTCTTTTCTTTTTAGTTTTGATCATTTTTCTTTTTTTTTATTTTTTAGTAATTTGTTGTTGCTCTTTTACTGCTTTGGTGTGTATTTTCAATTTTGCAGAAAAAAATCAATGAGAGCTCAAGCAAAATTTCAAAGCTCCAAAGAACCAGACTGAACCAAATCAGGTGTATTCCTTCCTGCAAGATAGACTGGACAAGTGATAAAAGATAGAATTATTTGCTAATGAATGTAACGAGTTAAAGAAGTAGATTAGTTGGTCAACTTTTAGCAGCCTACTTAGGTCATTAAAAGACTATTAGCACTTCTAATTGCACATGCACACTAACAAGGCAAAGTAGGTATTGATTATAAGGCCAACTGAGGATTCAATTATCACTAAAAATTGATAATTAATATACATTCTAATCAAAGAAACTTGAATTTAAGGAAAGAGCTACCTGCCTAAAAATAAAGTGCAAAAGATAGAGTATATGTGGATTGCCCAAAGCCTAGTAACTGAGGTCTCTGCACCTAGGTCAAGTGTGAAAATTCACATAAAATGATGAAGGAAAGGCCAGGATGCTCAGCATAATAAAAAAAAAAAATAAAAAAAAGGTAGTGTGAAAGCTACCTTAATTCATGAGTATAAAATTGAGAATGTATAGAAAAATGACCAAAATAGGTGATAAGAAAGAATACTTTTGTTCTTCAATTTAATACTAAAATGCTAAAGTTAGTCATCACAAACACAAGTGCTGTAAATCTTTGATATACTCTAAGATAGTTTTTAATTGTACTGACTACAAACATTACTTCTAAGGCTCAATGCTTAGTTAGCGGTATTTTCTAAATTTTTTAACCTTCAATCCTAGATTTTATCTTTTTGATGGATAATCTTTTTGAAACATGGTATTAAATAAAATATTGCTAAGGGACTAGCAATGATTAAGTTGGAGAGTGTGATAAGTGGTAAAAATATACTAATAAAAGTATTAAATTATAAACTAAATTAATTTATTTTTTTAGAAATTGATATTTTTGTTAATCTTATATAGGAAAGAAGGCTATCAATATGAAGATCTTATTTTTCTAATTTAGATGAAATAAATTTCAGGCAAAACGGACTTCAAATGAGTTTGAAAATGAATTTCAAAGGAAATTTTTAAAAAAAAGAAGAAGGTCTGGTTCAAATCGGTTCAGAAAAATTGGCTCAACAGACCGTCTAGTCCGACTGCACTCAAACCGACCCGCTGATGCCATACTTATGTAGTGCTGATGTCAACATTTTTTACGATGCACGGTGGACCACTATGGAGGGTATTTCGAGGATTTTATAGGGAGAAAAGCACTCCAATTGGCTGAAGAAAGCGGCCGTCCACACAACACCGGGCTCGCGCACGGTCTACAGAGGGTAATATGGGAATTCTACCTAATCCAACAGATGCTGTTCACTAAATTTTGATCGAACGACTGGGATTTTTGCGCTTATGGACGGCATCCGAAGTAGCCGATCGGGATCCAATGGCTGAAGGGGATTCTGGGTTTTAACTAAGGCTTTCAAATGCTGATCCGATGGCCAATAATCCATTTAAAAGTTGATCCAATGGCTGTTGTTTAATTTGAGTAGATTTAAGAGATTAAAAGCAAATTTTGAGTGGTTTTTGGCCCATTTAATTGCCATCCAACGGCCAGAATGATCTAGGTTTTAATTTGAGTTATCCAAGGAGTTTTAAACCCAATTCTTCCAGAATTTTTGATGGAATTTCAATCAAAAACCAACTCTAGCCTATAAAAAGGCCCTGAGAGAGTCGAGAGAAAGAGCTGGGAATAGGTAGAAGAAGGGAAATAGGGAATAATAGAGAGTTTTGAATAGAGGGTTGTGAGAGAGAGTTTTGAGAGAAAGAAGAGAAAGGGCTTTTATTTTTATTTTTCTTCTTCTTTTTTTCTTCCGACAATCAAGACATCGATCAAGGAGCTTCTCTTCTTCTTCATCAAATTTTCCACACCAAGAGCAACGGACAACCAATTTCAACAATCAAACAGTCTAATTCTTTTATGCTTTTTATTTTATTTATTATTTTTAAACTTGTTATCATGAACTAAATTTTTTTTACTAAGGCTAAGGTGTAACCACTCTTTTGATGCAATATTCAGTATAATTTATTTTTAATTTTAAATTTTATTCATGAGGAGTATATAAATATGATCTTAATGCTTTTAGATTACTGACCATCTTCTAATTGATCTGATGAACATAGATGTTACGAACCAAGTACATCTATGTTATTACTTCTTGATTATATACTTTGTATTATGAATCAAATTAGAATTCATATGCATGCGGGAATTTTAGTATGCTTTGGATGCAGCGTATTTTAATTAGAGGATTTCACAAAATTTAATGCATTAATATTTATTTAAATTATATCTGGATCAAAGGATAATTAATAAATATTGATAGTTTTGCTATGCTTGGACCAAAGAATAATAAATAAATTAGAAGACTCCACCATCACATGAAATAAAATTAATCTAACAATCTGAATATTGTATTGACTGAGTTGGTGAATCGAATGCTTTAGTAACCCATTGCTCTTAAGTTTAAAATCCTAATAATTACACTCTCTCTATTTTCTTAAAATTTTTAATTATTTTTTTATTTTAATTTTTAATTTTTTTTCTCATAAATCGATCTTCTAAATAAAGCATAGGAAAAAGTTTTTCAGTACTTATTTTTCAATCCTCTAGGGATGATACTCTACTCATTTACTTTATTACTTGATCGACTGGTGCACTTGCCATAGCTATAGATTAGCATGCATCACAAATTATGCTTGCAATAGTGGTATACCTAGACTATAAGATCTGGCAAATGGATGTGAAGACAGCTTTTCTAAATAGAGAGATGGATGAAGAGATGTATATGATACAGTCTGAAGGTTTCACATCCATAGATGAGTCCAAGGTGTGCAAGCTTCAAAGATCCATGTATGGATTAAAGCAGGCATCTTGGAGTTAGAATAGCATTTTGATAAGATAATCAGAACGTATGGCTTCATTAAGAATGGAGAAGAACCATGCGTGTATAAATGGGCTAATGGTTCTATAAATGTATTTCTTCTATTATATGTTGATGACATTCTCTTGATCGGGAATGACATCCCTGCTCTATAGGGAATAAAGGTTTGGCTGTCGTCACAATTCTCCATGAAAAACTTGGGAGAAGCATCCAACATTCTAGGGATGAAGATCTATAGGGATAGATTTAAAAGATTACTTAGATTGCCTCAATCCACGTACATTGATACCATGCTAAAGAGGTTCGGCATGGAGAATTTCAAGAAGGGCTATCTTTCGATAGGCTATGAAATTTCTCTCTCGAAGAGGGATTGTCCGACAACTCCTCAAGAGAGAGCATATGAGTAGAATACCATATGTTTCGATAGTAGATTCTATTATGTACGCCATGATGTGTACGAGATCAGATATGGTATACTCACTAGGGGTAGTGAGAAGATACCAATCTGATCCAGGTAAGAATCACTGGAAGGTTGTGAAGACAATCCTAAAGTTTTTGAGAAATACCAAAGACCAGTGGCTCATCTATGGAGATACTGACTTGAAACTTATGGGATACACTGATTCCAATTTTCAGTTAGATCATGATGATAGTAAGAGTATGTTGGGTTATGTGTTTATCCTAAATAGTAAAGCGGTCTACTGAAAAAGTTTCAAGCAGCACACTATGATCGATTCTATGTGCGAGGTAGAGTATGTTACGGCATTCGATGCTGCGAAGAAAGTTGTGTGCCTATGAAAGTTTATCGATGAGATAAGAGTGGCACCCTCCTTGGATGGTCCGTTCTGCTATACTGTGATAGCACTGGAGCCATAGCTCAAGCAAAGGGGCCAAAAGCACATCAGCGCACCAAGCATATTTTGTGATGCTATCATCTTGTACAAGAGATCGTGGAACAAGATGACGTCGAGCTTCAGAAGATTGACGAAAAGGAGAATGTGGCCGACCCCTTTACTAAGGTTCTCAGAATCAAAGAGTTTGACAATCACAAATGGAAGATGGGTATTCAATATTGTTCTTAGTAGTTTTAGTCTAAGTGGAAGTTATTGAAAAATGTATCCTAAAGCCAATCATCTAAATTATAGATGATTGAGCTAAATATAATTATACTTAAATTTTAAATAAATAAAATTATTATTTTGGCATTTCATCACTCTTGTGCATCTTCCTATAATGAACTATTCTGTGATGAAGTCTTAAGGACTATTTAGACTCGATAAAGGAGGATTTGTTGTTTAGTCCTTAAACCAGTTCGTGATCAAATGATTTATTGCTACATAGGACGATAATGTATCAAGTGTAGTCCTTGTGTGCCATAAGTGTTGATCATCCTCTTAACCAAGAAGTATGGTGATACAGTTATGGCATACAGACGAAGTGTAAAGGTAAATTTCACTGAATGTGATTTAACTATGGAGCTCTCTATTATCAAGAGTTGCTCATAAAGGATATGGATATAAGTATACCTTAGACCTGAGATCACCACAGTAACTTGTCAGCAACTCACTGTACTTAGATACTGGACTATCTTAATTTTTAATTCAGTGATGGAAGGCTATTAGGTGCAGTCAAATACTTATGAAGTCGATGCATGAGTCAAGATGGGATTGACCCCTCAAAGTGTTGGAGCAAGTGCATCACTATATTTCAATTTAGCAAACCCTCGACCGGGGAGGTCCATGTGATGGACACTGAATTTTGATATACACCGTGGATGAATTTTAGGATTGGCAATAAACTCTAGATTATCCTTTGAGCATCAAGGTTAATGGGATGAATTATATGGTAACCATATGCCATAGGTTCGTCATTGTTGCATTGTGACATTTCGACCTATCCAAACATCGGATATCATTGCTAGATGGTCACATCGATTAGTACAAAAAATTAGTTTCTATGCTACCAATTTAGGATTCAAACCTATGAGGTCATCCACAATAGGAGTTTCTACCTAATCTGATGGCTGATCAAGAGTCTCAATGGTCTGGGACTCTATGGTCAAGAGTCCCATTGGACTGGGACTCTATGATCAGGAGTCCCACTAGACTGGGACTCTATCTTTATGGATTCCACTAGACTAAGATTTAGAGTCCTACTTGTCTAGAACTCTTTGATCAAGATTTTCACTCATCTGAGACTCTATGATCGCGAGTTTCATTGTTTGGGATACTAGATTTAAGAGTCCCATTGGTTTGGAACTCTTCAAGAGTTTCATATTGTTGGGACTCTATTGTCCAAACACCCACCCGATTAAGATTTTATATTTCTAGAGGATTAATTAGAAATTTGATTGCTGATTAGCTCAATTTGATTGAGCGATGAGGATTCGATCAAGTTCGATTGAATTTGATTTGATTGGGTTTGACCCAATCAGGTCATGAGATGATCTAATCACTATAGAAGATTTGACCCTCATTTGATCAGAGATCAGATCTAATTAATTATTAATTTAATTAAGATTTTATTAGTTTGGATGAAATCTAATTTAGTTGGGTTTGACTTAGTCTAATTGGATCTATATTAATTGGTTTAGTGAAAACCAATTTGGACCAAGTCAAATGAAATTTGAATTCAAACTCTCCCATGTGCCTACCATTTTTGACTTTTCCACGCCCCTTCTACATTTATGTGAGAGTTTTTTTATGTCCAGAAAAAATATGTGCCTCCCCTCTTTTCTCCTTTTGACCTAGTCCAAGTTTTGGACCGATTCAAACACAATTGAATTTTGAATTCAATTGATGGTTGTTTGGTTGAAACAACCTAACCTTCTCATCCTTATCTCTTCTCCATGCCCTCCTCCTTTTGTCGCACTTTTCTATGAATAATTTTTCAAAATGGGTGAGTAGAAGGAGAGTTCTTCTGGAAGTCACCCACTTTGGTGGGTGCTGGAAGTGGATATGGTTTTCATTTGAATTTTGAATTCAAATGGAAACCACTTAACCTCTCCACACATTTTTGCCACTATATCGCCCATTTTTAAATGGAATTTTTTTTTGGCATCCATAGGAGAGTGTGAGATATCTGAAAGGACACAAGAGGTTTCTTAGAGAGAGAAAAACCTAAGAGGGGTGTTAGTCTAGGCATGGAGAAGTCCAGAGAAGGAGAAAGTCTTTCATGCACCTACATTCCACTCACATGCCACTTCCTTAATTTTTTCTTTTTCATCACCCATCTAAAAAATGTTTTAGAGTGGGTGTACGGTAGAGGGAGAGTCTCTCTACCCATAAAAATTTATTTCATGGAAAAAGTCCAAAGAGAGTGGGCATGAGAGGATTTCTAGGCATCAGGATTTTTGGTGTGTGTAAAACCCTAGAGTTGGGACTCAGGGTTCGGGTGGAGAGATCGAGTGCTGTGAGCATCGGATCGCCACCAAACATTGTACACCACCTCATCATCCTCTTGTAAACACACCAACTGGCATCACCTCTCTCTGATACCAATTGATGTTCCATGATATCGCTCGAATGCCAATCATCCTTGGCATCACAAGCCTCGATACCATGTTGTGGAAGCCCCTGATCTTTAGCACGGACCTAAAAAAACCTATGATGTTTTCTATGGGCAGCAAATCACCGATCCTCTCCACCTGGATCTATGATCGAGCACCTCCCTCCTTGGGCTTGAGGGAGACGCCCCCCCTTTAGGGCTTCTTCAAGAACCTTAGGGCGGCAACTCTAGAGAGAAGAGAAGAAGAGAGTTGAGGGAGAAAAGGTCTGTATTCCATAGCATTTATAGTCTTATGAAAACCTAATACAACCTATGTATTTATACATAGCCATTAGGCTCGACCAAAAAACTTTCCGGCTAACCCAATACATGAAAGCACTCACCGAGCCCATGTACACCCATGTCTCCCATGCTCTCATCCTCTGGATCTAGACCCAACCCATACATGAATTAGCCTCCTTAAGACCTCTCAAACCAGGCCTTAAGATCCCTATGATCAATCCAGACCCTAGCCCAAAATAGACCCTCGCATAACTCTGCCCACATACTGAGTTGGCTTAGTCTTAATACTGAGCTGGCTAAGTTCTACTAGGTTGGCTCAGTCTGAAACTGAGTCGGCCCAGTTCTATATTATGCCAGTAGTCTCGAACGCTCAGCTCTTTGTTTTGCCTATGCTCTGAGACTTAGCTGACCTAGTTTTGTATTAAGCCGGCTAACCTGCAGAAAATCTTCCTTCTGCAGTCTTAATTCTCTGACTTTGATTTCTTGCTCCACCTTGAATCCCAGGTCTCCGAAGCACCAACCAAGCTCCTAGAATCTCCGAAGCCAACACCCTGACTCCTCCCGTGGCCTTCCAAGGCTTGGGAGCACCATAAATCCTCACAATCTTTATCTTGGTGCTCCCAAGCATTGGCAAACCCCTCGGCAATGCCCTCCTACACGATCACACTATCCCTACGCACCCGACAACACTTGTGCAAATATCACCTCTACCAATCCTCTTCAGCTATTGTGCATCCTTGAGGCTTTTGGGATGACCGCCTCCACCGTTGAAGATCTTGGCTTGCACATCTACACCATCATGGAATTGTAAGATCTCTTCTGCTTAGCAGCTGCATCACTTTTTCTGGACTTTCCTGGAGAACCCGCAACGTTCCTATACTAGCACTCACTGCAAATCTTGACATGGTCTCCTCGGAACTATGCCTATCCTCTTGCATATATCGCTCCACTTGGAGCTGTGTATCACCGACGATGGTGCTAGGATATCGATCCTCCTGCACCCCTCTGCTCTGAACTCATGTTAAATTCCTCTCCAATTGTGAAGCCACCTCTCCGAAGCTCCACCTATATCCGAAGTCCATCTGATGCTGCAGAAGCTGGCTCTATCATTGAGTCCCTTGAGGCCAACCACTTAATACTACACTGCTGAACCTGCCGCTGTACCTCAAATACCGTTGCTGCTCCTTTGAACCCTCCACACTCTGCAGACTCCTTCAAAGCCATCTTGGATACCTCTGCAATCCATGGGCACCTCTGAAATCCAAGAGCTCATCCAACTCTTCTGAATCCAATGACTGAACCATAGGAAATTCCATAAGAGTCCTTCTCTTCTGCCCTACACCAACCATCACTTCAGTTGTACCTAAAGAACCATCCTCCACCTGAACCATGACTCTTCCAGGTGCTCCTATAGAAGAAATTTGATCCATGATACTCTCGACTGCCTGAGACCTCCTGACGCTCTCTGAGACCCTTTGGCTCCCTCTGAGACCTGCACCCGATCTTCTTGAGATACCACTGACACTCTCTGCTGAGATACACTCCTCGATTGTTGCACCACCGAGCCTCTCTCAGCTCCTATGCCTCTAGGGTAGCGCTTCTACAGCACTCCAGTGCTCCCTGACTCATCTCTATGCCGCTCTACAGCCATCTAGCCATAATCTGCTGGTCCTCCATGGATCATCCATCTCCATCACTCCCATGGCTCCGCAAATCCATGCTCTGGTTGAACCACTAAATACATCTCCAACTACTTTCCTGCCTTCCTGACATCGAAGGACGTATGGTCGCTTCTTCAACCTTCCTTTGACCATTACCCCTTGGGAAACCTCTCTTCAACAGCCCTACACTACCCATCTTCCTAGAGAACCCTGATGCTATCTACTGAGATACCTCCCTTGGCTGCTGCATCGTCGAGACTCTCTCAGCCCTGCATCTCCAGGGAAGTGCTACTGCAGCACTCCCTGCCTGTCACATAACCATCATAAACCCTAGCCTTTCCACCAAGATCGATCAATAAATTATGCACTAAATCCTTCCACCCCAAGAAAATCCCTTCCCGTTAATCCTCTCAACCTCCACCTTCAACTTGCTGCTCCCGGTTGGCCAAACTACAGCAATAACAAAGATAGATTTGAGACATACCATGGAATCCTTGTGCAGAATTTTGATTTCATCTTGTACAACTTTTCCTTCCCTTCCATGCTCCATCAGGCTCTAATACCAAATGTAAGTGCACCAACTGGCATCACCTCTCTCTGATACCAATTGATGTTCCATGATATCGCTTGAACACCAATCATCCTTGGCATCATAAGCCCCGATACAATATTATAAAAGCCTCTGATCTTTAGCATGGATCTAAAGGAACCTGTAATGTTCTCTATGGGTAACAAACCATTGATCCTCTCCATCTGGATCTGTGATGGGGTGCCTCCCTCCTTGGGCTTGAGGGAGATGCCCCCTTCTCTAGGGCTTTTTCAAGAATCTTAGGATGATAACTCTAGAGAGAAGAGAAGAAGAGAGTTGAAAGAGAAAATGTCTGTATTCTACAGCATTCACAGCCTTATGAAATCCAAATACAACCTATGTATTTATACATAGCCATTAGGCCCAACCAAAAAACTTCCCAACTAACCCAATACATGAAAACACTCACCGAGCCCATGTATACCCATGTCTCTCATGCTCTCCTCCTTTGGATCTAGACCCGACCCATACATAAATTAGCCTCCTTAAGACCTCTCAAACTAGGCCTTAAGACACCTAGGATCAACCCAGACCCTAGCCCAAAATAGGCCCTCGCATAACTCTGCACGCGCACTGAGCCAGCTCAGTCTCAACACTGAGTCGGCTAAGTTCCATTGGGTTGGCTCAGTCTGAGACTGAGTCGGCCCAGTTTTGTACTGTGCCAGCAGTCTCGAACGCTCAGCTCTCTATTTTGCTTGTCTCTGAGACTTAGTCGACCCAATTTTGGATTGAGCTAGCTAACCTGCAGAAAATCTTTCTTCTATAATCTTAATTCTTCGACTTTGGTTTCTTACTCCATCTTGAATCCCAAATCTCTAAAGCACCAACCAAGCTCCTAGAATCCTCAGAGCCAACATCCTGACTCCTCCTGTGGCCTCCCAAGGCTTGGGAGTACCATAAATTCTCACACCTCTAATATACATCATCTGATCTTTTGGAGTGTTCGATAGATCAGAAGAAAGATGATCGATTGGATCGATCGAGATCAGCCGTTGAAGGCCCCGATAAGGATTTTGCAATACGGTGGACCTGGTCGGGATCAGGAGCTCCATGTGGACCAACCGTAGAGGCCAAACAAGTGTGTGGCTATAGTATGACACTAGAGCATATTTTGATGTATTCAAATCATAGAGATCAACTATCCATGCATAGGTATTAAGTTCTGAACTCGAATCGATCAGCAAATATGATTTGCAGATTGATTGCATTTAAATTTTAAATTACATATTAGCATGCCTAGATTTTGAGTAGGATTTTCTAATTTAATCAATGCATGCATAGGTTAATTTTAAATTAATCTAATTCTTTCGCTGTAATAATATTTGAAAAATATTTCAAAAAGCATGCTAAAATCTTGCATGATTTTCTTCAGTGGAGGTTTTGGGCACTTCAACATTGAAGGCATGGATCATCTTTTGGACAACTTTGTTTCATGTCCTACTGAAAGAAAGGTAAAAAAAGATTGTCTTCCCTTGAAGTTTTCTTTCAAGTTCTTTCTTTCTTATTTTTATATGAGATTTTTATGTGATAAAAATTTGAGAGAGAGAGGAAGAGGGCATGGGGATGAGTACTCCAAGGTATTGGGGCATGGTGGTCCTTTTTGGATATGATCTGATCATATCCTGATGAGAGAAGAAAAAGAGAAGAAAGATCTTCTCTTAGGATTTTCTTGAGAATCCTTCTTCTTTATTTATTTATGAAATTTTTATATGAGAAAAATTAGAGAATATTAGATCTGGAAGCATGAAAAAAATCTAGAGGAGAAGGTCTCCTCTTGTCCTAATATAGCGATGTTTTTAGGACATCAATCATTGATGTCCTGAAAGAAAAGATCTGTCTACTCTTAGGGTGTTTTTCTTATGATTTATTTTTTGATTTTTTGGAGATCCAAGGGTTGGATTTCTTTCTTATTCCTTCTCTTATTTTTCATCTTTTCGAGTATCCAAGAGATCTGAAGAATATTTTTTTAGACTAACCATCATGAGGGATCCACAAGAAGCTAGCACTTCAAGTGGATCTTCGTTCGATGAACCTTCGATCTATGTTCGCAGCTTCATATGGATTATCTATAAAGATCAGACATATGTGCAGCTCTGAGCAACAAAGGACTATAATGAAATCAACCATAGAGTTCTCCATCCACGTGAAGGTAAGAGATTTAATCTCTTCTCTACTCTAGATGCAATCTAAGATTTTGGTCTAGAACTATTCTAGATCTAGGATATTGATCTGATCAATATCAATGCACTTTAATTTTTAGATTTATATATGCATTATGACATGTTATAGATCCTAGATGTAGGGTTTAGTAATTAGATTATATGTTTTTGTAGATTAAATAGTTTAATCAACATCTTTGCTGCAATTTATTTCAAAAAAGTTTTGAAATTCAAGCATGAAACCCTGTATATTTTCCAACAGTGGTATTAGAGCATCTAGGTTCTTTTATAACATGATCATATTTGTATTAAAATAAATCTAAAAAATAAAATTTTAAAAATTATATATAATGATATAAGGTTGTCCTGCTGTAAGGTTTATCCCTTACAGTGGAGAGGTTGTCCTAGTATGTGCTGATCTATAAAATTGAATCATGAATAAGTTAGATTAGATCTAAGCAAATTTATGATTTATTTTTATGATTTTAAATCTAAAATAAATAGCTATTTGATCTATTATTGATTATTTAGATCAGATCTAAATAATGTAGGATCACACATACTGATTATAAGATTATCCTCCTATAAAGTTTATTCCTTGCAGTGGAGAGGTTGTCCTAGTATGTACTGACTTGAATAACCTAAATAATAAATATATTAGATAAGATCTAAAGTAATTTATAATTTATTTTTAGATTCTTTAAATCTAAATCTAAATGGTTTATGATCTGATCCTTGTGATGTGCTTTATGTTTAGATCTTGATCCTCTTATTGCATATGTTGATATGTAATTTTTGTTTTGAAGCTAAAATGTATATGTATGACATATTTATTTTGTAGAATTTAATTTGAGAACTTACTTTCTATAAAATCCTAGATTCAAAATCATAAGATGTGATCTAAATATTAAAATAAATCAAATCTAAGATCATGTATTGAATATGATTCAATGTAAACTATTTATAATTTGAAAATATTTCAAATGATCAAATTAGAAATTAGTTCTGAGGTTTCATAAATCCAAACCAATAAATCTTGAACTTAATTAAGAATTAAGTGATTGTTTAGGATCTAAGTTTGTGATTTGAAGATTCTAAGATAATTTCATAAAATATGGGTTAAAGGATAATGAGTTAGCCTTGATCATGTCATTAACTGGGTTAGACCTAGGGTTAGATTAAATATGGACTAAGTTAAGAAATTGATCAAATCTAATTAATAATTAATTAAGATTAGATCATTTTTTTTTATAGATCAATTCAATAGTTGTAGTTAATCAAAGTCCATAATCTAATAAATGGACCATGATTGTGGCACAGTGGCTGAGCCCGAGTCTTTAGATAGACCAAATCAAAACTGATAAATCGATTAATATCTAAGGTAAGTCTGGCATTCCAGATCGATGGTTTTTAATTGGCAGCCTACTTATCTGACCATTTCTAATGATGTCTAAGACAAGCCTTGGCAGATCTTTCTATCGATCTAACTTATCTGGCTAATTTGGTTAATCAGCTTTTGATTAGGTTGCTCATTGATTCATGCTAAGTCATGTCATATAGAAAATTAGTAAGACTGATTTTATTCAGTGAGACTAATCTAGGTGCCCATGGATCGATATTGATCCTAGTCCTTATTAAAGACTTGAGAAGTCAGTAGGAGGACTTGGCTTAGTGAAGTCAGTGGCAGCAAATTGGTCCATATCCTTTCTATCCAAATCATAAATAATTTTAAATCTTCTAAAATTACTAGATTCTTAAAATGATAAAGTTATAGAGATAACTGAGTCATAGCCTCCCATTAAGATATTTGATAATGGGTCCATTAACTCAATAATCATTCAAGATCTAAAGACCTGATGTTTATTGACTAATGGAATTATCATTCATAATATGATAACTTGGAGGTGTCTCTCTAATGGTGGTTAGATTGATCAATCAAAGTTGGGCTTAATCATTCATTGATTTGATGCATCAGTATGGTCATGTTAATGGTTAGACCTAATCGGATCCTTACAGTGGAGGCAAAAGCCTACTGATTAGGTTTCTAGGGCAAAATTAAATTACTAAAAGTTGTTTGGTGAAATAATTGGTTAAAGAACCTATCCGTAGATGCACATGGATTGACCGGCCAAAGTCGAGCTTGTGTGTAATCTATGTGGATTCTAGTACCTACTAGGAAATTGAAGTAATTCTCCAAATTGGAGGTAGAGGCTACCAATTCGAATAAAATAATGGAAGAATCTTAAGACTAAAGTCCAAGTCTCTAGGCTTAAAATAATTCATATACATTAGGTTTATGTTCTCTTTTCTTACAGAATAAGGCTAAACCCTAATTGCTCTGATCACTGTTAGACAGTGATGACTTATGGAATCCAACTTCGATAATTAGCATCGCAAATTGAATTTGGTTTAGCGGTACGAATGGATTCATGCTAGAGCTTATTAGCCCAGTTAAAATATATGATTCAAGATTAACCCAAATTAGGCAGAGTGCTTCTACCGAAAGAAGCAAGATCATAGGAAAAAGAATTGTCTTGCTTCCCTTGACTCCAATAGGCTGAACAAGAGAAAGGAGTAAGAGTTGCTTGTCAAAGATGTTATATAATAATACCTTAAAATTTCTTTATATATAATTCTGCTACCTGGGTATGGAATACCAGTAGTCCTATGCAATTTATTGCAAGGACTGAAGGTAAGTAGAAAATTTGAAAATAGTGACAGATTCCTAAACATTGGGGTTGGAAACTCTATTATAATCCTAGCTTTAGGAATTATCAAGCATGTTTTCAAAATTTGTCATTTAGAATGACTGTCACTATTGTCCATCATTTATAATGAATATGATCTTTGTTTGCCTTTTAACCAAATATAATCATTATTTATTTATAAAGGAGATTGTTGTGATGTTATTGTGAAAAATATTGCAATAATACATGGACAATAAAGAAACGGCATTTAACATTAACATAACCTGTTAAGTGTAATGTACACATTTGATAAACACCTAAGTTAGATTATATCATGGATGTCTACCTTTGGCATTATAGGCTTAATCATCTTGATAAGAACAGATTAAACATGCTAGCTTGAGAGAAAAATCTTGGCATCAATGATTGTGAATCATTGACGATCTGTGAGTCTTATTTTCTTATAAAGATGATAAAGTCATGTTTTACTAGAAAAGGTGAAGAAGCTGATAAAGTTCTAAGTCTCATACATAGTAATGTATGTGGACCTATGAGCTCAAGTGCCAGAGGAAGATATTAATATTTCATTACAAATGACCTATATGGGCATGGGTGTGTCTAACCTAAATCATTCAAAATATTCAAATAATTCAATAATAAAATAGAAAAACTGATTGGAAAAGGTATTAGAACTCTTCGATCAGATCGAGGAGGTGAATACTTATCCAGTAAGCTTGTGACATATCTAGAAGAGAATAGGATTATCTCTCAGTGGATTTTTTTTTAGAACACAATGTATCTAAAAGGAAAAATTGAATTTTGTTACACATGGTTCGATCATGATAGGGTTCACTAGTCTGCCTATTTTAGGATTGTGCTCTTATGACTACTTATTTTACTTTGAAATTTTACATCAAGTAAATCGATTGTAAAGACCCTATATGGGATATGGATCGGTCGTAGACCTAGACTCTCTCACCTTCGAATTTAGGGTTGATCGGCCTATGTCATAGGTTTGCACATAGATAAACTTGGATCTTGGTCCAATAGGTGTTTAAGGGTGATTAATTCTACTATGCTGAAGAACATAAGATATTCATCAACAGTAGGGCATTCCTTTTTAAAAGAAGTTCTTCATAGAAGGAACTGATACCTATCAAGTTGAACTTGAAAAAGTTTGACTGATAGAAAAGAACCGACATAATCTAATAAACCTACAGACTAGATTTGATTAGATCAAATTCGGAGCCCACATATTTGGCACCATTAAGGAGATCTGGTAGAGTATTGCATCAGCTAGATAGATACTTCAGTATCTTAGTCTGAGATGGTGTTCCTGTTGAGCTCGATGAGAACAATAAGGATCCGATCATCTATATGGATGCTATGTAGTGATCTGACTCTAAAAAGTGGCTTGGAGCCATTAAATTCAAACTAGAGTTCATGAAAATCAATAGTGTGTGGATACTAGTTGATTCATCTGAAGGGATAAAATCCATTAGATGTAAATGGATTTTCAAAAGGATCAGAGTAGCACAGACAGGAAGGTAAGGATCTATAAAGCCCATCTGGCTATCATCTTAGAGTTGGAACATACGTTTTGAACGTATGTCTTTATTATGAATAAAGAAAAATCCTACATTTGTAAGTGGGCAAAATATTTTATAGTGTTATTTCTTGTGTTGTCTATGGATGAAATTCTCTTAATCGAGAATGACATTCCAACATTATAAGAAATAAAGGTTTGGTTGTCATCTAATTTCTTCATATTCAAGACCAGATATGGTATACTCACTAAGGATAGTGAGTAGATGATAGTCTGATCCAAGTGAGAACCACTGGAAGATTGCATAGACATTTCTTAAGTGTTTGAAAAATACTAAGATCCAGTGACTCAAATATGGAGATACTGACTTAAAACTTATGAATGTTTTGATTTCAATTTTTAGTCAGATCAAGATTACAGCAAGAGAGTGTTGGGTCATATCCTAATTGTAGGACCAATCTACTGGAAAGATTTCAAGCAGGATACTGTAGCCTATTCAGTAAGTGATGTAGAGTACATCATGGCATATAATGCTGTCATGTAGGCTGTGTAGTTGCTGAGGTTCATTAGTAGGTTGGAAGTGCCCCCCTCCATCGATGGTCTAGTCCTATTGTAGCACTAGAGCCATAGCTCAGGCTAAAGAATCGAAGGACCAGCATATTCTGCATCGCTTTCACCTTAGATATTAGATCTAGATAATGTTGACCTTTAGAAGATCGATGGAAAAGAAAAACGTGACCAACCCATTTGCTAAGGCCTCGGAACTAAGAAATTCTATGAACTTAAGTAAAAGATAGGATATTTGATATCATTCCGATTGGCTTTAGTCTAAGTGAGAGTTATTGTAAAATATGTCCTAAAGCCAATCATCTAAGTTGTAGATGATTGGAACCTATATATGAATTATCTAATAATAATAGTTATTTGGCTGGCTCATCATAAAAGTTCTATCTTCCTTAAATAAATTTTTAAATTATGATGAAGTTCTTAGAATCACAATCAATCGATAAAGAAGGATTTATTAGATGGTTCTTAAATTTTTTATGATCAAATAATAAGTTATTAATAAGGATGATAACTTATCGAGTGTAGGTCGCTGTATGCCAATGCATTGCTTATCCTCATAATCTAGTGGTGTGGAGACACTAGTATGGCATACAGATGAGATGTAGGAGTGCATCTGCACTGAACGTGACCAATGTAGTACTCTACTATCAAGAGTAGCTAGCTAAGGCCAATGGATATAAGTATTCCTTCAACCTGAGATCACCATGGTGACTAGCAAGCCACTCACTGTACTTTAGTACCAGACTGTCTATATTTCTAATATAGATTCGAAAGATTTTTAGATACAGTCAAGTACTTGTAGAGTCAGTGTATGAGTCACGATGGGATTGACCACTCTTGATTAACTTCAAGAAGGGAATGACTCGTTGTGTTTCAATTTAACAAAACCTAGGTCTGAGTAATCCTCGTGAAGAGTTACAGGATTTGCAAAATTTTAAAACACGATAGAGATTACTTATATGACTGTTGATAGCTTACTCATAGTTGTCTTAAGCATTATTGGTCAAAAAGATAAATTATACGGTAACCATAAGTCAGGGTTTTAAGAATGTTGCTTTGCATACATTTGACCTATCCAGACGTCAGGTACCATTGCTAAATGATCATTTTGATTGGTACAAAAATTGATTTCTATGCTACTGACTTAGGTTCAAACCTATGGAGTCACATTCATAAGTGGTTGTAATCTGATTACATGGTTAATCGATGATTGAAAATCGTTCAAATAATCAATACGATTGATGTTTGACATGATACAAGTACTGCAGGAGGATCGATTAGCAATTAGATTGCTAATTAGCTCAATTTGATTGAGCAATCAAGTTGAGATCAAATCTAATTAAATTAGATTTAATTAGAATTAGTTTGGACTTAATTGGATTAAGTCTAATTGGTTTATTAGATAAGCCAATTGCAAGGAAGAATAAATTCTTGTTAAACTAGGACTTGAGTGCACCTAATTTCTAATTTGATTAGAAATTAAATCAAATTTAAATATGATTTAGATTTTATTTAATTATATTTTTAATTAGATTAGAATTTTCTATTAATTAGGTTGACTCAAATCTAATTAGAATAGGTTTTAATTTGGTTTAACCTATTCTATTTAAGAGAATCCTAATTACACTAGGATTCCTCTTCCCTTGCACCATTAATTGACTCCACGCCCTACCTTTTAATTCCAAATATTTTACATGAGTTTCCTCACATTATGAATGGTCCCCATGGCTCTTTGATCTGGTGGTTTTGATTTGATTTTGCATTGATCAAAATATAGAAAGTTGTTAAGAGGTTATGCCTTAGTTTCCTTTTGAAAGAATCCTAAGAATCCAAACCTCTTATGTTCCATAATTTTTCTCCACACCTCCTTCCAGATTTTTTGTGCATGTTCTCTTCTCATTTGTGTTTTCTTTTTGATTCCCTATGCCCCTAAATTATTTTAGAGGCATCCAAATGTTGAACGCCCCCAAAGGACCTTGGTTGCTTTCCTTATAGGACTAGGTTTTGACCTAGTCCTCCTAATTAATAGGGTGCCTCCTATTTTTATGCTTTTGAACATAAGAAACCATTAGAAAAATTAGAGAAAAGAGAGAGAGATGGCATGGATGTTTTGGGCACTCCAACATTGAAGGCATGGATCATCTTCTGGACAACTTTGTTTCATGTCCTACTGAAAGAAAGGTAAGAGAAGATTGTCTTCCCTTGAAGTTTTCTTTCAAGTTCTTCCTTTCTTATTTTTGTGTGAGATTTTTATATGATAAAAATCTAAGAGAGAGAGAGAGAGAAAGAGGGCATGGGGATGAGTACTCTAAGGTGCTGGGGCATAGTGGTCCTTTTTGGCTTTAGGTCAAGTGGGAGTTTGTTAGATATGTATGCCCTAAAAGCCAGAATTGGCTGACACTTGTAATACACTTCTAGAGACAAAATTATAATTTTAACTATAAATAATAAAATAAATTATTTTATATCATAAATCTATATTTAGTGTCTGTGATACATCTCTTGAGTTAATGATAATGATAATTCATATTTTCAAGAGTTGAAAATTTAAGACATGAATTTTTGTTATTAACTCATAAAATGCTCCCGACCATAGGATCATCATGAGAATGGTGATTGATCTAGAAGGTTAGTGTACAATCACTTCTTTATAGTAAATGAGTCTTGAGTCTATAGCGTAGAAATACTGGAGCGAGAGTACAGGTACTCGTTAGAGAACGAGGGCACTAAGCGTGATCACCTCAAGTAGTCATAAGGAAGTCTACCTTCTCGTCGATGACTGGCTCAAAGCTACAGTGGTATGTCTGGTTCTTTAACCTAAGGTGCATTGGCAGTTCATCTTGGGGATGTTATAGTTTGACTACACTATGACTCGATCTCCTAGCCATTCGGAATCCTAAGGTATATGTTGGCTATAGCATGTTCATTGTAGGAATTGGATTGCACCAAGAGGAAATCTATCTACCTCGGTAGATGAGGAGCAACCCTATGATGATCATGAGAATCAAGTCCATAAGCCCATGGCCATGGTAGAGTAAAATAATAGAAAGAGTTTCTATTAAGGTTTTCACATCGGACTTGAATCAAATGATTAAATCATATAACAGAAATTAGGGTTTGACAAGTTCACCTTAACCCAAATCTAATCAAGGGCTCAAGATAGAAGAACTTAATCACATAGGTAGCTGCATCGAGAGGTTCATTTTTAGTTTTGATGGGTTGCCACCATATACTGCTAGGTGTCATTGGTGGATTTTGGAAGCAATTAGAATGATTTAGATGATCGATCATTCTAGTTATCTGAATCAGAAGAGTTCTAATCTATCGGAAGGTATTTTGATGATGTCGATGATAGAGATCACGACATATCCCATTACCATATAAAACTGAACTTAACTGGATCATACAAATAAGGGTTAGGATCTGGATATCATCAATTGGACTAACTCAGTTCAATTCATTTGAATTAGATTCAATTAGGTTCAAGGAAATCATGCTAGCATACGATTGAGCCTAATGTTCTCCTTCTACTATCATTAAAAGTTATTTCGACTGAGCCAAATATATTTATGCTTACTCAGATACCTTTACCTGGTCTAACTAGAGTTTGTTTAGGTCAGAAAAGGATTGTCTTAATTTATGAGATAAATTAGACACAACACCTATCATTTTCCATCACCTATCAATTCTGGTCTTTTGACTTTGGTCAAACATTGATCTTTGACACTTAGACATCTGTCCATGTATCATGCATCCATAGAAGAGCAAATAGGGGCTTGTCCCCTTGCTAGAAAATGGAAAGGAGGGGGTGCATGCCTAGGGAGGCATGCACCCAATGATAGGGATGCCTGGAGTTCCATACAGATGGGACTCCAGGTTGCTTCTTGGAATCAACTTAGGAGGTGCCAAGGGACTCTGCTTTGACCATTCTTGGCACCACCTAAGGATGATTTGAGGGGGCTCTCATCTGATTGAATCAGGTAATGTCATTCCATCAATCAGATTTAGATCTGATTGCATGAAGCGATATGATTGGCCGGGATGATGTGGCACTGCATGGCACAGCAGGGTCTTTATAAACCCTATCTGCGCCTAGCTTTCAAAAGAATCAACCCATAGCCCACACCACAAGACTGCCCTTCTCCCTCCTCCATGCCATCTTCTGATTCTCTCTCTCCTCTTCATGTCCAAGGAGATTTGGGCTCTAGTTAGGTGCGATCTAGGCAAGAGAAAGGTGACGAGAAAGGAAAAAGACAGCACTACTGCAAGAGACGATTCCAGATCTTCAGAAGGAGTTTTGAAGATCCTCCAAATTAGATCCAGATCTGATATTTGGAGAGATGATAAAGAAGGAGAAGATCTCTAGATCTAGCCTAAGTGGATATCGGTAGAGGCCAAGCACTTGCATGGTTAAATCCAGAACCTTAGGCAATCAGCAAGATCATCATAGGATAATCTGATTACCCAACAAAAAATATAAATTAAATCAAATTTAATTTTTTTTATTTTATTTTATTAGTTCTATAAAATTAGATCTAAAATATCTCATATTTGATATAAATTTAAAAAAAAAAAAATTAAAATATCTCTCTTGATTCAATCAGATTTGAACAAATCTAACTCAAAAAATCTGAATTTTTCCTTCAACTAGTATCAAAGCCAGGTTCTAATAAATTATTTAGATCTAATTTAATTTTATTTTTAATCTAATAATTAGATAATTTTAGATATCATATGAGATGTGATTAGATCTAAAATTAGAAAAATTAAAATTAAATAATTTAGCTCTATGTTTTATAAGATGCATGACTAGCTGTAAAATAGAATTATTCTATACATAGTCTTGCATGTTCATAATTTAATTTGATTAAGTTATAATTTTAGATTTATTTATTTATTATTTTTTAACATTATAAATATTATAATAAGATCTAAAAAATAATAAATAAAATTATTCAATTTTTGGATCATATGAGATATGATGAATGCATGTTTAGACTAGTTGTAGAATAGTTCTACGTAATTATCTAGATTAGAATTTATTTTGATGTAATTAATTTAAATCTAATTTTTTAGATAATTATGAGATAATTTAGATCTAAAAATATGCATGATATGATACATGAGATGTATGCAAAATATGTTTAAAGTTAGATCAGTTTTTATATGAGATATATGATGTAGATCTAACTAATTTTGTAGTCTTATATTTTTTATTAAGGCATTTTCCTTGGCCGTTCGATTATAAGAACAAAGTAGGATTTAAATGCCCTCTCCTCTCATTTGATGGGGTGTTCTTATGATGTGTAGGGGTGCTACGCATTCGTCCTTAATCAGAAATTAAGAACTTATTTTCTGCAAAATCCTAGATCCTAAAATCCTTCGATTTTATTTACATATTTTATTTATAAACTCTAAACTTAATTAAAAATTAAGATTATGAAATTATGTTAGATCTAAAATTGAGAATTTTAGATCTAAGACATATTCATAAAATTGGGTTTGGGCTTGGGAAGCTCAATTAGGTCTAAGTAATTGATCAAATCGAATCAAGAGTTGGTTAGATGGGATCAACAATGCTTAAAATTAACCAGTCTAATAGGATTAAGTCTGGGTCAAGATCGAGTCATATGAGTGATCGATCAAGCTAAGACCTAATTAGGCTCAGTGGTTAGAGTCTGGATTGTAGGCTAACCGGATTGGTTCTGGCTCAATAATTTGGTGTTTAAGGTAAGTTTGGAAGATATAACCGACTGGTTTTTAATTGGGAGCTACTCGACTCGAATGTGTTCTTGTCAAATTAATGGCATATTCCTTCTACCGGTCTTACTTACCTGGCCATATTTGTTGGCTCAATCCAGATCTAAGGTGGTCAATAATCCGAGCTAACCCATGCCACTAGGTTAGTCATAATGGTTATGACTATGTCAAGTCTAGTTTAATGAGATCTAAATCAAATCTCCCTAAGAAAAGATTAAGTCTAAGGTCTTCCACCATTGTAGATGTGCGGGCCCTTCTTGAAGTTGATTGTTCTCGACTGGTTACAATGGTTCAATTGTACTAGAAAGATGCAACCATATCTATTAGGTATTAGATGCTACAGGTTGGAGGATGGATTGGTGATAAGTGATAAAAATATACTAATAAAAGTATTAAATTATAAAATTAATTAATCTATTTTATTAAAAATTGATACTTTTATTAATCTTATGTAGGAAAGAAGGTAACCAATATGAAGATCTCATTTTTCTGATTCAGATGAAAAAAATTTCAGGCAAAATGGACTTCAAACGAGCCCAGAATCGAATTTCAAAAAAAAAAAAAAAAAAAAACTGACGCAATGCTGACGTCAGCATTTTTCGCGGTGCATGGTGGACCATCTGAAGATAATTCGGGAATTTCACAGAATAAAGCATGCGTTGATTGGCTGAAGAATCCGACGGTCCATGCAACACCAGGCTCGCGCACGGTCCACGGAGGGTAATTTGGGAATTCTGGCTGATCCAACGGGCGGTTTTCACTGAAGCTTGATCGGACAGACAAGAAGAAGGTGCTGATGGATGGCATCCACAGCTCCCGATCGAGATCCAACGGCCGAGATTCATCCCAACATAAAACTAAAGGTCTGAAGGCTTATTTCAATGCGATCGGACGGTCCAGATTCGATCCAACGACTGAGATTAAATCCGACTTGATATGGGTTATTTTAAAGGGTTTTTGAGTGGTTTTTGGACCGTTTGATCACCATCCAACGGTCAGAATTACCCAGATCTTAATTTGAGTTGTTTTGGGAGTCTTAAACCTAGTATTTGATGGAATTTGAAGGGAAATCAAATTCTTTGCCTATAAAAAAGCCTGTTGCCGTGAAATAAAAAAGGAATTGGAGAAAAAAAAAGAAAAAAGAAAAAGGAGAGAGACAAAGAGAGATGGGGAGAAAGAGAGAGAGAGAAAGAGAGAGGAGAGAGATAAAAAAAGTGATTTATGAGAAAATCAAAAGGGTCTTTTTTTTTATTTTTCTTCAACGATCAAGACATCAAGGAGCCTCTTCTTCTTCGCCAAGTTCTCCACAACAAAAGCAGCAGATAATCAATTTCAGCAATCAAACAGTCTAATTTCTTCATGCTTTTTTATTTTATTTGCTGTTTTTAAATTTGTTATCATGAACTAAATTTTATTTTACTAAGGCTAAGATTTAGCCACTCTTTTGATGCATTTCAGTATGACTTATTTTTAATTTATTCATGAGGAGTATATAAATCTGATCTAATACTTTTAGGATTACTGGCCATCTTCTAATTGATCTGATGAACATAGATGTTACAGACCAAGTACATCTATGTTAATGCTTCTTGATTATATACCTTGTATTATGAATCAAATTAGAATTCATATGCATGCGGAATTTTAGTGCGCTTTGGACGCAGCGTATTTTAATTAGAGGTTTCACAAAACCTAATGCATTAAATATTTATTTAATTACACCTGAACCAAAGGGTAATAAAAAATATTAATAGTTTTGCTATGCCTGGACCAAAGGGTAGTGAATAAATTAGGAGACTCCACGTCACATGAAATAAAATAATCTAAAACACTTGAATATAATTTGACTGAGTTGGTGAATCGATTGCTAGTAATCCATTGCTCTTGAATTTAAAACCCTAATATTTATACTCTCTCTATTAATTAAAAAACTTTTATATTATTTTATTTTTTTTTAATTTCTTATTCTCATAAATCGATCTTCTAAATAAAGCATAGGAAAGAGCTTTTCAGTACTTATTTTCCAATCCTCTAGGGATGATACTCTACTCATTCACTTTATTACTTGATCGATTGGTGCACTTGCCATAGCTATAAATTAGCATGCATCAAGTTTTTGGCGCCGTTGCCGGGGATTGTGTCTAAAATAATATTAAAATTTTGATCCTAGCTTTACTTTAGAAATTTATTTTCAATTTTTATTATTAAAAAAAAAATTTAAAAATTTATGCATGACACGTATTGGACATAGTAATTTACTACCTCTAGATCCAGAAATTGAAAGAACTATTAGAAGACTACAATAAGAGAGAAACATGGCAGCTGAAGATCCTAACGACATCAATCTAGGAGTGGATATGGCGACTGAAGGACAGCATGAAGCTATTCGACCAGTACATCGTTCATTAAATGATTACATCACACCATCTGTAGCTGATGCAGCTTCGAGCATCAGGAGACCGCCTGTACGAGCTAACAACTTCGAAATAAAATCGATGATGATCCAGATGATTCAATCAACTGTCCAATTCAGTGGACACATGCATGATGATCCGAATGCCTATATTTCTAATTTTCTTGAACTTTGCAATATTTTTAAAATTAATGGGATATCGGATGATGCTATTAGATTAAGGTTATTTCCTTTCTCTTTACGGGATAAAGCTAAAAATTGGCTTCATTCTCTTCCGACAAGTTCTATCACAACTTGGGATGTCCTAGCCCAAAAATTCTTAGCCAAGTACTTTCCACCTTCTAAGACTGCTAAGATGCGCAACGATATTACTTCTTTTATGCAGATGGATATGGAGACACTATATGAGGCTTGGGAGCATTTCAAAGAACTGCCGAGGAGATGTCCACATCATCAACTATCCGTATGGCTTCAGGTACAAACTTTCTATAATGGTTTATCTCCTACTAATCGATCTATGATTGATGCAGCAGCAGGAGGAACCATTAATCGAAAAATGGAGGAAGAAGCCTTCGATCTGATCGATGAGATGGCATCAAATAGCTATCAATAGCAGACAGAGTGCATGATGCCAAAAAGACTAGCAGCTGTGCAGGGAGTAGATTGCGTGCCAACTTTACTAGCTGAAATTGCAGCCCTTAGAGCCGAAGTCAACAACTTAAAGAGAACAGCTATGCATGTTCAGAGCATTACTTGTGATCTATGTGGAGGAGAATATGATACGAACAATTGCCAGACAGGTAATCCATTTGCTAAAACAACTGATACAGCTAATTATATTGGTAATTTTTTTAGACCGCAACAAAACAATCCCTACTCCAACACATACAATCAAGGGTGGAGACAGCATCCAAATTTCTCATGGAGCAATCAAAATGCAGCACAACAACCACCCCTGGGATTCCAAGTACCTGAAAAAAAGTCTAACATGGAAGAGCTGATGGTCAAATTCATGCAAAATCAAGAAGCAACTATAAAAAATTTAGAAGCCAAACTTAGGCAGGACCAAACAGCAGCAATTCAAAACTTGGAGATGCAAATAGGTCAAATGGCTAAAATAATCTCCGAGAGACCTCAAGGATCCTTGCCAAGCAATACGGAGAGAAATCCAAGGGAGCAAGTCAATGCTATCACCCTAAGAAGTGGTACAAAGCTGGAGGAGCTACATCAGAAGAAAGAGACTGAAGAGCCAATTACAAATAAGGAACCATCAACTCAAACTCGTCAGTCACCAAAACAACCAGCAGATGGATGGTCTCCAGGTATACGGTTTGTTGATCCAAATGTGAAGCCCTATGTGCCGCCACTACCATTCCCAGAGAGACAAATACAGCATCAAGATAAAGGAATTTTCTAACTTTTTCAAAATTTTAAAGAATTTACATATTAATATTCCTTTTGTAGATGCTATTACTCAAATGCAAGGTATGCCAAGTTTCTCAAAGAAATCTTAATAAATAAGAAAAAGCTGAAGGAGCATGAGAGAATAAATTGATGAAGAATGCTCAGCAATACTTCAAAATAAATTACCACAGAAGCTAAAAGATCCAGGGAGTTTTACTATCCCCTGCATTATTGGTGATTGTAGTTTTGATAAAGTTTTATGTGATTTAGGAGCAAGCATTAATCTCATGCCTTTTTCTATTTTCAGGAAGCTGGGTCTAGGAGAACCAAAGCCTACCACTATTACTCTTCAATTAGCCGACAGATCCATTAAATATCCAAGAGGTATAGTGGAGGATGTCTTGGTAAAGGTAAACAAGTTTATTTTTCCCTGTTGATTTTATTGTTCTTGATATGGAAGAAGATTATGATGTACCCCTTATTTTAGGGAGACCCTTTTTAGCTACTGGAGGAGCTTTAATAGATGTTCAACAAGGAAAATTAATTCTTAGAGTCCAAGATGAACAAGTTACTTTTAATATGTTTTCAAAGATACTAAACATCCTGATGATAATCAAACTTATTTTTTAATTGATATTATTGACAATCCATTATATGAGAATTCTGTAGAAAATAGGTTTGAGACTATAAAAGCGAGCAATGTCAAATTGAAAGAAGGACTCGATCAAACATGAAAGTATTCCAATTGAAGTGGCACCAGATTGATCCACTTTAGAACTCAAAGAAAGTCAAGCTGAAGACTATAAATCAGAACTACTAGATAGGTTGTTTCTTTTCTTTTTAGTTTTGATCATTTTTCTTTTCTTTTATTTTTTAGTAATTTGTTGTTGCTCTTTTACTGCTCTGGTGTGTATTTTCAATTTTGCAGAAAAATCAATGAGAACTCAAGCAAAATTTCAAAGCTCCAAAGAACCAGACTGAACCAAATCAGGTGTATTCCTTCCTATCCTTTATTACATCCTTTATTTTTCTTTCTCCTTTAAGACAATGTAGAATAATTAATAATAAAAAAAAAAACCATGTGTCAAGAAGAAAATCTTGAGCAAGATAAACTGGATAAGTGATAAAAGATAGAATTATTTGCTAATGAATGTAATGAGTTAAAGAAGTAGATTAGTTGGTCAACTTTTAGCAGCCTACTTAGGTCATTAAAAGATTATTAGCACTTTTTATTGCACATGCACACTAACAAGGCAAAGTAGGTATTGATTATAAGGCCAACTGAGGATTCAATTATCACTAAAAATTGATAATTAATATACATTCTAATCAAAGAAACTTGAATTTAAGGAAAGAGCTACCTGCCTATAAATAAAGTGCAAAAGATAGAGTATATGTGGATTGCCCAAAGCCTAGTAACTGGGTCTCTGCACCTAGGTCAAGTGTGAAAATTCACGTAAAATGGTGAAGGAAAGGCCAGGATGCTCAGCACAGTAAAAAAAAAAAAAAAAAAAAAGAAAAAAAAAAAGGCAGTGTGAAAGCTACCTTAATTCATGAGTATAAAATTGAGAATGTATAGAAAATTGACCAAAATAGGTGATAAGAGAGGATACTTTTGTTCTTTTAATTTAATACTGAAATGCTAAAGTTAGTCATCACGAACACAAGTGCTATAGATCTTTGATGTACTCTAAGAAAGTTTTTAATTGTATTGACTGAAAAATTTGCTTCTGAAGCTCAATGCTTAGTTAGCAGTATTTTCTAAACTTTTTGACCTTTAATCCTAGATTTTATCTTTGTGATGGATAATCTTATTGAAATATGGTATTAAATAAAACATTGCTAAGGGACTAGCAATGACTAAGTTGGGGGGTGTGATAAGTGGTAAAAATATACTAATAAAAGTATTAAATTATAAAATAAATTAATCTATTTTATTAGAAATTGATACTTTTATTAATCTTATGTAGGAAAGAAGGCCACCAATGTGAAGATCTTATTTTTCTGGTTCAGATGAAAAAAATTTCAGGCAAAACGGACTTCAAACGAGCCCAGAATTGAATTTCAAAAAAAAAAAAAAAAACACCGACGCAACGCTGACGTCAGGATGACGTCAGCATTTTTCGCGGCGCACGGTGGACCATCTGAAGGGTAATTTCGGGAATTTCACAGCAATAAAGCGCGCTCTGATTGGCTGAAGAACGCGGCGGTCCATGCAACACCGGGCTCGCGCACGGTCCATGGAGGGCAATTTGGGAATTCTGGCTGATCCAACGGGCGGTTTTCACTGAAGCTTGATCGGACGGACGAGAAGAAGGCGCTGATGGACGGCATCCGCAGCTCCCGATCGAGATCCAACGGCTGAGATTCATTCCCGACGTTAAAACTAAAGATCTGAAGGCTTCTTTCAATGCGATCGGACGGCCCAGATTTCGATCCAACGGTTGATCCAACGGCTGATATTAAATCCGACTTGATCTGGGTTATTTTAAAGGGTTTTTGAGTGGTTTTTGGACCGTTTGATCAAGATCTAATGGGCAGAATTACCCAGATCTTAATTTGAGTTGTTTTAGGAGTCTTAAACCTAAGTTTTTGATGGATTTTGGGGGAAATAAAACTCTTTATCTATAAAAAACCTGTTGTTGTGAAAAAAAAAGAAGGAGAAGAAAAAGAAATTAGAGAGAGACAAAGAGAGAGACGGGGAGAAAGAGAGAGAGGGAGAAAGAGAGAGAGAAAGAGAGAGGAGAGAGAGAGATAAAAAAAAAGTGATTTGTGAGAAAATCAAAAAGGTTTTTTTTGATTTTTCTTCGACGATCAAGACATCGATCAAGGAGCCTCTTCTTCTTCGCCAAGTTCTCCACATCAAGAGCAGCAGACAATCAATTTCAGCAATCAAACAGTCTAATTTCTTCTATGCTTTTTATTTTATTTGCTATTTTTGAATTTGTTATCATGAACTAAATTTTATTTTACTAAGGCTAAGGTGTAGCCACTCTTTTGATGCAATATTCAGTGTGATTTATTTTTAAATTTTATTCATGAGGAGTATATAAATCTGATCTTAATGCTTTTAGATTACTGGCCATCTTCTAATTGATCTGATGAACATAGATGTTACGGACCAAGTACATCTATGTTAATGCTTCTTGATTATATACCTTGTATTATGAATCAAATTAGAATTCATATGCATGCAGGAAATTTTAGTGCGCTTTGGACGCAGCGTATTTTAATTAGAGGGTTTCACAAAACCTAATGCATTAATATTTATTTAAATTACACCTGGACCAAAGGATAATTAATAAATATTAATAGTTTTGCTATGCCTGGACCAAAGGGTAGTGAATAAATTAGGAGACTCCACCGTCACATGAAATAAAATTAATCTAAAAATCTGAATATTGTATTGACTGAGTTGGTGAACCGATTGCCTTAGTAATCCATTGCTCTTGAATTTAAAACCCTAATAATTTACACTCTCTCTATTTAATTAAAAACTTTTAATTATTTTTTATTTTTTTTAATTTCTTATTCTCATAAATCGATCTTCTAAATAAAGCATAGGAAAGAGCTTTTCAGTACTTATTTTTCAATCCTCTAGGGACGATACTCTACTCATTCACTTTATTACTTGATCGACTGGTGCACTTGCCATAGCTATAAATTAGCATGCATCAATTGGGCTCAATATTTCGAATATGGGAAGACTCATAAAAACCATCTATGCAATGGTGGGTTGACTTAACTAAGAGGATCATATTTTGGGCCATGAGATTCTGATTAGAGATCAAGTTAGGTGTACCATGATTAGAGAATCATTGAACAAGAGTTGTTCACTCATTGGCTAACCCATCACCAATAACTATTAGGTGAGGTGATGAGTCAGTTGGTGGGACCGCACCATCCACTAGAAATCATTAATCATGAAGATTTTTGCATCCCTATAGAGGAAGTGTAGGGATCCAAAATAATAATGGGAGCTAATTTGTTTAAAAATAAAATTTATAAACAAATTGATCAAGTTTTAATTACAATATCTA
Source organism: Cocos nucifera (assembly GCA_006176705.1). Taxonomy (NCBI): domain Eukaryota; kingdom Viridiplantae; phylum Streptophyta; class Magnoliopsida; order Arecales; family Arecaceae; genus Cocos; species Cocos nucifera. The sequence goes on from QRFJ01001699.1 coordinate 55,251, forward strand.
ACTAGAAACTGACTCTCTACAGAAAAATATCTGCATCCAACCCATTAGCATGTATCCTGGACACCTATAGACTGATCGAATCTAATTATAAGGATTGGCTCCGAAACATCAAAATCATTTTGGATTCTGAGAAGTTAACTCATGTTTTAGATCAGGATCCTCCCACCTTACCAACTCATCCATCCGCTGAACAGAGAGCGTCTCTTGAAAAATGGACGGACGAAGATAACAAGACTAGATACTACATGTTGAGCTCGATGTCTGATGAGCTTCAACACCAACATGAAGATATTAGGACTGTCCATCAAATGTTGGCTCACCTACAAGAGATGTTTGGTGAACAGAGCCGCGCAGCCAAGTATCAAGTCACTAAATGACTATTTAAGGCTAAAATGCATGATGGGCAGTCAGTCCAAGATCATTGTCTAATGATGATCAAGGATTTGGAAGAGCTTGAAAAGCTCGGAGCGAAGATGGACCTGAATCTGTAGAATGATATAATTCTACAATCCTTGACTGATGCATATGGGCAGTTCATCATGAACTATCATATGCATAAACTTCAAAATTTTCTGGCCAAACTTATAAACATGCTGGTCACTGCTGAGCTTTTTATGAAAGGTTCTAAAGGCTCAGTGCTTGCTATGGAATGGACTTCTTCCAAAAGAAAGTCTTTTGAAAAGAAGAAGTCTGTGAAAAAGCAGAAGGTGGAAGGAGGAAAGAAGAAAAAAACAGAGCTGAAGAAGAAGACTGCTGACAAAGAAAAGTATTTCCATTGCAACAATAATGGCCACTGAAAGTGGAACTGTCCTACTTACCTGGCCATCCTAAAGAATAAGAAGGAGGCAGATCCTTCTGAAGGTATGCTCGATATTGAGTCTAACCTTACGGTTTCTTCTGCATCCAGTTGGGTGCTTGACTCTGATTCTAGTGCTCATTTGTGCACTTCCATGCAGGATCTTGAGGATAGCAGGAGGCTGAGGGATGGTGAGATGATCTTGTGCATCAAAAATGGAGCAAGAGTTACTGTCGTAGCCGTAAGAAGATATCCTCTTCGACTACCATCTGGTTTAGACTTAGTATTAAAAGACCATTATTATGTGCCTACAGCAAGCAGGAATTTGATTTCAGTTTCTTGCCTTGCATTAGAAGGCTATGTAATTAGTTTTCTTAAGGACCATTGTAACATTCTTTATGAAAGAAATAAAATTGCAGTGGTTTCCTTGTTAACGGTCTTTATCAGTTACATATTGATGTATCTATTTTTAACATCAAGCAAAATGTGAATACCATGAAACGACCTAGGGATAGTCCAAACAATAGGTATCTATGGCACCTAAGACTAGGTCATATAGCAGAAGATAGGGTTAGCAAATTAGAGAAAATCAGACTATTGAGTCCGTTGACTTCCGAGTCATATTCAATTTGTGAATCTTATCTTTATGGCAAAATGACTAAGCTCCCCTTTTGTGGGACATGGGGAAAGAGCCACGGATCTTCTTGCCCTAGTGCATACTGATGTATGCGGCCCATTTGATGTGTTAGCTAGAAGCAACTTTGTCTACTTCATAATCTTTACCGATGATTTATCTTGGTATGGGTATGTGTATCTTATGAGACACAAGTCTGAAGCTTTTAAAAAGTTCAAAGAATTCGAACATGAAGTAGAAAAGCAAACTAAAAAATCCATTAAGATTCTTCAATCAGATCGAGGAGGTAAATACCTTAGTTGAAAATTTCTAAACTATCTCAAGAAAAATGGCATAATCTCTCAATGGACTCCACCTAGAATACCTCAACTCAACAAAGTTTCAAAATGGAGGAACCGGATCCTATTAGATTTGGTCCGATCCATGATGAGCTTCACAGACCTTCCTGATTTTCTTTAGAAAACACAGTTTGTTAACTGCAATATACTTATTGAATAGGATTCTTTCTAAAATCGTTCCTACCACATCGTATGAGATATGGCATGGTATGAAATCAAGTTTGAGTCATCTCAGAATTTGGGATTGTCTGGCTCATGTCAAAAGACAACAAGCGGACAAATTAGACTTTAGGTCCTTTAGAGCTCGATTTAAAGGATATCCTAAAGAATTATTAGGATATTATTTCTACATTCTAGAAGATCATAATATGATCGTGAGTCGACATGCCATCTTTTTTTAAAAATAGTTCATTCAAGATAGCGGCATTGGAAAGCAGATCAAGATCAATGAGAAAGTCTTACAAGAGCAACGAGCTAAGGACCAAATGGAACCAAATTAGGTTGAGCCAATACAATCACTTTCTCCTCCACCTCGTAGAATGGAAAGAATTTTTCATCCTCCTGAGAGGTACTTAGATACTATTTCAGAGAAAATAGAGGAAATATTTCTCGTAGGTAATGGGGTTCATGATGATGATTCCAAAATCTATAACAAGACGATATCGGATATCGATTCTGAGAAATGATTAAAGATAATGAAGTCAGAAATTGACTCGATGCACTCAAACCAAGTCTAGACTTTACTAGATCCATCAGAAGGTATAGTACCTATTGGGTGTAAATAGATCTACAAGAGAAAGATTGGTGCAGATGGGAATGTGGAAACATTCAAAGCTAAATTAATGGCAAAAGGTTATAGTCAAGGCGAAGGCATTGACTATTAGGTTACCTTTTCACCAGTAGTCATGCTTAAATCCATTCGCACATTACTTGCTGTTGCAGCCTATTTCGATTATGAAATATGGCAAATAGACGTGAAAATGGCATTCTTAAATGGATATCTTGAGGAAGATATCTATATGGAACAGCTGCTAGGTTTCACATTCAGTGATGTTGATCATAAGATATGCAAGCTGCAAAGGTCCATATATGGTGTTAAGCAAGCATCTCGGAGCTGGAATACTCGTTTCAATGATGTAATCAAATTGTTTGGATTCATCAAGAATGAGGAGGAACCATGTATCTTCAAAAAGGTCAGTGGAAGTGTTGTTGTCTTTCTCGTATTGTACATGGATGATATCCTCCTTATTGAGAATGATATTTCCATGTTAACCATAGTTAAAATGTGGTTATCCAAAGAATTCTCCATGAAAGACCTAGGAGAAGCATCCTTTATTGTAGGAATTAAGGTCTATAGAGATAAACCAAATAGGATGCTAGGACTTTCATAGAAGATGTACATAGAGGAAGTGCCAAAGAGGTTTAGCATGAAAAACTGTAAGAGGGGTTTGGTATCCTTCAGACATGGTATTCATCTTTCCAAAAAGATGTGCCCTAGCACACCTGAGAAAATAGAATGCATAAGCAAGATCCCTTATGCTTCAGCAATAGGGAGCCTCATATATGCCATGCTATGTATACGACCTGATACAGCCCATGCTGTGAGTGTCACAAGCAGATATCAGTCGAATCCAGGAGAAGAATACTGGACTTCTATAAAATGTATCCTTAAGTACTTGAGAAGAACTAAGGATATGTTGTTGGTTTTTGGTAATGGAGAGCTCCAAGTTTAGGGATATACAAACTCAGACTTTATGTCCGATGTAGATAATCGAAAGTCGACATCTAAGAGTCTATTTGTGTATAATAGTGGTGCTGTTAGTTGGAAGAGTTTCAAGCAGACGATGATAGCAGATTCCACCATGGAAGCAGAATACATCGCTGCGTCAGAAGCTGCAAAAGAGGCATTCTGGTATAAGAAGTTTGCCATAGAGATCGGAGTGATGTCATCAGATGTCATTCCATTATACTGCGACAACAATGGCACCATAGCCCTTGCTAAGGAGGCGAGGTCTCATCAGAAATCTAAGCACATCGAGCGGTGATACCACCTCATCCGTGATTACCTCGAGAAGGATTATGTTGAGGTCAAGTGAGTCGACTCCGCAGACAATGCGGTGGATCTACTCACAAAGTCGTTGGGCTAGCAGAAGATCGAAGTCCACCTTGAGAAGATGGGACTTAGATTTGTAGCCAATTGATTTTAGGTCAAGTGAGAGTTTGTTAGATATGTGTGCCCTAGAAGCCAGAATTGGCTGATACTTGTAATACACTTCTAGGAGCAAAATTATAATTTTGACTATAAATAATAAAATGGATTATTTTATATCACAAATGTGTATTTAGTATCTGTAATACATCCCTTGAGTTAATGATAATGATAATTCATATTTTTAAGAGTTGAAAATTTAAGACATGAATTTTTGTTATTAACTTATAAAATACTTCTGACCGTAAGATCATCATAAGGATGGTGATTGATCTAGAAGGTTGGTATACAAACGCTTCTTTATAGTAGATGAGTCTTGAGTCTATGGTATAGAGACATCGGAGTGAGAGTATAAGTACTCATTAGAGAACGAGGGCACTGAGCGTGACCACCTCGAGCAGTCATAAGGAAGTCTATCTTTTCATCGATGACTGACTCGAAGCTGCAGTGGTGTGTCTGATTCTTTAACCTAAGGTGCATCGGCAGTTTACTTTGAGGATGTTATAGTTTGACTACAACATGACTCGGTCTTCTAGCCATTCGGAATCCTAAGGTGTATATTGGCTATAGCATGTTCATTATAGGAATTGGATTGCACCAAGAGAAAATCTATCTACCTCGGTAGATGAGGAGCAGTCCTATGATGATCATGAGAATCAAGTCCATGAGCCCATGGCCATGGCAGAGTAAAATAATAGAAAGAGTTTCTATTAAGATTTTCACATCGGACTTGAATCAAATGATTAAATCATATAACAGAAATTAGGGTTTGACAAGTTTACCTTAACACTAATCTGATCAGGGGCACAAGATAGAAGAACCTAAACACATAGGTAGCTGCACCTAGAGGTTTATTTTCAGTTTTGATGGATTGCCACCATATACTACTAGATGTCACTAGTAGATTTTGGAAGCAATTAGAATGATTTAGATGATCGATCATTCTAGTTGTCTGAATCAAAAGAGTTCTGATCCATCAAAAGGTGTTTCGATGATGTCGATGATAAAGATCATGACATATCCCATTACCATACAGAACTGAACCTAACTGGGTCACACAAACAAGGGTTAGGATCTGGATATCATCAATTAGACTAAGTCAATTTAATTCATTTGAATTAGATTTAATTAGTTTCAAGAAAATCGTACTAGCACACGATTGAGCCTAATGTTCTCCTTCTACTATCATTAAAAGTTGTCTCGACTAAGCTAAATATATTTGTGCTCACTTAGGTACCTTTATCTGGTCTGACTGGAGCTTATCTAGATCAGAAAAGGGTTGTCTTAATATATGAGATAAATTAGAGACAACATCTGCCATTTTCCATCACCTGCCAATTCTTGTCTTTTGACTTTGGTCAAATGTTGATCTTTGACACTTAGACATCTGCCCATGTGTCATGCACCCATAGAAGAGTAGATAGGGGCTTGTCCCCTTGCTAGAAAATGGAAAGGAGAGGGTGCACACCTAAGGAGGCATGCGTCCAATGATAGGGATGCCTGAAGTCCTATATAGATGGGACTCCAGGTTGCTTCTTGGAATCAACTTAGGAGGCGCTGAGGGACTCTGCTTTGACCAGTCTTGGCACCACCTAAGGATGATTAAGGGGGCCCTCATCTAATTGGATCAGATAATGTCATCCCACCAATCAGATTTAGATCTGATTGCATGAAGCGATGTGATTGGCCGGGATGATGTGGTACTGCATGGCGCAGCAGGGTCTATATAAACCCTATCTATGCCTAGCTTTCAAAAGAATCAACCCATAGCCCATGCCACAAGGCTGCCCTTCTCCCTCCTCCATGCCATCTTCTAGTTCTCTCTCTCCTCTTCATGCTTAAGGAGGTTTGGGCTCCAGTTTGGTGCAATTCAGGCAAGAGAAAGGTGACGAGAAAGAAAGAAGGCAGCACTGTTGCAAGAGACGATTCCAGATCTTCAGAAGAAGTTTTGAAGATCCTCTAAAATAAATCCAAATTTGATATTTGGAGAAGTGATAAAGAAGAAAAAGATCTCTAGATCTAGCCTAAGTGGATACCGGTAGAGTCTAGGCACTTACGTGGCTAGATCCAGAATCTTAGGCAATCAGCAGGATCATCACAGGATAATCTGATTATCCAATAAAAGGTATAAATTAAATTAGATTTAATTTTTTTTATTTTATTTTATTAGATCTATAAAATCATATCTGAAATATCTTAGATCTAATATGGATTCAAAAAAAAAAAATTTAAAATATCTCTCTTGATCCAATCAGATCTGAACAAACATAATCTGACAAATCTGAATTTTTCCTTCAATCTGATCATGTACTAATGAAAGAAGAAGAAGAGAAGAAAGGTCTTCTCTTAGTGTTTCCTTAAGAACCCTTCTTTTCTATTTATTTATGAGATTTTTCTATGAAAAAAATCAAAGAATATTAGATCTAGAAGCTTAGGAAAAATCTAGAGGAGAAGATCTCCTCTTGTCCTAATATAAAGATATTTTCAGGACATCAATCGTTGATGTCCTGAAAGAGAATATCTATCTTCTCTTAGGATATTTTTTCTTATGTTTTATTTTCTAATTTTTGGAAGATCTAAAGATTGGATTTCTTTCTTATTCCTCCTCTTATTCTTCATCTCTTAGAGTATCCAAGAGATTCGAAGAATAATTTTTTAGATTAACCATCAGAAGGGATCCACAAAAAGCTAGCACTTCGAGCAGATCTTCATTTGACGAACCTCCAATCTGTGTTTGTAGCTTTGTATGGATTACCTATAGAGATCGAACACGTGTGTGGCTTCGAGCGATAAAGGACTACAATGAAATCAACCATGGAGTTCTCGACCTGCACAAAGGTAAGAGATTTAATCTCTTCTCTACTCTAGATGCGGATTTTGATCTAAAACTATTCTAGATCTAGGATATTGATCTGATCAATACCAATGTACTTTAATTTTTAGATTTATGTATGCATTATGGCATGTTATAGGTCCTAGATGTAGGGTTTAGTAATTAGATTACATGCTTTTGTAGATTAAATAGTTTAATCTATATCTTCTACTATAATTTATTTTGAAAAAGTTTTGAAATTCAAGCATAAAACCTGCATGTTTCCTAACATGGATCGTGCGGTTTGTTGGCATCAGGGTGTGGGCTGGCTTTTATGGACTGGCATGGACACTGAGTCAGTTTCTCTAAACTGACCGATTCAACCAGCTAGTTTTATCCAAATATTATTATTTTTTAATTTTTAATTTTAAACTTTTGGTCTTCATTTTTTTTATTTTAGCTCTATTTTTTGTCAAATTTGATTTGTTTGAACCCATAAATCGAGCTCTTCATATTAGTAAGCTTCTTTTCTACAAAATATAAATAAAAAAATATTAATTTTAAAAAAATAAATATTAATTATTATATATTTTAATGCTTATATTTATAATTTTATAATGATTATCAAAGATCTATAGAGATAGATCTAAAAGGATACATGCGTTCTCCTAATCTAGGTACATTGATACCATGTTGAAAAGGTTCGGCATGGAAAATTTTAAGATAGGCCTTAGAATATCTTTCTCTAAGAAGAATTATCTGACAAAAAGAGAGAGAGCGTATGAATAGAATCCTATATGCCTGAGTAGTAGGATCTATCATGTATGCCATGATATGTACAAGATCAGACATGACTGTTGGAAATTATGTTCCAAAGCTAATCATCAGCCTATTGATGATTATACTATTTTATAATTATAAATAATTTATTATTAAATAAAATAAATATTTTAATATTTTTATCATAAAGTCTACATCTTCTAATGAACTCTTTTATTGTGATGAAGTCCTTAGGACTATTTAATTTTGATTAAGAAAAGATTTATCGATTAGTTCTTAAACTATTCATAATCAAATGATATGTTATTAATTAAGATGACAATATTTATCGAGTATAGGTCATTGTATGCCATATAGGTTAGTTATCCTCTTAACCAAAGAGTGTGGAGACACTGGTATGGCATACAAGTAAGATGCAAGAGTATATCATCATTGAACGTGACCAACTTTAGAGTATTTTGCTATCGAGAATTGCTCTAATGGGATATGGGTATAAGTGTCCCTTAAACCTGAGATCGTCATGGTGGCTTGTAAGCAACTCATTATGCTTTGGTGCTAGACTACTTGAATTTCTAATTCAGTGATGGAAAGTTTCTAAGCATAATCAAGTACTTATAAAGTCGGTGAGTAATTAAGACGGGATTGACCACTCTAAGAGTTGGAGAAAATGCATCACAGTATTTCAATTTAGTAAAATCTTGGTCAGAATAATCTATAAGATGGATTTGATATTTTGAAATACAATATGGATGACTTAATCAGAATTGATAATTAAACTTTGAGTTGTCCTACGAGCATTTAGATCAAGGAGATGAATTATACGAAAACTATATCCACATGGATTCTAAGAATGTTGCCTTACACATTCGACCTATCCGACCGTCAGATATCATTACTAGATGGTCACTTCGATTGGTATAAAAATCTATTTCTATATTACTGACTTAGATTTGAACCTATGGGATTACACACATAAGAGGTCTTGATCTAGTTGGACGGTTGATCAACGATTTATTGACCTAATGCAAGTGTTGCCGGATGATCGATTAGCAATTGAATTGCTAATTGGCTTAATTTGATTAAATCAGAGAGCTAAGATTAAATCTAATTGAATATAATTTAGTTAAATTTGATTTAGACTTAATTGAATCAAGTCCAATTAGTTTATTGGAAAAGCCAATTACAAGGAAGAACAAGTCCCTATTCAATTAGGACTTGTATGCACCTAATTTCTAATTTGATTAAAAATTAAACTAGATTTAAATTAAATTTAATTTAATTTAATTAGGATCTTAGTTAGACTAAGATTATCTCTAATTAGATTATATTAATTTTAATTTGATTAGATTTAAATAATAAGTTGGATCAAGTCAAAGCTAGAAGTCCTAGTGTGACTAGGATTTGTCCATCTTGCACCACCTTGCTTTCCATGCCCCCCATGCCAATTTTCTTGAAATTTTCATGAAAAATTTTATTTCTAGAGGGTATCTATGTTTTTTTTATATCTTCCATCATTTTAGAAGAAAATTAGTTGTGGAATAGGTCAAAACAAATAAATTATTTTGACCTAGGTCTCTATTAGATAGAGTTTGACGCATCATCTTTTCTTATCTCTTTAAGCCACCAAACTACCTGATTTCTCTCTAATTTTTTTACAAAAAATAGAAGACCTTTTTACACATATTCCCTAGAGTTCATGAAAAAAAATAAGGAGGGGATACCAAAGAGTTGGGCACCCCAATCCTTGCTCAATTTGGACCTACCTTTCTAGGTATTTGACCTAGACAAGGACTCTATCATAATTCTCTATTTAAAGGGAGTTAGGGCATGAGTTTTCTATAGGTTTTACACATATGAGAGAGGTTTGGCACATGGAAAGCTTGGATGCAAAGAGGATCTGAGCATGGTACTTCATTGAGATATAAATCATTGTGTCCTAATGAGAGAAAAAGAAGTGAGAAGAAAGGGTTCTTCTCTAGGATTTTTTTTGATTCTCTTCTTCCTTCTATTGTGAAATTTTAGAAGAGTGATTTCCTTTTCAAATCATCTACTTCTTCTTTTAATTATTGGAGGGTTCAAGATTTGGAGAAGGAGGCTTTTGATTAGCTATCAAAGAAGGATTAGCATAGTATAGCAAGCTATGCTGATTTCCTATCACTAGACTTCAGATCGATGATCGAGGCCTTATGTGGACATCCTATAGAGGTCGGACCCATATGCGGCTCAGAGTGATGACCTCAGCCTCAGATCAGCAAGTTGAAGAACCCAACTTGCAAAGGTAAGAGAGATTGGATCTCCCTTTTCTTTCAAGAATAGATCTATTATAGCTTTGATGTTGATGTGATCAACATCATCTTTGCTTGATTTTTTAATTTTAGATTTAATGGCATGGATAGATCATGAGATAAGATCCTAGATCTAGGGTTAATTCATATATTTTAATAAATTAATATGATTAATTTATTACTTTCGTTGATTGATTTTGGAAAAAAATTTGAAATATGTTCGATTGGTATTAAAGCCTAGGTTTCTTATAATATGATTTTTATACATATTTAGATTATTTATTTAGATTAGATCTAAATTATAATCTATTATTTAAATCTAAAATTAAATTATAGATTGCATGAATTGATTTATTATAAGGTTGTCCTACTATAAGGTTTACCCCTTACAGTGTAAAAGTTATCCTAGTTCATGTAGATATGAAGTTAATCATAAATTTATTAGATATGATCTAAATTAATTTATGATTTATTATATTTAAAATTATTTAAATCTAAAAACAAATATTTTAGATTATATGGACTGATTTTATAAGGTTGTTCTACTATAAGGTTTATCCCTTATAGTAAAAAGATTGTTCTAGTACATGTTGATCTAAAACTCTAATCATAAAATTTTAGATTAGATCTAAAAAATTTTATGATTTAACTAAAAGTATTTTAATCTAATTTTTATCATCATAAATATGTTAGATTTGATCTAAGATGATTTATGGTTAATTAAAATTGAAATAGTTTCAATTTGAATTACATGAATATATTTAGATTAGATTTAACATAGATTCATGTTTATATTAATTGCATATTGATTATAATCAAACATGCAACTAGTTGGTACAACCATATGGTAAAAATATTTTATAAATATGAAAATCTTTTTTGAAATGCCGAACTCCAACCCTCAGTCCAAAATATAATTAAAAATTAAGAGTTGTTTGTTTAGAATTTAGGATTGTAAATTGAACATCCTAAGACACAAATCATAACTTTTAGATTAATGGATTAGTAAAAATTACGTCCATTAATTAGGTTAGACCTAAGGTTAGATTAAAGAATGGACTTATTTAAAGAATTAACTAAATCTAATCAATAGTTATCTTAAATTAGGTCAAGGATTCTCTAGATCAATTATAATAGTTGTAGTTAGTCAAGTCCATATCTTTAACGAGAACCAAAATGGACTTGATTCTTGGCTATGCGATCTAACCCAAACTGTTAGGTTGATTCAATCAAAACTAATTAACTAGTTGGTATCTAAGGTAAGTCTGGCAATCCAAACCAGTGGTCTATAATTGGCAGTCTACTTATTTGATTATTTCTGATGGTGTCTAAGGCAAGCTTTGGTAGACCCTTCCACCGATCTTACTTATCTAGTCTTCTTAGTGAAATTATGTTTTGACCAGATCTTTTGATAATTTGAGTTGACCCATGTCAGCTAGGTAAATCTATTGTAACATCACCATGGCATCACCTAGCTCTGATACCACGTGTTGTGGAAACTCTTGATCTTTAGCATAGACCTGAGGAGAACTTTGATATTCTTTAAGGCAGCGGACTACTGATCCATCTAATCTAGATCTGTGATGGGGTGCCTCCCTCTTTGGGCTTGAGGGAGGCGCCCTCCCTTTAGGTGGCAACTCTAGAAAAAATAGAAAAGAGAGATTGAGAGAGAAAAGATCTATATTTCAATCCACGTTATAAAATCCTAATACAACCTATGTATTTATACATAGCTATTAGGCGCCTCCCTATGTGTGTCATCCCTTATCTTGGCTGATTCTTCTCCTAGCTTTGGTCCTTTGCTCCATCTTGTATTCTAGGTCTCCGGAGCACCTACCAAGCCCCTCAAGATCTTCACACCTAAACCTCGAGCCCGTGCAGGGCAACATGCCACCTTCTCCTTAGGATAACTCCTATCCAAGCCCTAGGACTCACACCTATCCTAGACTCTTGGAGCCAACACCCTGGCTCCTCCTATGGTCCCTCAAGGCTTAAGAGCACTACATCAAATCCTATAATCTCCACCTTTGTGCACGCAAGCCTTGGCACACCTGATAATGTTCTCCTGCACGATCCTACTATCGCTACGCATCCTGACAACCTCTTATGCAAACACCGCCTTCATCAATCCTCTTCAACTGTTGTGCAACCTTGAGGCCTTTGGAATGACCGTCTCCATCGCCGAAGACCTTAGCTTGCTTTTTCTCACCATTCTAGAATTATAGGAATCTTTCTGCTTGGCAGCTGCATCAATTATCTAGGACTTTTCTTGAGATCCCATAGCATTCATATACCGACACTCACTATATACCTAACACGGTATCCTCAGAACTTTGCCAATCTTTTTCGCACGTGCCACTCCATCTGAAACTGTGCATCTTCGATATTTATGCTAGAAAATTGATCCTTCTATACTCCTCCACTCTGAACTCATGTCACATCTCCACCGATGAAGCCACCTCTGTTCGGTGCTCCACCTGAAATCAAAGCTCACTTAATGCCATAGAAGCTGACTCTATAACCAAGACCCCAAGGCCAACCACTCAACACTGCACTGCTAAGCCTACTGCTATACCTCAAACACCATCGCTACCCTTTTGGACCCTCCACACTCCGTAGACCCCTCTAAAGCCATCTCGGATACCTCCACAACCCGCAGGCTGTTGGCGTAATCACCATGGCATCATCTATCTCTGATACCAATTGTAAGGAACCATGGTATCGCTCGAACACCAATCATCTCTTGACATCACAAGCCTTAATACCATGTTGCGGAAGTCCCTGATCTTTAGCATGGATATGGAGAGATCTTTGTTCTTCAAAGATCAGCATAGCATAGATCATCACCTAGATCTACGCTTGAGGGAGGCACCCCCTCTCTCTAGAGCTTCTTTAAGAACCTAGGGCAACAACACTAGAGAGAAGAGAGAAGAATGATTGAGGAAGAAAAGATCTATATTGATTGCTCTCTTTAAAACCCTAATACAATATATATATATTTATACATAGCCATTAGGCCCGATTAAAAACTCTCTTGAATAACCCAATACATGAAAGTACTCACCGAGCCCATGTACACCCATGTCTCCCATGCTCTCATCCTCTGGATCTAAATCCGACCCATATATAAGTTAGCCCCTTAAGATCTCTCAAACCAGGCCTTAAGACTCTTAGGATAAGTCTCTATCCTAGCCCTAAACAGACCCTCGCATAGCTCTATCCACGAACTAAGTTGGCTCAGTCTCAGCACTAAGCTGGCTAACCTAAGACTGGATCAACTCAATTTCAGACTGAGCTAATCTAGTTGCGTGCAAGCCTATAGTCCTGAATGCCCTCCTCTCCATTTGGTCTGTGCATTGAGACTTAGCTAACCTAGTTCTAGACTGAGCTGGCTAACCTATAAAAAAGTCACTTTCTGCAGTTTTCATGCTTCAGTTTTGATTTCTTACTCCATCTTGTGTTCTAGATTTTCGAAGCACCAACCAAGCCCCTCAAGACCCTCAACACCTAGACCTTGAGCTTATAGAGGACTAAACACTGCCTCCACCCTAGGATAACTCCTATCCTAGTCTCCTTGGAGTCAACACCCTGACTCCTTCCATGGTCTTCCAAGGCTTGGGAACACCATAAATCCTAATAATCTCCATCTTAGTGCTTCTAAGCCTTGGCAAACCCTTGGCAATGCTCTCCTGCATGATCCCAATGTCGCTATGCATCCTGATAGCCCATTATGCAAACATCGTCTCCGCCATTCCTTTTCAGCTATCATGCACCCTTGAGGCCTCTGTGATGACCGCCTCCATAGCTGAAGTCTTGACTTACTTCTTAGCACCATCTTGGAATTATAGGATTCTTTCTGCTTAGCAGCTGCATCATCTTTTCTAGACTTTCCTAGAAAACCTACAGTATTCCTGTATAGCACATGTTGTACCATTTGACATAATCTCCTCAGAACTATGCCTATCCATCTACACATGTCGCTCCACCTGAAACTATACACCACCGACACTGATACTAGAATATCGATCCTCCTACACCCCTTCGCTCTGAACTCATGCTAAATTTTTTCTCCACTTATGAAGCCACCATCTGAAGCTCCACCTATACTCGAAGTTTATCTGATGCCATAGAAGTCAACTCTATACCCAAGTTTCTCGAGGCCAACCATCCAATGCTGCACTACTGGGCCTACCGCTGTACCTCAATCACCATCACTATCCCTTCAAACCCTCCGCACTCTACGAACCTTTTTGAAGTCATATCAGATACCTCTACAACCCATAGGCACCTTCGAAACATGTAGGAGCTCATCCAACTCCTCTAAATCTGGCAACTGAATCCTAGAAAATTCCATCCTAGCCTTCTCCTCTTCATCCCTACACCAGTCATGGCTTTAGTTGCGCCTGAAGGAACTACAGCTCAAATCCCATCTTGGGCTCAGACTCACCTATCTCATTCCAAGACTTCTGAGACTCTCTGGCTCTTCCTAAGACCTACTCTTAGTCTCTTTGAGATGCCTCCTAACACTCTCTGCTGAGATTGTTGGGAATTATGTCCTAAAGCCAATCATCAGCCTATTGATGATTGAGCTATTTTATAATTATAATTAATTTATTAATTAATAAAAATATTTTGGCATCTTTTTCATCATAAGTTTAATCTTCTAATGAACTCCATTATTGTGATGAAGTTCTTAGGACTATGTAGTTTTGATAAAGAAGGTATTTATCAATTAGTCCTTAAATTTATTCACGACCAAATGATAGGCTGTTAATTAGGATAACAGTATCTATCGAGCATAGGTCACTATATGCCATATAAGTTAGTTGTTCTCTTAACCAAGGAGTGTGGAGACACTGGTATAGCATACAGGTGAGATGTATGGGTACATTGTCATTGAACGTGACCAACTTCAGAGCATTCTATTGTCAAAAATATTTTTGATCGAATATAGATATAAGTATCCCTTAGACCTGACCTCAGTGATTTGTAAGCAACTCACTATGCTTTGGTATCGGACTAATTGAATTTTTAATTCAACAACGAAAGACTTTTGGGCATAGTTAAGTACTTGCAAAGTCGGAGTGTGATCAAGACAGAATTGATCACTCCAAGAGTTGGAGAAGAATGTATCACTATATTTCAATATAGCAAAACCTTGACCAAGGTAATCCATCAGATGGATTTGATATTTTGAAATACAATGTGGACAATCTGATCAGAGTTGACAATTGAACTTTGAGGTGTCCTATGAGTATTATGATTAAGAAGATGAATTATATGGAAACTATGTCCGCATGGGTTCTAAGGATGGTGTTCTAAACCTTTGACCTATCCGATCGTCGGATATCATTACTAGATGGTCACTTCGATTGATATAAAAATTTATTCCTATGCTATCGGCTTAGGTTCAGACTTATAAGGTCACATGCATTAGAGCTTATGATCTAATCGGATGGTTGATCAATAATTAAGAATCATTCTAGGGTTAAACAATCAATACGATTAGTGTTTAACCTAGTACAAGTGTTGTAGGAGGATCGATTAGTAACTAGATTGCTAACTGGCTTAATTTGATTAAGTCAATAGGTTGAGATTAAGTTTAATTAAATATAATTTAATTAAATTTAGTTTGGACTTGATTGGATCAAGTCCAATTGATTTATTGGATAAGCCAAGTGCAAGAAAGAACTAGTCCTAGTCTAACTAGAACTCGGATTAACCCAAGTTTCTAATTTGATTAAAAAATTAATCAAAATTAAATTTGATTTAATCTAATTTAATTAAGTTCTTAAATGGATTAGGTTCTTATTTAACTAGATTGATTTAATCTTGATTTTATTTGATTAAAAGATTTTGTTTGACCAAGGCAAAATAGGACTCCTAGTGTAACTAGGACTCCCTATCACTTGCGCCACTTAATCCTTACGCCACATGCTCTTTTTATTTTGTTTCTTACATGAAAATTCTCCACTCCCATGGCTTCTCACACCCTCTTTCTCTCCTCCTTTTTACATCAGATAATTTGTTGGAAGACCAAGTCAAAAGAGGAGTTAGTTTTGCTTAGGATTCTATGAGGTAGAATCCTTGTTGACCAAAACACCTTCCCTTGAGTGCCACCCCCTCTTTTAATTAATTATTTTCTTATTCTATGAAAATAATCTTCTTTTTTGTGTGCCCTCTCTTGCTGGTCCACACTAATAATTATGGAGGAGGCACCCAAGAGTTGGGCACCCCAACAACTTCCCATGTTTGGATATTCCTAGTCTAAAATTTTGATCTAACTTGGACTCTTCTTTTTTTCTATTTATTGAACGAATTTTGTTCAATTTTTTTTAAAAATACAGAGCTTTGAGAGAGGTTTGAGATATGCAAAAATTAGAGAAAGAGGGTCCTTGGTGTTGGAAATTATGTCCCAAAGCTAATCGTCAGCCTATTGATGGTTGAGATATTGTAATTGATTTATTAACTAATAAAAAATATTTTGGCATCTTTTTTCATCATAAGTTTACATCTTCTAATAAACTTCATTATTGTGATGAAGTTCTTAGGACTATTTAGTTTTGATAAAGAGAGGATTTATCGATTAGTCCTTAAATTTTTCACGATCAAATGATAGGCTGTTAATTAGGATGATAGTGTCTATCGAGCATAGGTCGCTATATGTCATATAGATTGGTCATCCTCCTAACCAAGGTGTATGGAGACACTGGTATGGCATATAGATGAGATGTATGGGTACATCATCATTAAACGTGACTAACTCCAGAGCATTCTACTATTAAGAATGTCTCTGATGGGATATAGGTATAAGTATCCCTTAGACCTGAGATCACCTCAGTAACTTGCAAGCAACTCATTATGCTTTGAAACCGGACTAACTGAATTTCTAATTTAGCAATGGAAGGCTTCTGGGCATAATCAAGTACTTGCAAAGTTGGGTGTGATCAAGATGGAAATGACCACTTCAAGAGTTAGAAAAGAATGTATTACTGTATTTCAATATAGCAAAATCTTTATCAGGATAATCCATCAGATGGATTTGATATTTTGAAATACAATGTGAACAACTTAATCAGAGTTGACAATTGAACTCTAATGTGTCCTATGAGCATTGTGGTCAAGGGGATGAATTATATGAAAACTATATCCACATGGGTTTTAAGGATGGTGTTCTACACCTTTGATCTATCTGACCATCAGATATCATTGCTAGATGGCTACTTCGATTGGTACAAAAATTTATTCCTATACTATCGACTTAGGTTCGGACCTATGAGGTCACACACATTAAAGCTTATAATCTGATCGGATGGTTGATCAATGATTAAAAATTATTCTAGGTTTAAACAATGAATATAATTGATGTTTAACCTGGTGCAAGTGTTGCAAGAAGATCAATTAGCAATTAGATTGCTAATTGACTTAATTTCATTAAGCCAATAGGCTGAGATTAAGTTTAATTAAATATGATTTAATTATATTTAGTTTGGGCTTGATTGGATCAAGTCCAATTGGTTTATTGGATAAGCCAAGTACAAAGAAGAACTAGTCCTAGTCTAACTAGGACTCAAATTAACCTAATTTTCTAATTTAATTAAAAAATAAATTAAAATTAAATCTAATTTAATTTAATTTAATTAAGTTTTTAAATGGGTTATGATTTTATTTAATTAGATTAGTTTAATCTTGATTTTATTTTGTTAAAAGATCTTGTTTGACCAAGTCAAAATAGGAGTCCTAGTGTGACTAGGACTCCCTATCTCCTTGTATCACCTTGGTCCCAATGCCCCCCATACCCATTTTTTAGATATTTTTCATGAAAAATCTCTTTCTTTCTAATTTCTATGCCCCCTCTCTCCCTTCAAGTCATATTTGGAAGCTAGGTGGAAGACCAAGTCAAAGGAGGAATTGATTTTGCTTAGGATTCTATGAGATAGAATCCTTATTGACCAAAACATCTTTCCCTGAATGCCACCCTCTCTTTTAATTAATTCTTTCCTTATTTTATGAAAATAATCTCTTTTTTTGTGCACCCTCTTTTGCTGGTCCACGCCAAAAATTATGGAGGAGGCGCCCAAGAGTTGGGTACCCCAATAACTTTCCATGTTTGGATATTCCTAGTCTAGAAATTTAACCTAACTTGGACTCTTCTTTTTTTCTATTTATTGGATGAATTTTGTTCTAATTTTTTTATGAAATATAGAGCTTTGGGAGAGGTTTACAGTATGCAAAAATTAAAGAAAGAGGATCCTTGGGCGTGGGAGTTCTATAGGCACCAAACTAGATGTCTAGGTGAGAGAAAAGAGAAGAAGAAGAGGATCGTCTACGGCTATTTTATTTTCAATCTCTCCTCCTTGCTTTTGAGTTTTTTTGAAAGAATCTTAGATCAGTAAACTCTCATCTTCCTTCTCATATTTTGAAGAGTCTAAATTTCGAAGAAGAGAGCATCGGATCGACCATCAAAGAAGATTAACACAGTACTAGCATGCTGTACTGATTTTCTGCATCGAACTTTAAATCAGAGATCGTAAGCTCGTGTGGACGACTCCTAAAGGCTGAACGTGTGTGCGGCTCCTGACTTCATCCTCAAGCCTAGATCAGCACGTTAAAACATCTAAACTTGCTTAGGCAATAGATTTGATCTATAAACTTCATACCTGCATTTGATGTAGTGTAGATCTAGATTGATTTAATCAATCTTTTTTTATTTAATTTTAATTTTTTATTTAATATCATGCCTTGATCATGTAATAGATCTGAGATATAGGAATTTATATGGTTATTTAAATAAGATTTTAGATTTATTTAAGTCTTTCACTGTAAGATTTTGAAAAAGTTTCAAGACCTACCTATAAAACCCTAGATCTGATTCCTTCACTTGGGCGTGGAGGTTCCATAGGCACCAAACTAGGTGTCTAAGTGAGAGAAAAGAGAAGAAAAGAGGGCCTTCTTCTAGGATTATTTTATTTTCAAACTCTCCTCCTTTTCTTGAGTTTTTTTGAGAGAGTCTCAGATTAGTAAACTCTCATCTTTCTTCTCATATTTTAGAAAAATCTAAATTTCGAAGAAGAAAGCATCGGATCGACGTCAAAAAAGGATCAGCATAGTACTAGCATTGTGTGTTGATTTTCTGCATCAAACTTCAGATCAGAGATTATAGGCTCATGTGGACGACTCCTAGAGGTCGGACGCATGTGCGGCTCATGACTTCATCCTCAAGTCTGGATCAGCAAGTTAGAATATCTAACTTGCTCGGATAATAGATCTGATATATTAACTTCATACTTACATTTGATGTAGTGTAGATCTAGGTTGATTTGATCAACCTTTTACTTTCTCATTTGATTTTAATTTCTTATTTAATATCATGCCTTGATCATGTAATAGATTTAAGATCTAGATATTTATATATTTATTTAAATAAATATTTAATTTATTTAAGTCTTTCACTGCAAGTTCTTAAAAAAGTTTTCAAGATCTACCTATAAAACCTTAGATCTGGTTCGTTCAATTGGTATCAGAGCGAGGTTGTTATTACATGATTTTTGTACATGTTTAAATTATTTCTTAGATTAGATCTAATTTATAATCTAATTATTAAATCTAAAATCTTAAAAAAAAAATTCAAATCTCACGAACTCTTATAAGGTTGTCCTACTATAAAGTTTACCCCTTATAATGAATAGGTTATCCTAGTTCATGATGATCTGACTCTAATCATAAATTTATTAGATTTGATCTAATTTTATTTATAATTTAATAAATTTAAAATAGTTTTAGATCTAAAAATAAAATATTTTAGATTGCACGGACTGTCATAAGGTTATCCTGCCGTAAGGTTTATCCCTTACAGTGAATAGGTTATTTTAGTATGTGCTGATCTAAAATATTGATCATGAAATTTTAATTTAGATCTAAGAGATTTTATGATCTGATTAAAAATATTTTAATCTAGTTTTAATTTTCATAAATATGTTAGATTTAATCTAGAAAAATTTATGATTGATTATTATTGAAACTATTTTAATTACATGAACCTGTTTAGATTAGATCTAAAGTAGATTCATGTTTATGTTACTTGCATATTGATTATGAATCAAACATGCAACTTGGTTGATAGAACCACATTGTAAAAATATTTTACAAACATGAAAACTATTTTTAAAAAGCCAAACCCCAACCCTCAATCCAAAACTTAATTAAGAATTAAGAAGTTGTTTGATTAGGTTCTAAGATTATAAATTGAAGATCCTATGACACGAATTATAACACATTGAATAATGGGTTAGTGGAGATTAGGTCTATTAATTGAGTTAGACCTAAGGTTAGATTAAAGACTGGACTTAATTAGAGAATTAACTAAATCTAATCAATTATTAGCTTAGATTAAGTCAAGAATTCTCTAGATCAATTGCAATAGTTGTAGTTGGTAAAGTCCATGTCTTTAACAAGACCCAAGATGGACATGATTCTTGGCTATGCGGTCTAGCACGAACTGTTAAGTTGATCTAATTGAAACTAATTAAACCAGTTGGTGTCTAAGGTAAACTAAACAAGTGGTTTTTAGTTAGTAGCCCACTTATCTGGCCATTTTTTATGGTGTCTAAGGCAAGCCTAGCAGGCCCTTCCACTGATCAAACTTACCTGGCCTCTTGGTGAGATTATGTTTTGATCAGATCGCTTTACTATTTGAGCTGACCCATGTTAGCTAGGTAAATTAGTTTGACTGATTTAGGTGCTCCTAGACCAGTCTATTAATGATCTCTCTTAAGTTGACTTGGTGAAGTTAGTGGAAGGATCATGATAAGCTGGTTAATCTGACCTACTCGCTTCTATAAATCAAATCCTCTAAAATTATTAGATCCCTAAAATGAAATAATTATATGATAACTGGATCATAGCCTCCCATTAAAATGGATGATAATGAGTCCATCAGTTGGATAATCATTGAAGGCCCAAAGGCCTGGTGCTTATTGATTGATGGAATTATCATTCATTATATGATCTCTTGGATACATCTTTCTAAATGGTGGTCAGGTGGGCCAACCAAAGTTGGGCCTGATCATTCATTGGTTGGATGGACCAAGTATGGTCATGTTAATGGTTGGACCTAACTGGACCCTTTTCTGAGAAGGCCAAAGCCAACTAATCAGGGCCTGGGGCAAAATTTAATTACTGAAAATTGTTTGGAGAAACAATTGATTATGAATCTATCCTTAGATGTACATGGATGGGCCAACCAAAGTTGGACTCGTATACAGTCTATGTGGATTTTAATACCCACTAAGAAATTAGGGTAATTCCTCGAATTGGAGGTAGATGCTACCAATTCGAATAAAATAGTGGAAGAAACCTTTTGATTAAAGTCTAAATCTTTAGGTTTAATGAATCAATTACTAATTAGGTTTTGGTTTTCCTTTGTGTAGACATAGCCACTTTTCTATTGCTCTGATTATTATTAAATAATGATAAGTTGGTGGGACCCAATTTTGGTAGCTGGTACCAAAAGTTGAAGATTGTCCTAGAGCATGAACGGATCCTATATGTGCTAACGGATCCTGTACTTGAGGAGCCAGCTGCCAATACACGTGGAACAGTTAGAGATACTTACCAAAAGTAGCTCAATGACCGAACCACGATGTGTTGCATTATGCTGGCTGTAATGAGCGATGAGTTCAGTCATAGGTTTGAGACAACTCAGCCAAATGAAATGCTCCAAGTGTTGGAGGATTCTTTTGGCACACCTGATGACGTTGAGAGGCACAAGACTAGTTATGCCATCTTCAATGCCAGAATGTGGGATGGAGCCTCTATCACTGATCATGTATTGTATATGATCGAGCTGATAAAGCACTTGAGCAAACTCAACTTTTCTTATATGAACAACTTAGGAAAGATGCAATACTGAACTCACTACCAAAGTCCTATCTTCCTTTTCTTACTTATTACAGAATGACAAAATCTGAAGTAAACTACCATGGCTTACTGGGGTTACTTTAGAACTTTGAGAAGGATCACCAACTCCATAAGAGTTGGTGAACTTAGTGGAAGGTTCGTCTTCTGGTTCTCGACCCTTTAGGAAAGGAAAGAAGAATAAGAAGAAGAAAATAAAAAAGGTGCATGTTCAGATGGAGCCTCTATCACTGATCATGTATTGTATATGATCGAGCTGATAAAGCACTTGAGCAAACTCGACTTTTCTTATATGAACAACTTAGGAAAGATGCAATACTGAACTCACTACCAAAGTCCTATCTTCCTTTTCTTACTTATTACAGAATGACAAAATCTGAAGTAAACTACCATGGCTTACTGGGGTTACTTTAGAACTTTGAGAAGGATCACCAACTCCATAAGAGTTGGTGAACTTAGTGGAAGGTTCGTCTTCTGGTTCTCGACCCTTTAGGAAAGGAAAGAAGAATAAGAAGAAGAAAATAAAAAAGGTGCAAGTTCAGGTTGGAACATCAGTGCAGGGCCAAACTAGGAAGATCAAGCTCGATAAGAGTCAAGCTGAATGCTTCTTTTGCAAAAAGTGGAGGCACTAAAAGAGAAACTATCCTTAGTACATTGTCTCCCTAGATCCGAATAAGCAGAGAAAGAACCAAGCTATTGCTGGGCAAGGTATTTATATGATAACTCCTTGCAATTTCTCTATTTATGATATTACTGACTGGATATTGGATACCAGTAGCCCTTACCATATTTGAAATATAGAGCTTTGAGAGAGGTTTGGGGTATGCAAAAATTAGAGGAAGAGAGTCCTTGGGCGTGGGGGTTCCATAGGCACCAAACTAGGTGTCTGGGTGAGAGAAAAGAGAAGAAGAAGAGGGCCTTCTTCTAGGACTGTTTTATTTCCAATCTCTCCTCCCTTTTTTGAGTTTTTTTCTGAGAGAGTCTTAGATTAGTAAACTCTCATCTTCCTTCTCATATTTTAGAGAATCTAAATTTCAAAGAAGGAAGCATCGGATTGACCATCGAAGAAGGATCAACACAGTACTAGCATGCTGTGCTAATTTCCTGCATCGGACTTCAGATTAGAGATCATAGGCTCGTGTGGATGACTTCTAGAGGCTGGATACATGTGCGGCTCATAACTTCATCCTCAAGCCCGAATCAGCAAGTTAGAATATCTAACTTGCTCAGATAATAGATCTGATCTATTAACTTCATACTTGTATTTGATGTAGTGTAGATCTAAGTTGATTTGATCAACATTTTACTTTCTTATTTGATTTTAATTTTTGATTTAATATCATGTCTTGATCATATAATAGATCTAAGATCTAGGTATTTATATATTTATTTAAATAAATATTTAATTTATTTAAGTCTTCTGCTATAAGATCTTGAAAAAATTTTCAAGATCTACCTATAAAACCCTATATCTGGTTCCTTCAGAGATACCTTCCTCGACTGTTGCACCGCCAAGCCTCTCTCAATCCTATGCCTCTAGAAAGACACTACTGTGGCACTCTAGCGCTCCCTATCTCATCTCGACACCGCCTTCTCATAGGTTTCTAAGTCCTGTCTTACTGTACATAACTCATCCTCCAGCTGAACCATGACTTTTCCTAATACTCATGCAAAAAAAACATGATCCAACATACTCCTGACTGCTTGAGACCTCCTGGCGCTCTCTGAGACCTCCTGGCTCTCCCTGAGACCTACTCCAGGTCTCCCTGAGATGCTCCTGATATTTTCTATTGAGATACCTCCCTCGGCTACTGCACCATCGAGCCTCTCTTAGCCCCCGTGCCTCCAAAATAGCGCTACTGCAGCACTCCAGCACTCCCTAACTCATCTCTGCGTCGCTCTACAGTCACCCAACCCTAACCTATTGGATCTCCATGGATCATCCATCTCCATCACCCTCAAGACTTCATAAATCAATGCTCTGGTCGAACTGCTAAATACATCTTCGACTACTTTCCCACCTTCCTACAACCAAAGGACGTATAGTCGCTTTTTCATCCTTTAACCATTATGCCTTGAAAAACCTCTCTTCAACCATCAATTGCCCCACACTGTCCATCTTCTTACAGAACCCTAATGCTCTCTGTTGAGATACCTCCCTCGACTGCTATACCGCCAAGCCTCTCTCAACCCTGTATCTCCAGTGAAGCGCTACTGTAGCACTACAGCGTCTCTGTCTGTCACCCATCATACATCCCGATCTTTCCACCAAGACCGATCAGCAAATCATGCATCCAAACCTTCCATCCTGGAAAAAAAAATTTTCATTAATCCTCTCAGCCTCTACCTTCAACCTACTGCTTTCGGTTGGCTAAACCACAGCAATAACAAAGGTAGATCTGAGACATACCGTGGAATACTCATACAAATTTTTGATTTCATCTTGTATGACTTCTCCTTCTCTTCCATGCACCATCAAGCTCTGATACTAAATATTGGTGCAATCATCATGGCACCACCTATCGATGATACTAATTGTAAGGAATCATGGTACCGCTCGAACGCCAATCCTCTCTTGACATCATAAGCCCTAATACCATGTTGCGAAAGCCCCTGATCTTTAGCATGAATATGGAGAGATCTTTGTTCTCTAAGGGCAACATACCATAGATCATCACCTAGATCTATGTAGGGGTGCCTTCCTCCTTGGGCTTGAGGGAGGTGTCCCCTCTCTATAGAGCTTCTTCAAGAACCTAGGGCAACAACACTAAAGAAAAGAGAGAAGAGAGATTGAGGAAGAAAAGATCTATATTGATTGCTCTCTTTAAAATCCTAATGCAATCTATGTATTTATACAAAGCCATTAGGCTCGACCAAAAACTCTCCTCGCTAATCCAATACATGAAAGCACTTACCGAGCCCATGTACACCCATGTCTCTCATGCTCTCATCCCTTGGATCTAAATCCGATCCATACATGAGTTATTCTCCGTAAAACATCTCAAACCAAGTTTTAAGACTCCTAAGATAAGTCCCTATCCTAGCCCCAAACAGATCCTCGTGTAGCTCTGCCCGCGGACTAAGCTGGCTCAGTC
The DNA here is from genome assembly GCA_006176705.1 of Cocos nucifera. Lineage (NCBI taxonomy): Eukaryota > Viridiplantae > Streptophyta > Magnoliopsida > Arecales > Arecaceae > Cocos > Cocos nucifera. The sequence goes on from QRFJ01001699.1 coordinate 80,116, forward strand.
TCAGCACTGAGCCGGCTAACCTGAGACTAGTTCGACTCAGTTTCAAACTGAGTCCACCCAGTTGCATGCAAAACTAAGCCGACCTAGTTGCATGCCAGCCTGAAAACTGAGCTGACCTAGTTGCATGCCAACCTACAGTTCCGAACGTGCTCCTCTTTGTTTGGCCTGTGCATTGAGACTTAGCCGACCCAGTCCTGGACTGAGCCGACTAATCTGCAAAAAAAAAATTTTCTGCAGTCTTCATGCTTCGACTTTGATTCCTTGTTTCATCCTATGTCCTAAGTCTCTGAAGTACCAACCAAGCCCCTCAAGGTCCTCAACACTTGGATCTTGAGCCCGTGGAGGGCTAAACACCACCTCCATCATAGAATAACTCCTATCTTAGTCTCCTTGGATTCAACATCCTGACTCTTTTCATGGCCTCCCAAGGCTTGGGAGCACCATAAATCCTCACATGGGCACCTCCAAAATCTAAAAGCTCATCCAACTCTTTAAAATCAGTGACTGAATCCTAGGAAATTCCATCCTAGTCTTCTCCTCTTTTGCCCCTACACTAGCCATTACTTCAGTTGCGCCCGGAGAAACTGCAGCTCAAACCCTATCATGTGCTCAGACCCATCTATCTCATCCCGAGGCTCCCGAGACTCCCTGGCTCTTCCTGAGACCTACTCTTGATCTTCTTGAGATGTCTCCTAACACTCTTTGTGAAGATACCTCTCTTGACTGCTGCACCACCGAGCCTCTCTCGATCTCGTGCCTTCAAAAAAGCACTACTATAGCACTCTAATGCTCCCTACCTCATCTCCGCACCGCCTTCTCATAGGTATCTGGATCCTCTCTTGCTGCACATAACCCATTCTCCACCTGAATCATAACTTTTTCTAGTGCTCCTATAGAAGAAACCTGATCCAAGATCAGCCATCCAGCACTGACCAACTAGATTCCATGAATCATCCATCTCCACCACCTCTAAGACTTTGCAAATTCATACTCTGGTCGAACTACTAAATGCATCCCCAAATACTTCTCCTGCCTTCTAGCAATCGAAGGATGTATAGTCACTTCTTCAGCTTTTCTTCGACCATTATCGCATGAAAAATCTCTCTTCATCCGCCAAACAGCCCCACACTGCCCATCTTTTTAGAGAATCTTGTCACCCATCATACACCCCTAGTCTCTCCAACCAAGATCAATCAAAAAATCATGCATCCAAACCTTCCACCCCAGAAAAAATCCTTTCCCTCAATCCTCTCAGCCTTCACCTTCAATCCGCTACTCCCGATTGGCCAAACCATAGCAATAACAAAGATAGATCTGAGGGTCTTGTCGAAGCCATCCACCTTTGATTTGGGCTTTATCTTGTAGGTCCCATCAGTGATCTCGTCTTCACCAGCTCTAGCTAACTCTAGCATCAACACCATTTTCTGCACCAATAATATCTAAGATAAGTCTGGCATTTCTAGATCGGTGGTCTTTAATTGGTAGCCCACTTACTTGGCCATTTTTGATGATGTCTAAGGAAGCTTTGGCAGACCCTACCACCGATCTTACTTACCTGGCCAATATGGTTAGTCAACTTTTGATTAGGTTGCTCACTAATTCGTGCTAACCCATATCATATAAGTATATCAGTATAACTGATTTTATTCAGTAAGACTGAGCTAGGTGCCCATGGACAGAAATTGATCCTAGTCCTCATCAATGGCTTGAGAAGTCAATAAAAGGATTTGACTTGGTGAAGTCAGTGGAAGCAATTTAGTCCATGTCTTCTCTATCCTCAAATCAAAAATAATTTAAATTCTCTAAAATTATTAGATTCTCAAAATGACAAAGTTATGGGGATAACTAAGTCATAGCTTTCCATTAAGTTGGATGATAATGGATCCATTAACTCAATAATCATTGAAGGCCTAAAGGCCTAGTGCTTATTGACTAATGAAATTATTATTCATAATATGATGACTTGGAAGTGTCTCTCTAATGATGGTTAGGTTGACCAACCAAAGTTGGGCTTAATCATTTATTGGTTAGATGCACCAAGTATGGTCATGTTAATGGTTGGATCTAATCAAATCTTTTTAGTAGAGGCCAAAGCTTACTAATTAGAATTTTTGAGATAAAATTAAATTACTAGAAGTTATTTAGAAAAATAATTGGTTAAAGAACCTATCCATAGATGCACATGGGTTGACAGGCCAAAATCGGGCTTGTGTGTAGTCTGTGTGAATTTTAGTACCTACTAAAAAATTAAAATAATTTTTCGAATTGGAGGTAGAGACTACCAATTCATACAAAATAGTGAGAGAACTTTTAAACTAAAGTCCAAGTCTTTAGGCTTAAAATAATTCATATACTTACAGGTCTTTGTTCTTTTTTCTTTCAGATTAAAGCTAAACCCTAATTGCTTTATTCACTATTAGACAGTAATATACTTATGAGATCTAACTTCTATAATGAGTATCGAAAGTTGAATTTAGTTCAGCAGTATGAAGGAATTTGTGTCGGGGCTTCTAGTCAAAATAAAAGGTCCAAGACTAACTAGAATCAGGCAAAGTGCTTCTATTATTAGAAGCAGGGTCATGGAAAGAAGAATTATCCTAAATATCTTGCTTTCCTTGATCCTAATAAGCTTAACAAGAGAAAAAAGCAAAGAGTTGCTTATCAAGGATGTTATATAATAACATCTTGTAATTTTTTTGTTTGTGATTCTACTAGCTAGGTATTGGATGCCGATAGTCTTATATAATTTGTTGCAAGGACTTCAGGTAAGTTGAAAGTTTGAAAAATAATGGAAGATTCCGAATCGTTAAGGATGAAAGTCCTATTCCAATCCTAGCTTTAGAAATTATTAAGCTAATTTTCAATACAAATGCTGTCATTTTGAGTGATTATCACTATTGTCCGTCGTTTATGATGAATATGACCTCTATTAGCCTTTTGGCCAAAGATGGTTATCATTTATCAATAAAGAAAGATTATTGTGACATCATGAATAATGATGTTGCAATTATACACAAACAACAAAGAAATGATATATGCATTTTATCACAGTCTGTTAGTGTAATGTATACATCTAATAAATGCCCTAAGTTAGATAATATCATAAATGCCTACCTTTGACATTGTAGGCGTACTTATGTTAACAAGAACAAGATAAACAAGTTAGGCAAAAGAGGGAATCCTTGAATCAATGATTATAAATCATTACTGACCTAGGAGTCCTATCTTCTTGGAAAGATGACAAGGTTACTTTTTACTGAAAAAAATAAAAAAGCCAGTGAAGTTCTAAGTCTCATACATAGTGATGTATGTGGTATTGAAAAATATGTCCCAAAACCAATCGTCAGCCTATTGACGGTTGAGCTACATTATAATTATAATTAATTTATTAATTAATAAAATATATTTTTGATATTTCATCATAAGTTTTTATCTTCTAACGTACTCCATTGTTGTTATAAAGTTTTTAAGACTATTTAGATTTAATAAAGAGAGAATTTATCAATTAGTCCTTAAAATCATTCACGACTAAATGATAGACTGTTAATTAGAATGATAGTATCTATCGAGCATAGGTCGCTATATGCCATATAGATTGATTATCCTCTTAACCAAGAAGTATAGAGATACTGCTATGACATATAGATGAGATGTAAGGGTACATCATCATTGAATATGACCAACTCCAGAGCATTCTACTATCAAAAATATCTTTGATGGAATATAGGTATAAGTGTTCTTTAAATCTGAGATCACCTCAGTGGTTGCAAGCAACTCACTGTGCTTTGGTACCAAACTAAATGAATTTCTAATTCAGTAATGAAAGGCTTCTGGGTATAGTCAAGTACTTATAAAGTCGGTGTGTGATCAAATTAGGATTGATCACTACAAGAGTAGGAGAAGAATATATCACTATATTTTAATATAGCAAAACCTTGGCCAGGGTAATTCATGAGATGGATTTGGTATTTTGAAATACAATATGGACAGCCTGATCAGAGTTGATAGTTGAACTCTGAGGTGTTCTACGAGCATTTTGATCAAGAGGATGAATTATATAGAAATTATATCCATATGGATTCTAAGAATATTTATTCTATGCATTCGACCTATCCGGCCATCGGGTACCATTGCTAGATGGTCACTTCGATTGGCATAAAAATTTATTTTGATACTACTAGCTTAGATTTGGATCTATGAAGTCACATATATTAGAATTCACGATCTGATTGGATGGTTGATCAATGATTAAGAATCATTCTAAGATTAAACGATCAATACAATTGATGTTTAACCTAGTGCAAGTGTTGCAGGATGATTAATTAGCAATTTGATTGCTAATTAACTTAATTTAATTAAGCTAGAGAATTGAGATTAAGTTTAATTAAATATAATTTAATTAGATTTGGTTTAGACTTAATTGGATCAAGTCTAATTGATTTATTGTATAAGCTAAGTGCAAGAAAGAACTAGTCCTAATTCAACTAGGACTTGGGTCAACCCAATTTTCTAATTTGATTAAAAAATTAAATTAAAATTAAATATAATTTAATTTTATTTAATTAAACTTTTAATTAAATTAAGATCTACTCTAATTTGGTTTAATTAAATTTGATTTAATTTAATTCAAAAATCATGTTTGACCAAGTCAAATTAGAAGTCCTAGTGAGACTAGAACTTCTTTCCTTACGCCACTTGATATCTCACGCCCACCCCATGCCCCCACACTTATTTGATAGGATTTTTTCATGAAAAACCCTTTCTTTCAGGTCTTCACATGTGTCCACTTGGTTTTCTTCTCTCTTACATAGAATTAAGTTATGGACCAAGTCAATAGAAGGCAAGTTATTGTGGTTTTGAATTCTATGTGATAGAATTCCAATAAACCAAAACACCTTTCCTCTTGTGCCGCCCACTCCCTATTTTGTTTGGATTTCTATGGTGAAAAGAAGGCTTTTCATATGCCTACTCCTGGTGGTTCACGCATGAAGAAAAGGAGGGGCCGCCCAAGTGTTGGGCGCCCCAACTTGTTACCTTATTTGGACCTACCTTATCTAGGTATTTGACATAGACAAGACTCCTCTATATCTTATTATTTAAAATAAATTTTAAGCTAATTTTTTCATGAATTCTAGACATTTGAGAGATCTTTTGGGTGTGAGAAAACTAGGGAAATGTTCATCTTGGCCATGGGAGTTCTAAAGACACCAATCTAGGTGTCTAGGTGAGAGAACAAAGAAGAAGAAGAGGATCTTCTTCTAGGGCTATTTTCTTCTTTCCTTTTCCTTCAACTTTGAGATTTATTTGAAAGTTGTCTCAGATTTAGAATCTCTTCTATTCCTTTTGATATTTTGGAGAGTCCAAATTTTGAAGAAAAAAGCTTCGGATCGATCGTCGAAGAAGAATCAACATAGTACTAGCATACTGTATTAATTTTCGAAGATCGAACTTCTGATCAAGATTCATGGACTCGTATAGATTTTTTTTAAAGGCTAGATGCATGTGTGGCTTAGAACTTCATCCTCAAGCCCGGATCAGTAAGTTAGAATATCTAACTTGCACAGATAATATGGATCTGATCCTTTGTTATATACTTGCAGTAGATCTAGTGTAGATCCATGTTGATGTGATCAACATGTCTTTTACTTTTAATATTTTCAATTTTTGATTCAATCTCATGCTATAATCATATAATAGGATCTTAGATCTAAGGGTTCTCTAGTTTTTATGAATAAATTTTGATTTATTTCTATCTTTCGCTACCTGATCTTGAAAAAATTTTAAGATCTAGTCTTGAAATCCTAGATCTGATTCCTTCATGTGGACCTATAAATATAAGTACGAGAGAAAGATATTAATATTTCATTATGTTTATAGATGACCTATCTAGATATGGTACGTCTAGCTTGAATCATTTGAAATATTCAATGATTCTATAATAAAGTAGAAAAACAAACTAAAAAAGCTATTAAAACTCTTTGATTAAATCGAGGAGGTGAATACCTATCCAGTAAGTTTTTGATATATTTAGGAGAGAATGGAATTCTCTCATAGTGGACTCCTCTCGACACACCATAGCATAATGGTATATCGAAAAGAAAAAATCAAACTTTATTAGACATGGTTCGATCCATGATGGAATTTGCTAGTCTACCTATTTTTATTCTGGAGTTATGCTCTTGAGACTATTTATTTTATTCTGAATAATATTCTAAGTAAACCTATTGCAAAGATTTCATATGAGATATAGATTGGATATAGGCTTAGACTTTCTCACCTTCATATTTGGATTGTCTGGCCTACATCAAACGCTTGCAAATTGATAAACTCAGACCTTGATTTGATAGGTGTTTATTTATAGGGTACCCCAAGGAAATTAGAGATTATTACTTCTACAATACTAAAAAATAAAAGATGTTCATTAATAGTAGGGCATTTTTTTTAGAAAAGAAACTAATGCCACTAAAGTTGAACTTGAGAAGGTTCGATCGGTAGAAGAATCGACACAATCTGGTAAACCTACAGAATCGAATTTGATTAGTTCAAACTTATAGCCTATTTAGGAGACACCATTATGGAGATTCAGTAGAGTACCACGTTAGTCGGATAGATACTACGATTGTAAGGTTTGAGATGGTGATTCTATTGAGCTCGATGAGAATAACGAGAATCTGATTATCCACATGGATGCCATGCAGAGGTATGATTTTGAAAATGGCTTGAAGCCATGAAATCTGAAATGGAGTTCATGAAGATCAATAGTGTATGGATACTAGTTGATCTACTTGAAGGAAAAAAGCTCATTGGATGTAAATAGATTTTCAAAAAAGATCATAATGGCGCAGACAAGAAGGTGGAGACATATAAAGCCTGTTTAGCTATCATCTTAGATTTGGAACATGTGTTTTGAATATATATCTTTGTTATGAACAAAAAAAAATCCTGTAAATAGGCAAATGGTTCTGTAGTTGTATTCCTTATGTTGTATAAGGATGATATTCTGTTAATCGGGAATGACATTCCAGTACTTCAGGGAATAAGATTTGGCAGTCATCTTAATTATTCATGTAGGATTTGGAAGAAGCATCCTACATCCTAGGGGTAAAGATCTATAGAGATAGATCTAAAAGGATGCTTGGGTTGTCCTAATTCAGGTACATTAACACCATGCTGAAAAAGCTCAGTATGGAGAATTCTAAGATAGGCTTTGAAATTTCTCTCTCTAAAGAGGATTGTTTAATAAAGAGAGAGCATATAAATAGAATCCTATATACCTCAACAGTAGGATCTATCATGTATGCCATGATATGTACAAGATCAGATATGGCATACTCACTAGGGGTAGTGAGCAGATACTAGTTTAATCCAGATGAGTACTACAAGAAGATTGTAAAGATAATCCTTAAGTATTTGAGAAATACTAAGGACCAGTACTCATATACGGAGAAACTAATTTAAAATCTATAGGATATATTGATTCTAATTTTTGATCAAATCATGATGATGGCAAGAATGTATCGAATCATGATTTATCCTATATAAAGGAGCAATCTGCTGAAAAAGTTTCAAGCAGAATACTATAATCAATTCTATAAACAAGGCAGAATACATCACAGCATCTAATGCTGCCATAAAGGCTGTGTAGTTGCAAATGTTCATTAGTGAACTAGAAATGACATCTTTCATCAATGGTCCAGTCCTAATGTAGCATTGGAGCCATAGCTTAGGCTAAAAAATCAAAGACATACCATAAACTAGCATATTCTGCATCGCTATCATCTTGTCCAAGAGATTTTGGATCGGGGTGACGTCGACCTACAAAAGATCGACAGAAAAGAGAACTTGATCAATCCATTTGCTAAAGTCTCAAAATGAAGGAGTTCGACGAACTCAAGTGGAAGATAGGTTTTTGATATTGTTCTGATCGACTTTAGTCCAAGTGGGAGTTGTTAGAAAATATGTCCTAAAGCCAATCATCTAAGTTATAGATGATTGTAATTTGTATATAAATTATCAATTAATAATAGATATTTGGTTAATTCATCATAAATATTCTATCTTCCTTAAATGAACTCCTATATTATGATGAAGTCCTTAGAACCACATTCAATCGATAAAGAAGAATTTATCGGATGGTTCTTAAAATAGTTCATGACTAAATAATAAGTTATTAATTAGGATGATAACTTATCGAGTGTAGATCGCTGTATGCCATATGCATTGGTTGTCCTTGTAATCAAGTGGTATGGCAACACTGGTATAGCATGCAGGTGAGATGTAGGAGTACATCTATATTGAACATGACCAATGTAGCACTCTACTATCAAGAGTAATTAGTAAAGACTTATGGATATAAGTGTTCCTCTGATCTGAGATCACCATGGTGACTTGCAAGCAACTTACTATACTTGTGCTGGACTACCTATATTTCTAATATAATAATGAAAGGTTTTTAGGTACAGTCAAGTACTTGTAGAGTTAGTGTGTGAGTCAAGATGTGATTGATGACTTCTGATTAATTTTAGGAGAGAATGTCTTGCTATATTTGAATTTAGCAAAATATAGGCCTGGATAATCCTCATGAGGAGTCACGAAATTTGCAAATTTTAAGACACAATATGGATGAACTGTTTGAGTGTTGACATCTAACTCATAGTCATCCTAAACATTAAGGGTGAAAGGGATGAATTATATGGTAATATATTCGACCTATCTGGACGTTAGGTATCATTGCTAGATGGTTATTTTGATTAGTACAAGAATTGTTCTTATGCTACCTACTTAGGTTCAAACTTATGGGATTATACACATAAGAGATTTTTATCTGATCGGATAGTTGATCAATGATTAAGAATCATTCAGTGATCGAATCATCAATACGATTGATGATCGATTAAGTGCAAGTATTGCAAGAGGATTTATTAGTAATTAGATTGCTAATTGACTAAATTTGATTGAGCAACTAGGCTGAGATCAAGTCTAATTGAATTAGATTCAATTAGAATTGGTTTGAACTTGATTGGATCAAGTCCAATTGAGTTATGAGATAAGCCAATTATAAGAAAGATCGATTCCCTATTTGATTAGGACTTCAGTACACCAAATTCCTAATTAGAATTAAGATTTAAATCAGGTTTAAATATGATTTAATCTAATTTAATTGGGTTCTTAGTTGGACTAGGATCATTCTTAATTGGGTTGCACTAATCTTGGTTTAAATAGGTTTAAAATAGATTTGACCTAGTCAAATTGGAGAAGTCCCATTTGGACTGGGATTCTCTCTCGTCCCTTGCACCATGTTCCTTTTATCCCATGCCATAAATATTTCTCATATTGGCATGAGAATTCTCATGCCAATAAGAGTCCCACGCCCCTTTCATTCTTGTTTTTGGAATTTAGTTTGAATTAGTCAAACTAAAAAGTATTAAAAGAGTTTTGTTTTTTTAAAACACTTCCTCCCTCCTTAAGGAAAGTAGTTCCACACCCCTTGTTGCTTTTGCGCCCTATTTTCTTAGGATTTGCCATGCTATTCTTCTCTTCTTTGGCATGAATTAGTTCACACAAAATGGCATGAGGCGTCCAACTCATAAGATCCCAATTTGACTAGGTGTTTGACCTAGTCTTGATCTTTAAGGTGGCACCTATTGTTTAGGAGCTCTTTGCATGAGAAGGGAGAGGGATTCCATGCACAAAATTAGGAGATGAGAGTCTTTTTGTGCCACAAAATTGAGGGAGGAGGCATCCAAGAGTTGGATGCCCCAAGGACTCTATCAATAAGAGTCCTAATCCATTTATACTCCTTGATTTCCTTCTTATTTAGTAGGTGGTGCATTATTTAAATGTTGTGGGCATGAGAAACCTGATTAATTCCATAGAAAATCTAAAAGAGAGGGAGGGGGGGGCATGAGGGGTTGTGTGGAGCAAGAATATTGGAGGTGGGAGTTGCTTTTAGGATAAGAATCATTCATGTCTTGTTGAGAGAGAAGAGAAGAAGAGTCTTCTCTTAAGGGCTTTTCTTTGAGCTTTCTCCCCTCCATATTTTGAATGATTTTCCATAGAAAAAATCAAAGAGAAAGTGAGCGAAAGGCATGGGAAGATAAGAGGAGAGGGTCTCATCTTGTAAGGAGGCGTGAGGTTCCTTTAGAACAAGTTTAGTGTTTGTCCTGTTGAGAAAAATGGAAGAGAAGATGGGTCTTCTCTTAGGGGTTTCTCCTTGAGTTTTCTTCTCCATGTTTTGAGAGATTAGTGAAGAGTTTCTACCCTTCATCCTCCACTTGTTCTTCCTCTCTTGGAGGGTCCAAGAGATCCAAAAAAAAATTTTAAATCAATTATCAAGAGGGATCTGTAAGAAGCTAGCACTTTGCATGGATCTTCGTTCGACGAACCTCCGATCAGTATGGCAACCTCGTGTAGACAACTTATAGAGGCCAGATAGTCTGTGCGGCTCCGAGCAATGAAGACAACTATGGATATCAGCTGCAGTGTTCTTGATCCACGCAAAGATAAAGAGATTCGATCTCTTTTCAAACCTAGATTTGATCTAGGGCTTACTAGATCTGATCTAGGGTATTGATATAATCAATATCAATTTTATTTTTATTTCAAATTTATATTTGCATCTTGACATGTCATAGATCCTAGATGTAGGTATTTAGTGATCAGATCATATGCATGAATAGGTTAATTAGATTAATCTATGTCTTTCACTGCATTTAATTTTGAAAAAATTTCAAAAGACATGCATGAACCCTGCATAGTTTTATAGCAGAGATCTAATCGCAAGGTTTTCCTTTAGCAGAGATCTTCATCCCTCCTTCCTACTATGTTTGACATGTGCACAAAGTAAAGAATCTGCACATTCAGATCTCACGAAGCATTAGACTTCAGAAGTCTTATTTCTTAACTTTATTTTTCACTACAAATCAAGGTATGCTTTCATAATTGTTATGAAAATTTTAAAAAGAAACTATCTATCTTTTTTCCTGGCTTTTGGTTCGAATTGAATGCATTTTTTTCCTTCAGGATATTCCTTGATTGGCTGGATTAGATCGAGCACATGTTCAAGTATAAAGAGGTGCCCAATGATAAAAAAGTGAAGCTTGTCATCCTAAAATTGATGGGACGGGCTTCTGCTAGGTGGCAATAGTTGAAGAAGAATAGGAAGCACAGAGGCAAGCCAAAGATCTAGGATTGAAAAAAGATGAAGAAGGTATTGAGGAAGCAATTTTTATCCTTTAACTATGTGTAGTCCCTATATTAGCACTTGCAAAACCTTCAATAAGGGTCTAGATTCATGAATGAATACACGGAAGAGTTCTACTAATTGGTTGCTAGAAATGACCTAATAGAAAGTGAAGAGCAGATCGTCATGAGGTACCCTGGTGGCCTGAGGTAGCAGATCTAAAATGTTTTGAGGCTCCACTCCCTATGGACGGTCAAAGAGACATACCATCGTGCTGTAGTTGCCGAGGAGCAATTGTGATCAAGGTCTATGCCTAGATCCGGTTCTCCCTGTGGAGCAATCAAGCATCAAAAAATTAGAAAGACATGCAACACAATACAATTCCTAAAAATCAGATGGACATGCAGCACAATATGGCTTCTACCCCTTCTATTTATGGTACTGTTGATACGAGATATTCGAAGCCAACCTCGGTGGGATCTTCTATGCTACATTGCTAAAATTGTGATGAGATCGGGTACATGCGGAGTGAGTATAAGAAGCCTCCTCGATGGTTGGAAAGCATTGTTGATCGAAAAAGATGACAAAATATCCGGCGAAGATCTAGAGCCTATCAATAATGAAGGGCATAAAGAAGAGGATAATTCCTTATATTCGAAGACAGCAGAGAGGCCCTAATTATTCAAAAGAACCTGCTTGCTCCCAAAAAAGAGGAATAAGACTGGAGATAGACCAATATCTTCCAAATTTGTTGTATCATTAAAAAAAAATATTTATAAAATCATCATCAATGGAGGTAGCTATGAGAATGTCATCTCTGAAGAGGATATTACAAAGCTGAATCTATTATGGTTTTGAAAAAGGAGCGAGGTGATTGTCGATAATCACTACCTTGTATTGTTTTCTATTGGACAGAAATACTTTGACAAAATTTGATACAATGTCATTGCCATGGATGTCTATCATCCATTTTTATGGAGGCCATGGCCGTACGATCGCAGCATTAGTTATGATGGATGTCAAAACACCTATAGATTCTAGAAGGATGGTTAGAAGATTATTTTGGCACCAATGAAGGAGGAACTATCTAAATTCAATCTAGAGATCAACATCAACCTTCTGATAAAGCATACTTGCTTGATGAAAATAATTGAGGCTTCAACTCAAGGACGAATTCTTCCCAACCTGGGGAGGATGATGCAGACGTTAGAGTAGATAAAGATCTTGATTTAATGGATTTGACCTGCATGGGCGAGGAGCCAAGTTAATTGTGCCTGATCCAGCAGATTTTGATACTATTGTGCAAGAATGGGGTAACTTTTTCATCTAATATTATAATTGCTATTATGATATCTAAATTTGAAAAACTCTTTTTATGCTTTACAGGTTTGACGACTTTACCATTATGACCAATTTGGGAGTATGATTACATTGTTTGATCGATCAATAAAAGTTTGGAAAATCATGACCTAATTAAAATTCTCAATCTTTATTCTATTTTATGTTGGAGTCCTAGTTTAAATTTATTAAAATTTTTTTTATAAATACGATTTTGATATTATAATTAATTTATTTTATGTTATTAAATTAAAAATTTTAGAAGAAATTTTTTTTTTATTCTATTATTTCTATTCCGTATATTTTCTTTCTATCTTTTCTGCCGTATCATTTAATAATCAATAAATTAATTTATATTTTTATTTTATTACCCAATATTTCATGGACCACTAGTCCTGCTAGAAATTCATTCTTAGCCGGCCGCATTTTGACGAGAGGAAACGCTCGCGTATCCCGCACTGACGGAGAGGAATCAAGCTGTCGAGCAAGAGCGATGGCGGCCACGATCACCCTCAGCAGCGGGTACAAGATGCCCATCCTCGGGCTTGGCGTGTGGAGGATGGAGAGCAACTCCATCCGAGAGCTCCTCCTCTCTGCCATCAAGATCGGTTACCGCCACTTCGACTGCGCAGGTTCCTCCCTTCAATCCCTTCTTCCCTCGGCCTTCCCCGCCTTGCCCTCTTTCACTCGCAACAGTATTTGTGCTCAAATTTGTTCCCTGAACCAAGCCTGGAGAAATTAGAAGGCCAAATATTGCTATAAATTGACCAAAATAATAACAAGATGGTCGATGGATCATGACTCCTCCCATTCGTTTAGGGTTGGCTTTATTGATCCTATCTCGCTGTTGGCCGACGCCGTGCTGGGTATTACCTGTTTAAGAATTGAATGAAGCTGGCCCCACCGCTGTGAGATAAGCCTTAAATTGCTCTTCTTGTTTTTGCTGCTGCTGTTGTGTGAGGTATATCGCACATTTGGCACTGCAACTGGTGCAGTTGATCTTGAATAAGGAGGCATGATGTTGTACTGTTTCTTCATATTTGGTGATGTATATCGTACATTTGAATGTGTTGTCCTCTAGACAACAATAATCTTGCAAAGGCATGGTTTAGCTTTAAAAAAAAAAAAAAAGTTGACATGTAGAGTGTTTGTCTCTTCTTTCCTTGTAATGATGTCTGGAAAGTAATCGCTCATTGCAGCTGATTACCAGAACGAAGCTGAAGTTGGTGAAGCACTTGCGGAGGCATTTCAGATTGGACTTGCCAAAAGAGAGGACCTCTTCATCACAACCAAGGTTTGCTAATGAGTTTAACCATGGAGCCAGATAATTTCAGACCGTTAGCAATCTTTGATATCTCTGATTGTTTCTCCAATGAGAAGGCTGATTTTTCTTGTCTCCGGGAGGACAGCTTTGGAATTCAGACCATGGGCATGTGGTCGAGGCCTGCAGAGATAGCTTGAAGAAGCTTCAGTTAGACTACCTTGACCTCTACCTTGTCCACTTTCCAATTGCTATAAGGCATACTGGTATGTTCTTACTAACATTTTGCTTAAATTAGCAAGCATCCATTTCAAACAATTAGCATCTTTGGAGCCAATTGTATCATAATTTTTGGTGGTTATGCAGGGGTAGGAACAACTTCTAGTGCTCTTGATGAAAATGGTGTGCTAGACATAGATACAACAATATCCCTGGAGACTACCTGGCATGCAATGGAAGATCTTGTTTCCATGGGATTGGTACGCAGTATTGGAATCAGGTAGAGCAGCTTACATGTTTTGATTTTAAATTTCATGTGAATACTTGTATTATAGCTAGGGATGCAATCGAGCCGAGTCAAGTTGAGTAATTGAAAGCTCGAGCTTGACTCGACTTCAAATACTCGGCCTTGAAATTCGGCTCGAGCTTGACCGAGCCTTAATATACCAAGCTTGAACTCGGTTCGATGAAAAATAGACAAAGCTCGAGATCGACTTGACTCGACTTGAATATAAATCGAGTCATACTCAAGCTCAAAATCGAGCCTTATCTTATGAATAATACATATTGTTGGGAGAAAAAATAGTCTCCACCAAGTTCTTGTAGGTCAGATATCGTCGGGCCCCTGAAGGCACCGTCCGACAACAGATGCAGTCTAGTTCGAGATGTGGCCAAATTAGTCTCTGGACTCTGATTGATACCAAAAGGCATATCTTCGAGCTCGGCACATTCCAATCTTCAGTCTAAGCCTAGTGATAGCTTATCCTGAAATGGCAGTGACTCCTAACTGATGTCCGACCTTGAGTACTTGCCGAGCTTCCTGACTCCGACCTTCAGTTTATGCTAGACAACAATGATTTTAAAGTAGTGATTCCTGTTAGGATCCGATCTCGAACGTGGTCGAACCTCCGGCTAACCTTCCTCAAATTAGTTGAAGTGACCTTGATACAGTCCCAGCCAGAAAACTCGGTGCTCGTTTGGTTCTCAAGCTCATCCGACCTCAGGATCCAAAGCATAAGTCCAACTCAGATAACTGACTCCCAAACTTAGTCTATCCGACCTCAGATTACGGTAGAACAACTACAACTTATGAAATCAACTGTTAAGTTCGATAGCCTTCGACCTCTAAGTATTAGTGATAGGAGCAGATATTTTTCATCCACACTACAACCAGATTGCAGCTGGCTACTATCAGCGGTTACGATCGCCCACTTATCCTCCATAACAGAATTGGAATGGCTTGAATGGCCCACTAACAATAAGTTACAACGAGCACTATCAATCTATTACAGCTCAATCTATAAATAGAATTCTCTAGATATATTTTCTTCTTCTAATTTATTTAATTTCTGAGTACCCTATTCTTGTTGGTCAGATTTTTGACTTGATCATTGGAGGGTCTATGCTAGAGCCACCCACCTTCGGTCAGGACTTTGTTTTGCAGGTCTCATCAGCAAGATCTCAGGCATCCACTCCAGCTTTTCCGACAACCATCTGATTTCTAAACCAACATATATATTAATATATTATAAATAAAAATAATATTATTAAAAATATATATAAATTTGAGTAGGCTTGCAAGCTTTCGAGCCGAGTATTCTACTACTCGAGTTCGATCCTAAAAGCTACTTGAGCTCGATTCGAATACTCGAGCTTGACTCGAGCTTGATAATAACTAAGTTGAGTCGAGCTTGAACTCGAGTCGAGCTAAAATAGCTTGCAAGTAGCTCGACTCGTTTGCACCGCTAAAATTATAGCCTACCTATGACTCGAAATTGGTAATTTTTCATACACCATTTGATTAATGTGCACTTGGATATCCCAATTGAGCCTCAGCCATCCACTAGTCTACTTAAAACATCTACCCCTTTCCTATAAAGTCTATTGCTTTCTATTGTTACTGTTGGTGCAGAAAACGGTGCTGATGCCAGAGTTTGCTGGAGCTGGAGAAGACGAGGTCGCTGACGAGACTTACAAGCAATGTCCAGATCGGAGGTGGATGGCTCTAGTAGGATCCTCCGACGGTCAAGTTAGTTTTCCGGCTAACAAGAATGGAGTACTTAGAAGAATTTTAAGTAGAGAGGAGAGCTTAGTGTTTAGAGAAGAAAACGTATCTGGAGGATTTCTTATATAGGCAAAGCTCGTAATAGAATGAAAGTGACAGCCATAATAGAATGTTAGTGGGCCATTTGGGCCATGTGAGTTTGTTACGGAGAGTGGGCTGTCATTTATCACGACTTGTTGGCAGTTGGAGTTTATTTATCAGAGTTTGGACAAGAGATTGGAGACTTCTACATTCATTAACAAGTGGTTTACGTTGGAATGGAGGACTCGAGGTCGGGTGGGCCGAACCTGGAGATCGGCTTCTGAATAGCGGAGGATGGATTCGCAGTTGGGGGCATTCTACCAGCGTTGCTTTCGATAGCCTTGAGGAGCTCAGTTGGAACAATAGAAATTCGAGATTGACTGGAAGTTGGGATGGACGAACGCTGAAATTCAGAGCTTCTTGGCGACGTTGTTCTAGCTGTTCTAAGGAGTTTGGCCAATACTCAAGGCCAGCTTAATTGAGCACTAAGGTTCACTATTTGTCGGATGGCTGTTGCTTATTTCAGATTGAAGATCGAATAGATATCGTTGATGAGGTCCCTTTACTGTTCAAATTCATCCGGCCTCTGCTCGTGACATGAATTGACTAGACTTGAAATTGTCCAGAGGAGGAAGAAACTCGACCATTTTCAAGGTAGGCCGCTATCCACAAAGTAAAATAAAAAGTTTAGCTAGGATGGAGTTCGATTGGAATAAAGTTTATGATATGAGGTTGGTGAGATTTGCCACCGACCATAAGGGAATTCGGTCGTCATCGAGGTTGGTTGACAAACAAAGTCGAGCTCTATTTGGGGTCCTGTTGTCCATTTTAGATCCGAGATCATGATTAACCGAATGGAGACTTCTTTTAATGTTTAAGTTCGTCCGGACGAAGTTCATCATGCCTTAGGAGCGTTCTATAGTCATTGAAAGAGAGTAGATGGTTACAATTGAGAAGATCGTCTAGCATACATAGTCTGAAAATCAGCCTTCTTGAATTGAATTGGAGTAGGAGATCAGCTTAGTCAAAGTTCAGTTATGATTGTTGCAACTCCGGATGGAATCATATCAAGGTCGAACTTCTTATTGGACTTCAACGAAAATTTTTTTATCCTCAACACTTGTTCCCCTATTCCCGAGTTCAAAGATCGAATGAATGGAATATCAAAATTGCAACTGCTGAAGTCCTCTACTGGTTTCCCGCTTTTAGAAGGTGAAAAGTTTTGATTTTTTTTGACTGGTGCCGAAGCTTCTTAATGAGCGAATGACTTCGAAAAGATTTCTATTTCGAAATTCCTCCAAGCACGGTACTCTAAGTACGGTGCCATTGCTGCTTTGCCAGACGTCAGCTATGAGTGGGACACGTGGCAGGTGAGTGGTGGCTGGAGAAGATCGGCAATCATAACCTCTCCGGATTCTTCTCTGGCTATTTAAACTCCTTCCTTTCGAATTACCATCTTCGCATGTGCTTCTCTTCTTCTCCTGCTTTTCATCTCCTCTGGGCATTCCGCTCCTCTCCGTCCCAACTCCTCTGGCCGTCGACGTCTCTCTTGTCCATCTTCCTCTTTTTCAACTGCCTCCTTGAGTTCTTCGATCGACTTAAGTTAGTCTCCCAATCCCTTTCTTCGCATTTCTTTGCTTTTCTTTTGCCTTTGTCCTTTCGGTTTCTTTATAAAAGTTTACAATTCTTCTTGGGTTCTTTCAAAAATTTCATAGCCCTTTTTTTTGATTTTTTGGGGATTTTTTAAGTTTAATCTAGATGTCCTCCAAAATATCTTGGTCCTTCGGTTCTAGGAGTTCGGCTCACCTAAGCTTGCCAGATCCTAGCCTTAGAGAAACCGTCGAACTCGTTGAGGCACCTCGATCGACTTTCATCCTTGAGACTATTCCGTGCTCCTTGCATTCTGAAGACCTTTCTTTTATAGGAATCCAGTATGGGATTCCTCCCGAATATGAACTGGAGCTTCCCGGACCGAGTGGCCAAGCTTGTGCCCCTCCTCTGGATTGCTTTTGCTTGTATTTGGAGGCCTTTCGTGCCGGATTAAGACTTCCTCTTCTCTCTTTTGTAATAGTATTTTTTCGATTTTTAAATATTTACTTAACCTCTATAGTGCCGAACTCTTTTAGATTTATCATAGGGTTCCTCTCTCTTTGTATCTCAGCCAAAGTTTATCCTATCATTTTCTTATTTCGCAACTACTTTACCTTCAAATGCCATCCTACTATCAAAGATTGGTGGTATCTCTCCCCCTAATTTGGCAAGAATGGGTTACTGAAGGGCGCCCTTTCTTCCATTCATAACTGAAAGGAAAAATTTTTCTTCATATCTTATCCGACTTTAGAACTAGGACTTCCTCCTTAGGGGCATTTAAGAGATTTAGTCTGCCGAGTTCCTGGGTTAGAAAGGTTGGATCTTAATTTTGTCAATATGCTGAAGGATTATAAAATTTCTTTATTGTCTGAACTCGTTGACAACCAGATTCTGTTCAATCTTGGCTTAAGCCCGCTCGACCCCAAAGGTACTTATATTCATCTTCTTTTGTTCTCCTTGTTTCTCTTCTAACCCCGACTTCGCTATTATTACAGAAATGACTCTCGAAGAAATTAAGATGCTGTCGAGGGGGCTCCAGGCTCAGAAAAGAAAGAAGAATTCTAAAGAACCATCCAAACGAGCAAAAGTCAGGGGCTCAAGCTCTACCACTCCAGCAGAAAGAGTCCCCACCCCAGAAGCCACGGTACCATTGACGACCTTGAGCCCGCCTATCGAGGTCCCTATTTCAGCTCCTCTCTTTGAAGAGGAGATTAGGAGGAAGAAGAAGAAGACAATCGCCAGAAGGGCTCGATCCCAACGAAATTTTGGGGAATCCAGTGATGATAGCATCGATTGGGACAATGCTTCCTTCGATGACTGGAGGGTTGTTAAGGCCCTGGTTGACATGTGTCCTTCCACACATCATCAAAAGGATTACTTGTACCAATCTTGATTAGCGGGTCAAGGACTCCCTTGGAGCATACCTTGAGGTAGTGATTTATTTCTTTGTTTCTCAAGTTTGGTTATGAGTTCTTAAACAGTATAACTGATTTTATTGCTTTACAGGTCAACCACTAACTGATCGCTAATATTGAAATGATCAATGCCGAGAAAGCTGAGGCCTCTAAAGCTGCAGAGGAGGTCTAAGGGTATGAGGCTGAGATGAGCCGTCTCTCGGCCGAGGTTGGGCGTCTACAGGAGGCGCTCAAAAGGGAGGAGCGGACATCTGCCGACTTAAGGGCAGTGCTGACCTCAGAAGAAAGAAAGAGGAAGGCGGTCGAGACGATCTCCTACTGAAGAGAAGAGGCGGGCGACAGAAGAGGCTGTTTCCTCCTTCAAGTCTTTAGAAGAGCTAAGGGATATCAAGGTGGCCTTTGGTCAGGAGGCCTTCATTAAAGGATATAATCTCTACCAATCAAGGGTCGCAGAGAAGTTTCCACAATTGAATCTCGGCTTCTTAACAAGAGAACCTTCCGAGGATGAGGTAGAACTTTCCTCGGACGAGGCTACACTTCCAGGTGCTACCGCTGATCCCGCCACATCTACCCCCGTAGTTGCTGAAGGATCTGCACTAGCCGAAGCTACGTCGAGCTCGTCTGCTACTCCTACAGAGGTCTGAGACCTTTGACTATTGTACCTCTTCTCTTTTTTCTTTTTATCTCTCATGCATTCAAACATTTCAATTAATGAAAGCAAAATTTTTTCCTTCGCCATTCTTCTTTGTCATGGTTCTTTTTTAATGTGTTAAGTGCAGTCTCCTATTGAAGTTTAACCTTTGTCTCAAGATATCCCCTTGAAGGCTCATATCAAAGGTTTAAAGAAAGAAGGTCATCAATTCAAAAGGAAGCCAGGAAAGATAGAAGACAAACTTAAAAAATCAAAGAAGAGTTATGCTGAAGCTGCTATTGAAATCAACCAACTCCGCCAATCGTTCAAGCAATTCTTCAAGGAATACACTGTCAAGAAGTACTATCTTATTGAAAAATTAGAATGAGCAATGAAACTTGCTAGTGACAAGGTTGGAACTTCGACCACAAAAATTTGCTCTCTTGAAGCCAAGCTTCGTGAAGCAAAAGAGAAGATCGGCCAGCTGGAGAAGGGGTCGGCCTGGGCCCAAAGTAAGGCAGAATATGGATGGAATTGGTCGAAGAAATTCTCTGACTTTAAGTAACAACCGCGCGATGCCAATATAGCATACGACACCTATCGAATCGGCTGGTGTGGGCATACTGATGAGCTGAAAAAGAAACTTAAGATAGCTAACGCTGAGGTGTCCCGGCTTCGGAAACAGTTGGCAGATAAAGCTCAGACCGGCCCGAAAGGGGGATCCAGAAGAAATTGCATATTTGAAGAGAACCATGGGAGACCTTTTGGCGATTTATGAAAAGAGTAAGGCCGAACTCCTATAGCTTAAGATTCGAACGACTTACAACGAGAGTGCAGTGAAGGATGCCGAAGTCGAGTCTGCAGTTTTAAGGAAGAGGCTAAGAGAAATGGAAGATGATCTTCGGAGAGCCAACAAATTACTTGGTGAGAGTTTAGTGGCGAGGAGAGATCTTGAAGAAAGTTAATGACTTAAAACATGTCCTTGTATTAGCTAGAGCCGAAAGTCTGAAGTCTGACTCTGAGTAAGACTCTGGCTTTCCATTCTCTTCTTTTTGTAATCGGTCTTGAGGACTTATATAACGAATCTTTAATTTCAATGGAACAATGTTTCTTTAAGTTGTCCCCTTATGCTATTTATTAGTTTGATGCTTGTCGCTTTCTTCGTTTTCTTGTTATGCCTGATATTAATACCGTCCTAAAACAATAGTCTCCATCCCATGCCTTGTACATCTGTCCCCTTTGTTTATAAACAAGGGTCCTTAGACTTGGTTAGGAGCAAATTTATCTCTGAAAATTTTTAGACTTGCGGTTAACCTTCCGTTTAAGAATCTGAGGCCTTCAATCTTCCGTGAAGGTCTTCATCCACGTCAGGACGAGGTTCACCTCCTATTCCTGACGTGGTTGGCTATTACCCTTGTTAAGATGAGATCCTCCTCCTGTTCCTAACAAGGTTGTCGGGATGTAAAAGGACCGTTGAGAGGGCCTCTCCTCGTTATCTTCTGTTTAAGAACCGAAGGCCTTCAATCCCCCCGTGAGGGTCTTCATCCACGTTAGGACGAGGTTCACTTCCTGTTTCTGACGTGGTTGGCTATTATCCTAGTTAGGACGAAGTCCATCTTCTATTCCTAACAAGATTGCTGGGGTGCAAAAGGACCGTTAAGAGGGCCTCTCTCCGTTACCTCCTGTTTAAGAATCAGAGGTTTTCAATCTTTTGTGAGTCTTCATCTACGTCAGGATGAGGTTTACCTCTTGTTTTTGATGTGGTTGGCTATTATCCTAGTTAGGACAAGGTCCATCTCCTATTCCTAACAAGGTTGCTGGGGCACAAAAGGGCCGTTGAGAAGGCCTCTCTCCATTACCTTCTATTTAAGAAACGAAGGCCTTTAATCCTCCATGAGGGTCTTCATCCACGTCAGGACGAGGTTCACCTCCTGTTCCTGACGTGGTTGGCTATTACCTTAGTTAGGATGAGGTTCATCTTCTGTTTCTAACAAGATTGTCGGGGTGCAAAAAGGCCATTGAGAGGCTCTCTTTCGGTTATCTCCTATTTAAGAACCGGAGGCCTTTACCATCATTAAGATGAGGTTAATCTTCTGTTTAAGAATCGGAGACCTTCACTTCGTTAAGACGAGGTTAACCTCTTGTTTAAGAATTGGATGCCTTCTACTTCGTTTGGGAACAAAGTTCAACTGGATAATTTTCTGCCATTGTACAGTTTTGCACCAAAGACAAGAATGTTAAAATAAGAAAATTTTATTGAAAATGGGTTCATTGATAGTACATTTGTAAGTTTTTCGAGTTTCAAGGCCGCGGGAGTATAGCTCCTTCGAGCTCCTTCAAATAATAAGATCCTGGTCGGACGGTTTCCATGACCTTATAAGAGCCTTCCTAGTTTGGTGCAAGCTTTTCTTAATTTTGCGGTTGTGAGATATCTGCCCGCCATAGTACCGGATCTCCTACTTTAAAAATCTTACTTTTGACTCCAGAATTGTAGTAGCGAGCCACCTTTTATTTATAAGCTGCCATTCAAATTTAGATCTTTTCTTGCTTTTCTTCCAATAAATCAAGATTTGCTCTGAGATCTTGTGAATTATTTTATTAATTAAAGGCTTCAACTCGCGCTGAAGGAAGTTTGAGTTCAATTGGGATGACTGCCTTTGTTTCAAAAGCCAAAGCAAATGGAGTTTCCTCAGTTGGCAACCTTTGGGTGGTTTTATAGGCTCAGAGAACATGATAAAGTTCGTCCATCCATGTTTTTTTTGTCCTTTTTTAAGCCTTGCCTTAATCCCTTGCAACAGAGTTCTGTTGGTTATCTTAGCTTTGTCGTTTGCTTGTGGGTGAGCCACTGATGTAAAATGATGGGAGATATTCACATCTTCATAGAACTCGGCAACTCTTGCTCTTGCAAATTGGCGTCCATTGTCAGTAATGAGAGCCCGAGGTAGGCCGAATCTGTAGATTATCGACTTTTGGATGAAATCTTGCACTTTAGTTTTAGTAATCTTTGCCAAAGGTTCGGCCTCAACCTACTTGGTGAAATAATCTACTGCCACTAGAAGGAATTTTCGCTATTTAGATGCCACGGGAAAGGGCCTGAGTATGTTCATCCTCTATTGTGTAAATGGCCAAGAAGTGCTCAGGGGTGTGAGTTGTGAAGTCGGCTGTCTCTGAATGTTAGCATTTCTTTGACATCTGTCATATCTCTTCACATAATCAATGGCATCTTATTGCATGGTTGGCCAATAATATCATTGGAGTAGTTTGTAAGATAATGACCTGGCCTCAAGGTGATTTCCACATATATCTTCATGAACTTTCTTTAATGCATAATTAGCTTCAGAAAGTTGGAGGCATTTAAGAAGCAGTAAGGAATATGACCTCTTGTATAACTTATTCTTATATAAAATAAAGCAGGCGGTTTGGTTTCTCAATTTTTGGAGCTTTTTTAGGATCTCTGGGGAAAGTTCCATCTTTGAGGTATAGCATTAGAGGGTCAACCCAGCTGGGCTCATGGTTGACTTGCATTACTATCTAGGATTCCTTCGAACTTGGATACTGTAGAACCTCAAAGAAGATTTCTTTTGGCAATTCATTCAGAGCCAAGGTAGCTAATTTCGAGAGTAGGTCGATTCTAGTATTTTCTGCTCTAGGGATCTGCTGAATGTTGAAGCTATTGAAGGCCGAGGTTAAGCTCTTCACCTTTTTTAAATACTTTATCATACTTTCCTCTCGGGCTTCATAAGTACTGTTGACCTGCCCCACCGTCAATTAAGAATCGTTATAGACTTTCACATGGTCTGCTTTCAATTCTTTAGCTATTTTCATTCCTGCGATCAGAGCTTTATATTCTGCTCAGTTATTTATTGCAGGAAATTCAAAGCGTAGTTCGTATTCGTCAATAATTCCTTCTAGATTGATCATGATCAAACCCGCACCTGCTTCAGAGGCATTGGATGAACCATCGACATATAGGTAGATCTGTTCTTTTTTCAAGGGACTTTGGTTGTAAACTGGGAGTATAGACTTCTTGCCGTTTAGGTTTGGCGGAGTTTGGAATGGTGCATTCTATTATGAAGTCGGCCAATATTTGAGCTTTAATGGATGGCTGAGGTTGGAATTAATGTTGAACTCGGTGAGCTCAATTGTCCATTTCGCTATTTTTCCAAAGGTATCGGGCCGATGAAGAACTGGTTTGATGGGCTAATCAGTGAGAAGTGTGACCGTATGCTTTTGGAAATAAGGTCGGAGCTTTCTAGTTGCAATCAACAAGACATAAGTTAGTTTTTCTAATTTTATATACCTTATTTTCGTGTTCCTCAGAACTCGGCTTATATAATAGATCGGCTTATGAAGTTTCGCCTCTTCCTTGATCAAGACAGCTCCAATGGCAACGGGAGACACGGTTAGGTACAAGAATAATTCGTCACCAAGTTCGGGCTTGGCAAGGAGAGGAGGTGAGCTCAGATAGTTCTTCAATTCTTCAAAGACTTGTTGACATTCAAGAGTCTAGCAGAAGTTCTTTGGCTGTTTGAGTGCCTGGAAGAAGGGCATGCAACGTTCAGCTGACCTTGAGACGAAGCGATTCAGAGTTGCAACTTTTTCTGTCAGGCGTTGAATCTCTTTTATTGTTTTTGGTGCCGTCATTTCTTGGATGGCTTTGATCTTTTCAAGATTCGCTTCGATGCCACGTCTTGACACCATGAACCCTAGAAACTTTTCTGAAGTTACGTCGAAAGTACATTTGGTTGGATTCAGCTTCATCTTGTACTTCTGAAGGATGCTGAAGGTCTCTTCTAGGTCAGCAATATGATTTAATGAAGATCGGCTCTTGACAAGCATGCCATTCACATAGACCTTCATATTGCAGTTGATTTGCTCCTTGAAGATCTTATTTACCAGGCATTGGTACGTCTCACCTGCATTCTTAAGCTCGAAAGGCATAATCCTGTAACAATAAAAAATTACGATCGGTAATAAAAGCAGTTTTCTCCTCATCTTTTGGTGCCATCTGGATTTGGTTGTAGCTAGAGAAGGCATCCATGAAAGTGAGAAGCTTGTGGTCTGAAATAGCATCCACCAGTTGATCAATTCTGGGCAGGAGGTAGCTATCCTTTGGGCAGGTCTTGTTCAGATTTGTGAAGTCTATATGCATCGTCCACTTGTCGTTTGCCTTCTTGACAAAGACCACGTTTGCAACCCAGTCTGGGTAGGATACATCCCGAATGAACTGGGCTTTGAGGAGCTTGTCTACCTCGTCGGCGATGTCCTTTTTTCGCTCTGGTGCAAAGCTGCACTTTTTTTGTTTTACTGACCGACGTTTGAGATCCACATCTAGGCGATGTTCTATCATTTCAGCATTGATTCCGGGCATATCTGTAGGTACTTAAGCGAAAATGTCAGCATTCCTCTACAAGAAGGCGACGAGTTGGCCAATTTGAACAGTATGATCTTCATTCCCATTATTTAGTGAAATCGCAACAAGATCGTCAATAGGTTCCCCTCGCTCTTCAGTTAAGTCATCACAGGCATCAAGTCCATCTACTGGTTAAGACTCTATCTACTTTCCCTCTTGTAAAGCAATGGTATAGCAGTGCTGTGCTAGATCTGGATCTCCTCTGACTTCTTCGATCCCATGACTTGTTGGGAACTTCATCTTCAAATAATAAGTTGAGACCATGGCCCAAAGTGCATTCAAACCAGGTCGGCCGAGAATTATATTGTAGGCGAAAGGTGCCTTCACTATTAGAAAATCAACTTAGGCCTTGGATTGCCTTGGGTATCGATCTGTCACAATAGACAAGGTAATTATTTCTTCCATCGGCACAGCATCACCAGTGAACCTCACTAACGGAGAACTCATTGATCCCATTCGACTATTAGGTATAGACATTTTAGAAAATGCATCATAAAACAAAACATCAGCAGAGCTTTCATTATCAATCAAAATGCAGCGTACATCATAATCAGCAATATTTAAAGTTATTACAATCGCCTCATTATGCGGAAATTGAACCCTCTGTGCATCTTCTTCCGTGAAAGCAATGGGCTCCTCAGTCCTCTGCCTCTTTGCTGGCTCTACTGACCCACCAGCTTCCTCCTGTCGATGTCCCCCCCCCCCAACGATGGTGTTGATGATTTCAAGTGGGGGTCGGGCTTATCCCTTTGGGGTGGTTCAGGTTGTGGTAGAGCTCTTAGTCGATTCTTCCTTTTTTCTAGCCAACGTCTCAAAAAGCGGTTTAGCCAGCCTCATCTAATGAGCTCATCGATTTCGTCTTGGAGCTGGATGCATTCTTCAGTATCGTGACCATGGTCACGATGATAGAAATAGTATTTGTTGGGATTGTGCTTGGCTGGATGAGACCGTATTTTTTTCGGCTTCGATAATTGCTTTTTGATTTTCATTAGCACTTGGGTTTTCAGAGCATTCAAGGGGACAGTTGTGGAATCTTCTAGGAGGGGAGTTCCGTTGTGCCCTCTGATCTTGGCTTCTTGGTCGACATGCTCAAGATAGAGTTCGGGCTTGTCTGCGCTCAGGAGGGATTCTGGAGCATGACCGAGCTTCACTTAGCTTCTCAACAATCGTGGGCTTACCAGATTCAGCTGCTTGCCGCTCTCCTGCGGCTTCTTCATCTTTCAGCTTGAAGGCTTCTTCCGCTCGAGCGTAGTTTTTGGCCCAGGCCAATATGTCGGCAAAATTTCGGAGATACTTATTTTCTAGGAAGAAAAGAAGATCATTCTTCTGGAGGCCGTCCTTCAGTGCGGCTATAGCAACAGATTGATCCAAATTTTGGACCTCCAAGGCAGCAGTATTAAAGCAGCTGATGTAGGCTCGCATGGACTTTCTTTCCTTCTGCTTGATATTGATGAGGGAGTTTGAACCTCGTCTCTGGTGCCAACTGTTGATGAAATGAGTCGCAAATTGGTGGCTCAGCTGATCAAAAGAAAAGATGGTATCCGATTTGAGGTTCGAGTACCAGTTCCTTGCTACTTCCTTCAAGATAGAGGGGAAAGCTCGGCATAGAATGGCGTCAGGTGCACCATGAAGTAGCATCATAATTCTGAAGGCTTCGAGGTGGTCAAGTGGGTCGGTGGTTCTGTCATTACTTTCAAACTGGGAGTTTGAAGCTCGGTGGGACGGGTTCCTACATGATATGGGTAGAAAATGGAGGGTCGGTGCAGATATCGTCGTGGCGAGCAGGGGCGACGTAGCGGAGTTTTTCGATCCGTCGGTTCATTTCTTGAAGCTTCTGATCGAGAATATCATCTCGATTACGGATCTCAAAGCACGATTGGCTGGAGGGGGGCAGTGATTCTCTAGGGGTGGAATTATGATCACAATAGGGGCTCTTTGCTCTCTGCTTCTCCTTCTCAGGAGTCACTGGCTGACTTGCCCAAGTGGGTCTTCTCGGTGTTGGATCTCGGCATTCTGGCGAGGGTCTTTCAAGTTGAATCGGTGTTGGGGGCTGCTGCATAGCCTACACTACTTTAGTGAGGCCTTTAACCTACTGCATCAGCAGGTTAAATTACTCTAGATCTACTACGACTGCTAGTGGAGGTTGAGGTGCCGGTGATGAGATCGGTGCAGGCTGATCCGGATGAGATCTGGCAGTTGAGGTGGTGGATTGCCGGGTTGAAGCTTTTCTAGGCGGCATCTTATTAGAACATGAGAAAGATTAGACAGAATAGAACTGTAGAATTGGAGAGGAGAGGAAGAAGGTGAACTTGACTAGGTACTCCTTTAAGAACAAGGACTCAGAGTTCTCTTTTCTCTAGTGTCAATTCTGTTGGTGCAGAAAATGGTGCTGACGTCGGAGTTCGCTGGAGCTGGAGAAGACGAGATCGCCGACAAGGCCTGCAAGCAAATTCTAGATCGGAGGTGGGTGGCTCCGATAGGACCCTTCGATGGTCAAGTTCCTCAGCCAAGAAGAATGGAGTATTCAGGAGAATTTTGAGCAAAAAGGAGAGCTTAGTGCTTAGAGAAGGAAACGTATCTAGAGGCTTCCTTATATAGACTGAGCTCGTAACAGAATGAAAGTGACCGCCATAACAAAATGTTAGTAGGCCGTTCGGGCCACGTGGGGTTTGTTACGGAGAGTGGGCTATCATTTGTTATGACTTGTTGGCGGTTGGAGTTTATTTATCAGAGTTTGGACAAGAGATTGGAGACTTCTACATTCGTTAACATGTGGTTTTATGCTGGAATGGAGGACTCGAGGTCGAGTGGGCCGAACTTGGAGATCGGCTTCTGAATAGCGGAGGATGGATTCGTAGTTGGGGGGATTCTACCAGTGCTGCTTTCGATAGCCTTGAGGAGCTTGGCCGGAACAATAAAAATTCGAGATTGACTGGGAGTTGGGATGGACGAATGCTGAAATTCAGAGCTTCTTGGCGACGTTGTTCTAGCTGCTCTAAGGAGTTCGGCTAATACTCAAGGCCAGCCTGATTGAGCACTAAGGTTCACTATTTGCCGGATGGCTGTTGCTTATTTCAGATTGGAGATCGAACAGATATCGTTGATGAGGTTCCTTTACTGTTCAAATTCATCCGGTCTCTGCTCGTGACATGAATTGACTAGACCTGCAATTGTCCAGAGGAGAGGAAGAAACTTGGCCATTTTCAAGGTCGGCCGCTATCAAAGTAAAATAAAAAAGTTTAGCTGGGATGGAGTTCGATTGGAATAAAATTTATGATATGAGGTTGGTGAGATTTGCCATCGGCCATAAAGGGAATTCGGCCGTCATCGAGGTCGGCTGACAAACAAAGTCGAGCTCTATTTGGGGGTCCTGTTGTCCATTTTAGATCCGAGATCGTGATCAACCGAATGGAAACTTCTTTCAATGTTTAAGTTCGTCCGGACAAAGTTCATCATGCCTTGGGAGCGTTATGCAGTCATTAAAAGAGAGCGGATGGTTACAACTGAGAAGATCGTCCAACATACATGGTCTCAAGGTCGACCTCCTTGAATTGAATTGGAGTAGGAGATCAGCTTAGATGAAGTTTAGTCATGATTGCTGCAACTTTGGATGGAATCATATCATGGTCGGACTTTTTATTGGACTTCTGTGGGAGTTATTTCATCCCCAACAGTTACCATGGAATTCTTCTACCTCTTTCTTCCAAAATATTCCTGAGTATTATTCTTCATGATGCATTGGATGCTGATTTTGTAGGTACCAATGTTTCCTACCCAATTAGATTTCTTTTACTGACCTATCTTTTGCTTTGAACATGTTCTTACTATTGTAGTTTTCTCTATCACATGGTCTTGTGCCTTTGCATACTTTTGGGTGCAAAAGTTATATTTTGTTTAAGCTTGTGATTTATTTATCATAATTTTCATCAATTTCTAGATTTAGAGATTTGTTGGTTATATCTCATTGGAAAATAAGAACTTCTTGATCCAACACCAGTTTCTTTATGATTACTGTAATATGATATTAGATGATGTGCCAACTATATTAGATGGAAGTATTTTGGTGAAGGTAACTTTTTTGCGCATCTCCTCTCCCTTCATGAGAAAAAACCTGCCTCCTGTCCTTCCTGCAGTCCACATCTTTGATGAAATTTGCTTTGAATTATCCAGCATGTGTGTATACACACCTATGTGGCCTTTATGTGGGCTGCAACACTATTCTTGCATTTGTCAAACAGAGCTGCAAAGTTTATAAGCAGCCTCCTAACACCTTATACAAACAGAACTGTTGTCACAACTGACAGTCAGCTTAGAGCTGTAATGTCCTGACTATCTGTGGTAGAATGTGCTGGCAATTTTCTTTTAAGAGTGAGATTCATGGTGGTCAGTACTTATGTGGTGGAGGTTACAGGTAAATATAGGAGCCTCCCCGCTCTCTGCCCCTCTTTTCATAGGTATTAGTTTTGGCTACATGTTGCTACATCCCTCTTTCCCCCATTTGCTATTCAAAATTCATGCCTAAGCCAACATGCCCACCCTTTTTTTTTTTTTAAATGCAAATGGCCAACTTGCATACTTGTTGTAATTAATTGTCTAGATTAAGGAGCTACATATAATGGTGATGAAACAAAAAATGTAGGTCACAGTGTTTATGCAGAATGTTTTCATCATATGCCCTTCTCTTGCACAAATTTGCCGTGCCCAAGAATCTCACCAATTATTAAGAAGTTGGCATCATATTGATAGTTAGTCATTGCAATATGCTTGATCATTCCATGGAGCCATCTTGACATAGGGTTATGCACTATATATAATCCATTTTAATGGGAGAATGGAAAGCATTGATGATAACAGGATGCAGTGAAGTGTATTCTTCCGTAGTAGGGAGGTAAACAACCGTTGGAGCATGCAATGATGTCCTTCAGAAGAGAAGAAGATCCATGTGTTATATCTCTGGAAGTACCTAATCAAAGTAGAAGAGCAGTTTTCAACTTAATTCTTCCAAACTTGATTAGTTTTTATGGAAGAAATTAATGATTTTGGTGATAATTACTTCATTATTGTTGGGGGTGAATCTCGCTCCTACCGAAGTTCGATTTGGTGCTCGGTCAGGTGTAACTCGTGATCGCAGTCGAACTCCTTTAGCAGTTGAACCGCTTTTAGACTCCTTCAGTAGCCAAACTTTCCGCAGTCATCCAGGAAGGTCTCCGCACGAATCCGGTCCCACACGGCACGAATCAACTCACCCACGAACTACTTAAGAGGTCCAGACTTCGACTATTAAATCTCAATGTATTGGCACGTTACGACAACAGACACTATCCTTCATAACAAACTCCACGTGGTCCTGAGCGGCCCACTATCGAATGGTTACGGCTGTCACTATCAGTTTGTTACAGACTTCGTCTATAAAAAGAATCCTCTAGATACGTTTTCTCTAGGCTCTTTCTTTCTTCTCAATACTCTGCAGCTTTCTTTACCGAGTACTCCATCTTTGTTGGCCGAAAGAGCTGACTTGATCATCGGAGGGTCTTGTCGGAGCCGCCCTCTCCCAGGCTCTAGACGAGACTTGTCTTGCAGGTCACCGATGGCAACCTCGTCTTCTCCGACTCCAGCGCTCCTCTGACGACGATCAGATTTCGCACTAATAGGATTGGCGCTGAAGGAAGGAACTTTGTTCCTGAAATTCTCTTATTCTTAAAGGAGTGCACAACAGAGATCTCTGCATCTCCAAAGTCATTCTTTTCGGAAAAGATGCCTCCTAGGAAAGCTTATACCCAGTGGTCGACGGCTTCCATAGTCAGATCCCACCCAGATCTGCCCACTCCTGTCTCATCTCCGGCAACTCAAGCTCCACCTGCAACAACGGTGGATACGGAGTAGTTCAACCTGCTGGTCCAACAAGTTCGCAGCTTCACAGAAGCAGTGCAGGCCATGCAGCAACAGCAGCCTCTGGTGCCGATTCAGCTGGAGCAGGCTTCTTCGGAACCCCATGATTCGATCTGGGGGTGGTCGGCTTGGGCTGGTCGGCCGATGACCTCCGAAAAGGGGAAGCAGAGGGCGGAGAGCTCCTGTTTTGATCACGACTCCACTCTTGGGGGGACTTTGCCTCCATTCGGTCAAAAGACCTTGGAGATTCGTGATTGAGAGGATCTGGACCAGAAGCTACAAAAGATGAATCGACGGATCGAGGAACTCCACCGTGCTCCCCCCTCATACGGTAATGACATCCGTACCGACCCGCCTTTCTCTCATCGTATCATGCAAGAACCGATCCCGCCAAACTTCAAGTTCCCTCAATTCGAGAGCTACGACGGGACAACTGATCCGGTCGACCATCTGAAGGCTTTCCGGATGATGATGCTGCTTCATGGCGCATCGGACGCCATTCTTTGTCGAGCCTTCTCGTCAACCCTAAAGAGAGCGGTCAGGAACTGGTACTCGGCCCTCAAGCCGAATACCATCTTCTTTTTTGATCAGATTAGCCATTAGTTTGTGGCTTATTTTGTCAGCAGCCGACGTCCTAGGCGAGGTTCGGAATCCTTCATCAACATTAAGCAGCAAGAGGGAGAATCCATCCGAGCCTATGTCAATCATTTCAATGCTGCTGCGTTGGAGGTCCGAAATCTGGATCAGTCTGTTGCGATGGCCGCGCTGAAGGGCGGCCTTTAGAAGAACAATCTGCTGTTCTCCCTGGAGAAGTACTCTAGGGATTTTGCCGATATGCTTGCTCGGACCGAAGGGTACGTTCGAGCGGAAGAGGCCTTTAAGGCCAAGGATAATGAAGCCATTGGAGAGTGGCGAATGACGAGCCAAGCAGGCCCGCTGACGAAGAAAAGCCGAGTGAAGCTCGGTCGCGCTCCCGAACTCCTCTTGAGAGCAAGCGAGTCCGAACTCCTCCCCGGGCTCGGAAGCAGGGAAGCCCTGATAGAAGAGCTCGATGGTGCTATCCCCTTCGAAGGTTCCACAACTATGCTCTTCTCAATGCTAAAAAAATCCAAGTACTGATGGAGATTAAGTAGCAGTTAACGAGGTTTGAAAGGATGCGCTTCCATCCTGGCAGACGCAATTCAAACAAGTTCTGCCTCTATCATCATGACCACGGTCACGATACTGAAGAATGTATCCAACTCCAAGATGAAATCGAGGAGCTCATCTGGCGAGATAGGCTTGGTCGATTCCTACGATGTCAGCCTGAGGGACAGAAAGATCAGCCAAGGGCACTGCCACAACCAGGAACTGCCAAGAAGGGAGCAGGAGCCAGATCGGCCACCTCTCGGCATCATCAATACTATCTCCGGGGGACTTTGGCAAGGAGCGGCCAGCGGATTAGCAGAGCCCGAAAAGAGGCGGAGAACTGAAGAGCCCATTGCTTTTACTGACGAGGATGCCCAAGGAGTTCAGTTCTTGCACAATGACGTGGTTGTAATCACTTTAAACATTGCTGACTATGATGTGCACCGCATTTTGGTAGATAATGAAAGTTCTGCTGATATTTTGTTTTACGATGCTTTCTCAAGAATGTCTTTACCTAATAACCATTTGAGATCTGTGAACTCCCCGTTGGTAGGCTTCACTGGCGATGCCGTGCCAGTTGAGGGCATAATAACTTTGATTGTGGCTGTAGGGCGATGCTCGATGATGGCTAAAGCACAGATCGATTTCCTAGTCGTGAAAACTCCATCTACCTACAATGCTATTCTCGACCGATCTGGTTTGAATGCGCTCCAAGCTGTAGTGTCGACTTATTATCTAAAGGTGAAGTTTCCAACGAGCTGCGGAATTGGAGAGATTAGGGGAGATCGGGCGTTAGCAAGGCACTGTTACTCCATTGCCCTGTAGAAAGACATTCGCCCTGATCTTTGTCCTGTTGATGGGCTGGATGTCCGCGACGACCTTACTGAGGAGTGGGGCGAGCCTATGGAAGACCTCGTATCTATGCCCTTGAACGACGAGAATGCAGAGCATACTGTGTAGATCGGCTCCAACTTGGGGAACGAGGTTTGGGAATAACTCATCACATTCCTTCGGAGGAATGCAGACGTCTTCGCTTGGGTCCCGGTGGATATGCTAGGAATTGATACTGAGGTCATGGAACATCGGCTGGCTGCTGATCCTAAGTGTCGGCCAACGAAAGAGAGGATGTGCAGCCACGCTTTGGAGAGGCAGAAAGCAATTGCAGAAGAAGTCGACAAGCTCCTCAAGATTGGATTCATCCGAGAAGTTAACTATCCGAGCTGGGTCTTAAATGTGGTACTCGTCAAAAAGGCAAACGACAAGTGGAGGATGTGTATAGATTTTAAAAAGCTAAATAAAGCCTGTCCAAAAGACAGCTATCCATTGCTTAGGATTGATCAACTGGTGGATGCAACCTCGGGCCACGAGCTCCTCACCTTCATGGATGCCTTTTTCGGCTACAACCAAATTTGGATGGCACCAAAGGATAGGGAGAAAACTGCTTTTGTTACTGATCGTGGTCTTTACTGTTATAGGGTTATGCCTTTCGGACTAAAAAATGCAGGAGCAACGTACTAGCGCCTGATCAACAAAATCTTTGAGGAGCAGATTGGCCGCAATATGGAGGTGTATATGGATGACATGCTCGTAAAAAGCCGAGCTTCAATGAATCACATCGCCGATCTCGAAGAGACTTCAGTGCACTTAAGAAGTATAAGATGAAGCTGAACCCGACCAAGTGCACCTTTGGTGTGACCTCAGGAAAGTTTCTAGGATTTATGGTATCAAGGCATGGAATTGAAGCAAATTCAGAGAAAATCCGAGCTATTCAGGAGATGACCATTCTAAAAATAATCAAAAAAGTTCAGCACTTGACTGAAAAATTGGCATACCTAAACCGCTTCGTCTCAAGATCGGCCAAGCGATGCATGCCCTTCTTCCAAGCTCTCAAGCAGCCAAAGAACTGCTGGATGACGAAATGCCAACAGGCATTTGAGGAGCTTAAAAATTACCTTGGCTTACCCCTATTGCTAGCAAAGTCTGAACGCGGAGAAGAATTGTTCTTATACTTAGCAGTCTCCTTGGCAGCAGTCCTGATCAAGGAGGAAACGAAAGTGCAATGGCCGGTCTACTACATAAGTTGGGTTCTAAGGGATGCAAAAACTAGATATTTAAAGTTAGAAAAATTGACTCTCTCTTCTAATTGCTGTCAGGAGACTCCGACCTTACTTTCAGCGGCATACTATAACTATCCTCACGGACCAACCAATCAAAGTAGTCCTCCATCGAATGGATGCCTCCGGAAGAATTGCAAAATGGGCGATCGAGCTTACAGAATTTGACATCAACTACTGATCTTGGCTATTGATCAAAGTCCAGATATTGGCAGATTTTGTGGTAGAATGCACCATTCCAGATGAAGCCGAGCTTGAATAGAGCGGAATCGACATCTCGTGGTTACAACCGAGTCCCCCCGAAGAAAGTGCGGACCTTCTCGAAGGTTTTTAGGTCTTGTACATGGATGGTTCATCCAATGTTGCTGGAGCAGGCGTGGGGTTGGTCTTGGTAAACCCCGGAGGAATCGTCGCCAAATATGCGCTACGCTTCAAATTTCCTTCAACTAATAATGGGGCCGAATACGAAGCTTTGATCGCTGGGTTAAAAATAGCAAAAGAATTGGAAGCAGATCGACTCCAAGTCTATAGTGATTTTCAGCTGGTGGTCGGACAGGTTAGCGGCAGTTTTGAAGCTCGGGAGGAAAGCATGATAAAATACCTTAAGAAAGTGAAAAGTTTGACTCTGGCCTTCAACAATTTTAGTATTCAACAAATTCCGAGAGTAGAGAATATAAGAGCCGACCTCCTCTTTAGATTGGCTACTTCAACCCTGGCTGAGCTGCTCAAAGAAGTATTCTTTGAAGTTCTGAAATGCCCAAGCATGAAGGAGTCGTAGCCTGTTATGCAAATTGAGCACGAGCCGAGTTGTATTGATCTGCTAGTTGCCTACCTCAAGGACGGAGCTCTTCCTCATGATCCAAAAGAAGCTTGGAAACTCAGGAATCAAGTCTCTCGGTATGTTTTATATGAAGGCAAGCTGTATAAAAGGTCGTATTCACTACCACTTTTGAGATGTCTCCGACCTTCGGAGGCCGACTTCGCATTATGGAAAGTGCACGAGGGAATCTACGAAAGCCATATAGGAGCCAGATTCCTGTCACAAAGATTACTTCGGCAAAGGTACTAATGGCCGATCTTGTACCACGACTCTATAGAGTATGTCAAGAAATGTGACCGCTGTCAGAAAAATGCAAACATACAAAGACAGCCGACCACTGAGCTTACTCCACTAAGCGCACCCAGACCATTCGCGCAGTCGAAAATGGATATACTAGGCCCCTTTCCAATGGCATCCGGACAACGGAAGTTCCTCCTGATTGCGATTGATTATTTTATCAAATGGATCAAGATCGAACCATTAGCAAAAATTACTGAGGCTAAGGTATAGAACTTCGTCTGGAAGTCAATTGTCCGCCGGTTTGGTCTGCTCCGAACTCTCATAACAGATAACGGGCAACAGTTTACTGGGACAAGGTTCGCTGAGTTCTGCGAAGATCTAAATATCTCCTATCATTTCACGTCAGTAGCCCATCCGCAGGCAAATGGTGAAGCAGAGGTGACCAACAGAATTTTACTACAGGGCATTAAAGCAAGGCTTGAAAGAGCAAGAGGAACTTGGGCGGACGAACTCTACCACGTCCTCTGGACGTACCGAACTATTCAAAGGTTACCGACTGAGGAAATACCATTTGTCTTGGCTTTTGGAATGGAGGCAGTCATCTTAATCGAGCTTAAACTCCCATTAGCACGGGTCGTGGTCTTCAATGAGCAGCGTAACTCACAGGATCTCAGAGTCAACCTCGATCTACTGAAAGAAAAAAGAGAAAAAGCGTAAGTTCAGATGGCAGCATACAGATGAAGAGTGGCCAGATACTATAACTCCAGAGTAAAAAGCAAAGCATTCAGGGAGGGAGACTTGGTGCTCTGACGAGCGTCCATTTCGCAGCCTCAAGATCGAGGAAAGCTTGCCCTGAATTGGGAAGGTCCATATAGAATAAAGGAGGTCATCTAGCCCGGAACTTACTGCTTGAAGGAGCTCGGAGGAGCGGCACTTCCACGGCCTTGGAATTCAGAAAACTTAAGAATGTACCATCAGTAACTTTTCTTCAATAAAACTATTTGAACATCATTACTCCTTGGCGTAAAAATTGTGTAATGACAATTCTTTGAAGCAACCTAAAACAGCCCGTTAGGGATAGGAGGAGAATCTCGTCCTAATGTAAGCAAGGTCGAAGGCCTCGTTGAACTAAGATGAGATGAAGGGAAAGGCCCAACCAACGGCCCTAATGTACCCCTACAGTCCGTTAGGAATAGAAGGGGAACCTCGTCCTAATGTGAGCAAGGTCGAAGGCCTCGTTGAACTAAGACGAGATGAGGGGAGAGGTCCTACCAACGGTCCTAACGTGCCCCTACAATCTGTTAGGAACAGGAGGAGAACCTCATCCTAATGTGAGCAAGGTCGAAGGCTTCATTTTGAACCAAGATACGGTCCTAACATGCCCCTACACTCCGTTAGGAACATAGGAGGAGAACCTCGTCCTAATGTGAGCAAAGTCGAAGGCCTCGTTGAACTAAGACGAGATGAGGGGAGAGGCCCTATTCAACGGTCCATCTAATGCCCCTACAGTGCCATGTGAGGAACAGGAGGAAAATCTCATCCTAACATGAGCAAGGTTCGAAGACCTCCGATTGATTTAAGACGAGAATGAGATGAGAGGCCCTACCAACGGTCCTATCTATGCCCCTATTACAGCCATGTTAGGAACAGGAGGAGAACCTCGTCCTAATGTGAGCAAAGTTGAAGGCCTCGTTGAACTAAGACGAGATGAGGGGAGAGGTCCTATCGACGATCCTAACGCATCCCCATAAGCCATGTTAAGAAAAGAAGGAAAGCCTCGTCCTAACATGAGTAAAAGTCGGAATCTCGTAGACCAAAGATGTGGAGAAGGAAGAAGCTCGGTGGAGAATTCTTAGACGTATTTTTCTACGACAACCTGACTACGTCAAATGCGAAAGGTAGAATCTTATCCTGGTTTGCAGAAGAGGTCCTAATTCGACGTCCATAACAAGCTCGACGTTCACAACAAGCTCGGCATCCACAACAAGCATTTCATAAGAAGACGATAGAGAGAAAAACGAGGTAAAGAAGGTGTTGGCGCGAAATCTAGCCATCGCCAGAGTCGAAGCTGAATTTGGAGAGGATGAGGTCGCCGTCGGGGCCTGCAAAACAAGTCTCGTTCGGAGTCTGGGGTGGTGGCTCCGGTAAGACCCTCCGACGATCAAGTCAGCTCTTTCGGCCAATAGAAATGGAATACGTAGAGAGATTTTAGCAGAGTTTTGAGGAAGAGGAGAGCTTCCGGGCGAAAGCGTATCTGGAGGGTTTCTTATATGAACGGAGCCTGTAACAAACTGATAGTGATAGTTGTAACCGTCCGATAGTGGGCTGTTCAGGACCATGTGGAGTTTGTTACGGAGGATAGTGTCTGTTGTCGTGATGTGCGAGTCCATCAGGGTCCAACGGTCGAAGCTTGGATCGGAGAGATTGACGGTTCTTTTGGTTACATCGAGGGCGAGAGCCGAGGTCCTCTGGGGCTGCTGGATGGAGTTCGGAGGTAGTTTAGCTATTTGGAGGAGTCCGTCTGAAGGAGAAATCTGAAAGAAGTTCGACTGTTGGAGGAGTTCGGCTGAAGGGGAAGTCCGGTAGGAGTTCGACTGTTGGAGGCGTCCGGCTGGGAGAGGAGTTTGGCTGAAGGAGAAGTTCGGAAGGAGTTTAACTGCTAGAGGAGTCCGACTGAAGGAGAAGTTTGGAAGGAGTTCGACCGTTGGAGGAGTCCAGCTGAAGGAGAAGTCCGGAAGGAGTTCAATTGCTGGAGGAGTCCGGCTGAAGGAGAAGTCTGATTGTTGGAGTCTGACTGAAGGAGAAGCTCAGAAGGAGTTCAATTGTTGGAGGAGTCTGGCTGAAGGAGAAGTCTGGAAGGAGTTCGGAAGGAGTCCTGTTGGAGGAGTCTGGCTGAAGGAGAAGTTCGGATGGAGTCCGACTGTTGGAGGACTTTTGATTGAAGGAGAAGTTCGGGAGGAGTTCGACTGTTGGAGGAGTCTGACTGAAGGAGAAGTCCGGAAGGAGTTCAATTGCTGGAGGAGTCTGGTAGAAAGGAGAAGTCTGGAAGGAGTCCGATTGAAGGAGAAATCTGGAAGGAGTTCGGAAGGAGTCCGACTGTTGGAGGAGTTTGGCTGAAGGAGAAGTCCGGAAGAAGTTCAACTGCTGGAGGAGTCCGGCTGAAGGAAAGTCTGGAAGGAGTTCGGGAGGAGTCCGACTGAAGGAGAAGTCTGGAAAAAGTTCGGGAGGAGTCCGACTGTTAGAGGAGTCTGGCTGAAGGAGAAGTCCGGAAGGAGTTCGGGAGGAGTCCGATTGTTGGAGTCTCGAGGTTTAACCATGGAGGTTGCTGTCGGACGGGATCCTTCCGAGATCAAGCATCCAGCCGAACTTCGGTAGGAGCGGGTTTATCCCCAACACTAGTCCCCCTACTTCCGAATTTGAAGTTCAAAAGAAGGGAGTACCGAGTGTGACCGTCGAAGTTTCTTTCCATTTTTTACGCTTGTTAGGATGAGGTGTTTCTTGGTGCTTCTGCGTCGGCGTCGAAGCTTTAAAAATTTGAGGCGACCCGAAGAGACACCTTTGGAGCTCCGCGCCAAAACTCTGCCCAGGATACGGCGCCATTATGGGCCTGTCCACCGCCAGTCTCTGCCATGATAGAGGGGGCATGCATTGGCCATAGACCGGTCGAAGGGGATTCGCAATCATAACCACCTAGAATCCTCAGGGCTATTTAACCCATTTCCTTTCCTCGAGTCGTTACCTCTTCCGAAATCTTCTTCCTCTTCTTCTGGTTTTCTTCTCTCCATCGCGCGAGAGCTCAGGCTTTCCCTTCCGCTTCCTTGGATTCTAGGTATTCTCCCGTTTGTCTTTTGTGGCCTTCGTCGTCTCCCTATCTCTTCTAATCGACTTAGGTCAGCTTCGCTATCCTTTCTCGAGTTATTCCTGCATTCTCTGCTTTCCGCTCCTTAGGTCTCTTTGTAGAAGTTTTTTGCGCTTCATTTTCTTAGCTTTTCGAGTATTTTTTACGATTTTGCTTTGATCCGAATGTCCATCGAGGAATCCTAGTCGACCTGCTCGGGGAGTTCGGCTCCTCTAGCCTTAGCGAACCTATCTCTTAGGGAGGTCGAGCTTTCTGAGTTGCCCCCTCCTTCGCACCGGCAGTTATTGCCTGCCAACTTCGGCCTGACGATCTTTCGTCAGCTAGGATTCAGTTCGGTATTCCCTCCGAATGCGAGCTCGAACTTTCCGGACCCAATGATAGGGCTTGCTCTCCGCCTCTCGGCCGAACTTGCCTGTATTTAGAGGCTCTTCGGGCTGGGCTTAGGTTATCCTTACCCCCTTTCATGGCCAACCTGTTTAGATTTCTCAACATCTTCCTTGTTGCTATGGCGCCGAACTCCTTTAGGTTCATCGTAGGATTTCTTTTCTTGTGTATTATGGTAGGCGTTCGACCTATCATTTCCTTATTCCGGATCTTCTTTACCTTCAAACGCCATCCGACTGCTAAGGATTGGTGGTATGTGTCCCCCCAATTCGGCAGGAAGGGATTACTTAAGGGCACCCCCTCTTCCATCCATGGCTGGAAGGAGAAATTCTTCTTCGTCTCAAACCCATCTTTGAGGTTAGGACTTCCTCCGTGGGGGGAGATAAGGAACTTGGTCCGCCGAGCTCCAAGGCTGGAAAGCGAGGATCGGAGTTCGGCCGATATATTGAAGGGCTTTAACGTTCTGCCAATCTCCGACCTTTTGAACGAGCAGATCCTGTTTAACCTCGGCCTCAGTCCCCTAAATTCGGCAGGTAGTCTTTTTTTTTCTTTTTTTTTTTGGTCGGTTATGGGGTGTTCTTTGTCCAGACCTTTCCTGACTTCGATTTTTATCCTTTATAGAGATGACTTCTGAAGAGCGAGACCGTCTGACCAAGGGACTTAAATCCCTCAAGAGAAAAGGCGGGCATTGAGGATCTTCCAAAGAAGGCCCGCATTGGTGAGTCTAGCCATGCCATGCCGATCCAGGCCATGCCCACCCTCGAGCCTGCTACCAACGTACCGAGCCCAACTCCATCCGAAGAGGTTGCTCCATTTGCTCCCCTCCAGTTGGAGGAAGCCACGGGGAAAAGAAGAAGAGGGTTGTCGGCAAGAAGGTCGGAAGGAGGGTTGGGAGCTCCGAAAGTGGGGTCCCGACCAAGAATAAGCTTCTCTGGACGATCGGAAGGTCGTCCAATCACTCATGAAGGGGAGTATTCTTCTCCACATTATGACGAAGATGCTACGGAGGGGCGATGTCGAGAGATTCGATGAGTCCTTCGCCGCCTATCTTGAGGTAGTCTTCTCTTTTATAGTTTTGGTCTGGGGTCTTTTCCATTTTCGAAGTCATGGCTTCCTAATTTTAACTTGGTTTTCTGTCGTAGCTCGGGCATTATCTCTTCGCCCACTTTGAGGCGGTCGGTCTGAGGCTTGAAGCCTCGAAGGCCCTCGAGGAAGCTCGTGCGGAGGCTGAGAAGGCCCGGGCCGAAGTCGAGAGTATGAGGGTGGCTTCAAAAATCCAATCCGCCGAGGTTGAGTGCCTTCGGAAAGAGTTGAGGGTGGAGCGTGGGAAGATGACGAACTTGAGGACTGCCCTGGCTCAGGAGGAAAAGAGGAAGGCGCAAGAAGGGGTCGGCGCGATGGTGGAGCGAGCGGTTGAAAGCTTCAAGTCCTCTAGGGACATGGAGGACATTAAAATAGCTTTTGCTCAAGAGGCCTTCATCGAGGGGTTCCAGATCTGCCTGGGGAGGGTCGTTGAGAATTTTTCCAAGGTAGATGTGGACCTCTTGATGGAAGAGCCCGGCAATAGAGCCGATCCTTCATCCTTCAGGGTTAGAGTTGTCCCGGCCGACGTCCCTTCTTCTTCAGCCGTGGGAACTATCCTAGAAGCTCCCGAACCCATCGCTACAGCTCCTGAGCCTGCCCACAGACCGAACGCGAATAAAGACGCTCCGACCTCTTTTATGGCCAAGCTGCCCGAGGTCTAGATTCCTGAAGACCATGTAGCTTTCTTTTTTTCTTTTTTCTTTATGCTGATGTATTGAAAAATATCCAAGTAAATGAAAGATAAATCTTTTTCTAGCCTTACACTTTGTGTTGTCGTTTGCAT
Source organism: Cocos nucifera (assembly GCA_006176705.1). NCBI lineage: Eukaryota > Viridiplantae > Streptophyta > Magnoliopsida > Arecales > Arecaceae > Cocos > Cocos nucifera. The sequence continues at coordinate 121,552 of QRFJ01001699.1, forward strand.
GGTTCAGAACGCTCTTAATGACCTAGGTCATGACTCCCCTCTTCCAGTTGATGCCGATCCTTTGCCCCATGGGGTTCCGATTAAACTATTGATTAGGTGCTTGAAGGAGATTCATCGCTTGAAGAAGTTGAGAAAAATCGAGGATGATCTCCAAGAATCAAGGAAGAACGCTTCAGAGGCGATTGTCGAAGTTACTAGCCTTAGGAATCTGCATAGGAAGGACTCTACCAGTTTCAACGTTCGGAAGGGCAGCTTTGAGAAAGAAATGGCCGAACTGAGAAGCGCCAGCAATAAGTCTTGGAAGTTAACGGCAAAGATTAGCTCCCTTGAGATCGATCTTACGGCGGCGAAGGAAAAAATTCAACTGCTGGAGGAAAGTTCGTCATGGTCTACTGATAGGGCTCGGTACGATTGGGACTGGTCCAAGAGGTTCTTCGAACTTCAGACGCAGCTCCACGATGCCGAAGCCTGGCATAATGAGTATAAGCTAACTTGGTCGAAGAAGGTGATCAGGCTTGAGCATGAGCTTTGGGCAGCTAATAGAGAGGTGAGTCGTCTCCAGCAACAACTGGCTGATGGTCAGCGGGCTGTCTCTAGTGGAGAGTCGGAGGAGATTGCCTCCTTGAAGAAGACCATCGGTGAGCTTTCAGGGGTTGTCGGGATGGAAAAAGTCGAAGTTCAGCGGTTGAAGCTCCAGCTGATCTATGAGCATCAAGCCGTCTAGGACGCGGAGGCCGAGTTCGAGGTCCTAAAGGGGCAGCAGGGGGAGCTGGAGGGCCAGTTCGGGCATATCAATAGAGTGTATATAGACAATTTGTATAAAAAGAAAGAACTTGAGAAAATCGTCAGGTTAAAGCAGGCCTTGATGATGGCCAGTGTCGATGACCCGAAGCCTGAGGAGTTCGGTCCATCTTAAGGCTTCGCCTCCTTTTTTATGTATATTTTTTTGTAATCGGTCTTGCTGATCCCTGCTACGTTGGCTTCCTTATAATATGTAGTCAGTTTGGCCGACCTCCATCCTACTTATAATAAATTTAAACTTGTAATAAAATAATACCTTGTCCGTCGTTGCCTCATGTGAATGCAATGCTCGCCTTCAACCCTTGTCTCTCTTTATTTTTTTTTACTCTTGTTAGGACGGGGTTCTCCTCCTATTCTTAACGAGGCCGTAGGGGCGTATTAAGGCCGGTGTCAGGGCCTCTCCCCTTGTCCCGTCTAAAGTGAACGAGGCCTTCGATTTTGCTATAGTTAGGATGAGGTTCTTCTCCTATTTCTAACGGACTATAGGGGTACATTAGGGCCGTTGTCAGGGCCTCTCCTCTCATCTCGTCTAAAATGAACGAGGCCTTCGACTTTGCTCACGTTAGGACGAGGTTCTCCTCCTATTTTAATGAGCTGTAGGGGCACATTAGGACCGTTGTTAGGGCCTCTCTCCTCATCTTGTCTAAAATGAACGAAGCCTTCGGAGGTTCTCCTTCTGTTCCTAACGGGCTGTAGGAGTGCATTAGGACCGTTGTCAGGGCTTCTCCCCTCATCTCGTCTAAAATGAATGAGGCCTTCGACTTTGCTCACGTTAGGACGAGGTTCTCCTCCTGTTCCTAACGGGCTATGGGGGTATATTAGGGCCGTTGTTAGGGCCTCTTCCTTCATTTCGTCTAAAATGAACGAGACCTTCGATTTTGCTCACGTTAGGACGAGATTCTCCTCCTGTTCCTAACGTGGCCGTATTTGTCGTAAGATTAAGTTTGTGGGGTAGTCCCTCTTTATTATCGATATACAATAAAGATTAGGGTGTTGAAGTAGGGGGATTTCATTGCAATCAAATCATCGGTAATACATTCGCAGATTTTTCGAATTCCATGGTCGAGGTAGGTCCGCCCCTCTGAGTTCCTTCTAGTCTGTCCCGGGTCGGACGATTTTCGTGACCTCGTAGGGTCCTTCCCAATTTGAGGCAAGCTTCCCCTGGTTTTGAGGTTGAGAGATGGCGGCTCGCCGAAGCACTAAGTCCCCCACTCTGAACATTTTACCTCTGACTCTGGAGTTATAGTATCGGACCACCTTTCGTCTGTAAGCTGCCATCCGAACTTGGACTTCCTCTCTTTTTTCTTCCAGTAGGTTGAGGTTGGCTTTAAGGTCTTGCGGATTATGCTGCTCGTTAAAAGCCACTACCCGCGTCGATGGAAGCTTAAGTTCGATTGGGATTACTGCCTCTGTTCCAAAAGCTAAGGCGAACGGTGTTTTCCCAGTCGGTAGCCTTTGGGTAGTACGATATGCCCACAGAACATGATAAAGTTTGTCCGCCCAGGCCTCCCTTGCTCTTTCGAGTCTTGTCTTGATGCCTTGCAGTAGGATCCGGTTGGTCACTTCAGCTGTCCCATTTGCCTGCGAGTGAGCTATCGACGTAAAGTGGTGGGAAATATTCAGACCTTTGCAGAACTTGGTGAACCTCGCCCCGGCGAATTGTTGGCCATTGTCTGTTATGATAGTTCAAGATAGTCCGAATCTGCAGATGATCGACTTTCAGACGAAGTTCTGCACCTTGGCTTCGGTAATCTTTGCCAGTGGTTCGGCCTCGATTCATTTAGTGAAATAGTCGATGGCGACTAGAAAAACTTTCGTTGCTCAGATGCCATTGGGAAGGGTCCAAGAATATCCATTCCCCACTGCGTAAATGGCCAAGGAGCACTCAACGGGACAAGCTCGGCGACTGGTTGCCTTTGGACATTCACATTCCTTTGGCAACGGTCGCATCTCCTGACGTAATTAACACAATCACAATGCATAGTCGGCCAGTAATATCCTTGTCGGAGCAGCTTATGAGACAGAGATCTGACACTCAGATGGCTCCCGCAAATTCCCTCGTGCACTTCCCATAGTGCGAAATCGGCCTCAGAGGGTCGGAGGTACCTCAATAATGACAGGGAATACGATCTTTTATACAGCTTATTCTCATAAAGAACATATCGGGAGGCTTAGTTTCTTAACTTCTGAGCCTCTTTCGGGTCACGAGGAAGAACCCCGTCCTTAAGATAAGCGGTTAGCGGGTCAATCCAGCAGGGCTCCTGGCGAACTTGCATGACGGATTGCGGTTCCTCTGTGCATGGGCATTTCAATGTATCATAATAAGTTTCTTTCGAAAGCTCGTTAGGAGCTAGGGTGGCTAGCCTGGAAAGAAGGTCAGTCCTAGCATTTTCCACTCTCGGGATTTGTCGAATGTTGAAGCTGCCGAAGGTTGGGGTCAAGCTCTTCACCTTCTCAAGATATTTTACCATGCTCTCTTCTCGGGCTTCATAACTGCCACTGACCTGCCCCACGATCAGTTGGGAGTCACTGCAAACTTAAAGCTGATCAGCTCTCGATTCTTTGGCTATCCTGAGCCCGGCTATTAGGGCCTCATATTCTGTCCTATTGTTTGTTGTCAGAAATTTAAAACGCAACGTGTACTCCGCGATGATTCCTTCCGGATTGATCAGGATCAGCCCAGCACCTGGTCCGGAAGCATTAGAGGAGCCATCGACATACAGGGCCCAGAAATCTTCAAGGTCTATTCTTTCTTCAGAGGAGCTCGGGTGCAACCGTGGAATGTTGGTTTCATTCTAAAGCTTGGCATCGTCTGGGATGGTACATTCAACTATGAAGTCGGCCAATGCTTGAGCCTTGATTGCTGGTCGAGGCCGATAGTTGATGTCGAACTCTGTTAATTCAATGGTCCATTTTGTAATTCTTTCGAAAGCATCCATTTGATGAAGGATCGCTCTGATCGGCTGGTCAGTGAGAAGCGTTATAGTATGTCCCTGGAAGTAAGGCCAAAGTCTCCTTGCTGTAATCAGAAGAGCATAAGTCAATTTTTCCAACTTTGTATACCTGGACTCGGCATCCCTTAGGATCCGGCTTATGTAGTAGACTGGTTGCTGCACTTTCACCTCTTCTTTGACTAGGACTGCCGCTAGCACCGCATGGGAGACCGCGAGGTAGAGAGACAGCTCCTCTCCGAATTCGGGTTTGGTTAGTACGGGAGGAGAGCCGAGGTAGTTCTTGAGCTTGTCGAACATTTTTTGGCATTCCTGAGTTCAGTGAAAATCTTTCGATTTTTTGAGGATTTGGAAGAAGGGCATGCAGCGTTCGGCCGACCTCGAGACAAAACGATTCAAAGATGCCACCTTCCCAGTCAGGCACTGAACTTTTTTGATGGACTTCGGAGCGGTCATCTCCTGAATAACTCGAATCTTCTCCGGGTTGGCCTCAATCCCTCATCTCGAGATCATGAATCCTAAAAATTTTTCTGAGGCTACCCCAAAGGTGCACTTGGTTGGGTTCAACTTCATCTTGTATTTCCTGAGCGCATCGAAGGCCTCTTCAAGGTCGGCAACATGATTGATAGACATTTGGCTTTTGACAGTATGTCGTCGACGTAAATCTCCATATTGCGGTCGATCTGCTCCTTGAAGATTTTGTTAATCAAGCGCTGATAAGTCGCACCTGCATTCTTAAGCCCGAAGGGCATGACCCTATAACAGTAAAGACCATGGTTAGTAATAAAAGCAGTCTCCTCCTCATCCTCCGATGCCATCCGAATTTGGTTGTAGTCAGAGACGGCGTCCATGAAGGTGAGGAGCTTGTAGCTTGAAGTCGTGTCCACCAGTTGGTTGATTTTGGGCAAAGGGTAGCTATCTTTTGGGCAGGCCTTGTTCAGCTTCTTAAAGTCGATACACATCCTCCACTTGTCGTTGGCCTTCTTGACCAGGACCACGTTAGAGACCCAAGTCGGATAGCTGACTTTTCAAATAAATCCGGTGTTGAGAAGCTTATTGACTTCTTCTACTATTGCCTTCTGCCTTTTTGGTGTATGGCCCTGAACTCTTTCTTTCATTGGTCGATGCTTGGGATCAATGACCATCCGATATTCTATAACCTCGGTGTCAATCCCAGGCATATTCGTCGGAACCCAGGCGAAGACGTCGGCATTCCTCCATAAAAAGGCGATGAGCTGCTCCCGAACTTCATCTTCCAAATTGGAGCCAATTTGCATCGTATGCTCTGCGTTCTCGTCATTTAGGGGGACGGTCATAAGATCTTGTATGGGCTCGTCCCGTTCTTCGGTAAGGTCATCGTGGACATCAAGTTTGTCAATTGGGCAGGGGTTAAGTTGAGTGCCGTTTTATAAGGCGATGGAGTAGCAGTGCCGGGCTAATGCTTGATCGCTTCTGATTTCACCTATTCCGTTGTTTGTTGGGAATTTTATCTTCAGGTAATAGGTCGACACCATGGTTCGTAGTGCGTTCAGATTAGGTCGGCCGAGGATTGCATTGTAAGCGGAGAAGGCTTTCACCACCAAAAAGTCGACCCACGCCTTGGCCTGCTTTGGATATTGCCCTGCAGTCACGGCTAGAGTTATCATTTCCTCCACTAGCACAGTGTCGTCAGTGAAGCCGACCAACGAGGAGCTCATGAATCCTAGGCGATTATCGCGTATGGACATTTTAAAGAAAGCATCATAATACAGAACGTCAGCAGAACTTTCATTATCTATCAAAATGCGGCGTACATCATAATCAGCAATGTTTAAAGAGATTACAACCGCGTGGTTGTGCGGAAATTGGACTCCTCGAGCGTCCTTGTTGGTGAAAGTGATGGGCTCCTCAGTCCTCCGCCTCTTCTCAAGCTTTGTCGATCCGCTAACCTCCCCACGCCGAAGTCCCCCAGAGATGATGTTAATGATGCCAATCGGGGGTCGATCTTCTCGCTGCTCCTTGCCCCTCGGTGGTTCTGACGGTGGGGTGCTCTCGGTCGATCCTTCCGTCCTTTCGATCGACGTCACAGGAATCGGCCAAGCCTACCGTGCCTGATGAGCTCCTCGATCTCGTCTTGGAGTTGGATGCACTCTTCTATATCGTGATCGTGATCGTGATGGTAGAGGCAGAACTTGCTAGGATTGCGCTTGCCGGGATGAGTGTGCATCCTTTCCGGTCTTGGTAGTTGCTCCCTGATGTCCATCAGTACTTGGGTTTTTGGAGCATTGAGAGGGGCGTAGTTGTGGAATCTTCTGAAGGAAGAGCTCCATCGCGTCCTTCTATCTGGGCTTCTTTGCCTCTGAACTCGGATAGGAGTTCGGACCCGCTTACGGTCTGGAGGAGTTCGAGAGCGTGGTCGAGCTCTGCTCGGTTTCTCTTCAGCTGCGGGCATATTCGGTTCGCTCGTCCGCTGCTCCTGGGCGATTTCATTATCCCTGGCCTTAAAGGCCTCCTTAGCTCGGGCATAATCTTCAGCCCGAGCCAGCATATCGGCAAAGTCTTCGGGATACTTCTTCTCCAGGGAGAATAGCAAATCATTCTTCTGAAGGCCGCCCTTGAGTGCGGCAATTGCAACAGACTGATCCAGGTTCCGGACCTCCAATGCAGCAGCATTAAATCGGATGACATAAGCCCGGATAGATTTTTCCTCCTTCTGCCTGATATTCATTAAAGAATCTGAACCTCGGCGGAGATGTCGGCTGCTAACGAAATGAGCCGCAAACCGATGGCTCATTTGATCGAAGGAAAAGATGGTACCAGACTTAAGGGCCGAATATCAGTTTCTGGCGGCTTCCTTAAGGATGGAAGGGAAAGCCTGGCACAAAATGGCGTCTGGTGTGCCGTGGAGCAGCATCATTATCCAGAAGGCCTTCAGATGGTCAACTGGATCAGTGGTCCCATCGTAACTCTTAAACTGAGAGAGCTTAAAGTTCGGCGGGATTGATTTCTACATAATCTTTTGAGAAAAGGAGGGTCGGTGCAAATATCGTTACCGTGGGAGGAGGGAGCATGATGGGGTTCTTCGATTCATTGGCTCATTTTCTAGAGCTTTTGATTTCGGAGATCTTCATGGTCATTGATCTTTAGGATTTTCTGATGGAACGGGGGCAAAGCTCCCCCCGAGGTCGAGTCATAGTCCGAGCAAGGGCTCTCCACCCTCTGCATCCCTTTTTCGGGGTCGTCGGCCGACTGACCCAAATCGGCCACCCTTAGACCGGGTTCTCTGGCTTTCGAAAAATCTGCTTCGGTCGAGATGGCACCGGAGACGACTGCCGCCGCCTCATGGCCTGCATTGCTTCAGCGAGGCCGTGGATCTATCGGACCAGTAGGTTGAACTGCACCGTGTCCACCGTCGTAGGTGGTGGGGCTTGAGATGCAGGAGACGAAATAGAGGCAGGAAGATCTGGATGAGATCTGGCCACGGAGGCGGTTGACCGTTGGGTTGAAGCCTTTTTGGGGGGCATCCTCGAGAGGTCGAGAGGAAAAGTAGGACTCTGGCTGGGATGAAGAGGGATCTTCGCCACGTATTCCTTCAAGAACATGGGAACCTTAATAACTTGAGGGCCCTCTTTCTAGCGCCAATCCTATTGGCGCAAAATCTGGCCGTCGTCGGAGTCAAAGCTGGATTTGGAGAGGACGAGGTCGCCGTTGGAACATGTAAAACAAGTCTCGTTCGGAATCTGGGGTGGTGGCTCTGGCAAGACCCTCCGACGATCAAGTCAGCTCTTTTGGCCAATAGAAATAGAATACATAGAGGGATTCTAGTAGAGTTTTGAGGAAGAGAAGGAGAGCTTCCGAGTGAAAGCATATCTGGAGGGTTTCTTATATGGATGAAGCCTGTAATAAACTGATAGTGACAGCTGTAATCGTCCGGTAGTGGGCTGTTCAGGGCCACATGGGGTTTGTTAACGGGGATAGTGTCTGTTGTCGCGATGTGCGAGCCCGTCGGGATCCAACGGTCGAAGCTCGGATGGGAGAGATTGACGATTCTTTTGGCTACATCGAGGGCAAGAGCAGAGGTCCTTTGGGGTTGCTGGATGGAGTTCGGAGGGAGTTTAGCTGTTTGGAGGAGTCCGTCTGAAGGAGAAATCTGGGAGGAGTTCGACTGTTGGAGTCTGGTTGAAGGGGAGGTTCGGTAGGAGTTCGACTGTTGGAGTTCGGTTGGAAGAGGAGTTTGGTTGAAGGAGAAGTTCGGGAGGAGTTCAAACTATTGGAGGAGTTCGGCTGAAGGAGAAATCTGGAAGGAGTTCGATCGTTGGAGGAGTCCAGCTGAAGAAGTCCGGAAGGAGTTTAACTGCTGGAGGAGTTCGGCTGAAGGAGAAGTCTGGAAGGAGCTCGGGAGGAGTCCGACTGTTGGAGTCTAGCTGAAGGAGAAGCTTGGGAGGAGTTCGACTATTGGAGGAGTCCGACTGAAGGAGAAGCCCGAAACGAGTTCAACTGCCGAAGGAGTCTGGCTGAAAGAGAAGTCTGGAAGGAGTTCGAGAGGAGTCCGACTGAAGAAAAAGTCTGGAAGGAGTTCGGGAGGAGTCAGACTATTGGAGGAGTTTGGCTGAAGGAGAAGTTTGGAAGTCCGACTGTTGGAGGAGTCCGACTGAAGGAGAAGTCCGGAAGGAGTTCAACTGCTGGAGGAGTTCGACTGAAGGAGAAGTCTTGAAGGAGTTCGGGAGGAGTCTGACTGTTAGAGGAGTCTGGCTGAAGGAGAAGCTCGGAAGGAGTTCGGAAGGAGTCCGACTGTTGGAGGAGTCCGACTGAAGAAGAAGTTCGGAAGGAGTTCAACTGCTGAAGGAGTTCGGTTGAAGGAGAAGTCTGAAAGGAGTTCAGAAGGAGTCCGATGTTGGAGTAGTCTGGCTGAAGGAGAAGTCCGGAAGGAGTTCGGAAGGAGTCCGATTGTTGGAGTCTTGAGGTTTAACCATAGAGGCTGCTGCTGGACGGGATCCTTTCGAGATCAAGCATCCAGTTGAACTTCGGCAGGAGCGAGTTTATCCCCAATAGAAGGTAAGGCCATAAATAGGCCTTAAATTCATGCGAAACGAAAATAACGAGAAATGTATTGTTTCATTACAAAAATGAGTTCATTACAAGCAAAACATAGGCCGACAAGGCCGATTACACTGAAAGAAAGAAAAGAGAGGGGGAAGAGGCCGAAGCTCTAAGGTGAATCGGATTTCTCGGACTTCGGGTTGCCGGCCGCGGCCATCACCAAGGCCTGCTTTAGCCTAAGGATCTCCTCCTCAAGCTCGTTCTTATAAAGACCATCTACGTACATTCTGTTGGCGAGCTGAAACATACTCTCAAGCTCTCGCCGCTGTCTCCTTAAAACTTCAGACTCGGCCTTCGCGTCCTCGACAGTCCGATGTTCACAGGTAAGCTGAAGCTTCAGTCGTTGAACTTTAGTCTTCTTCACCCCAACCACCTCTGAAAGCTCACCAACGGTCCTCTTCAAGGAGGCAATCTCCTCCGACTCACCACTCGTGCTGGCCCCCTGACTATTGTGCAGTCGCTTCCGAAGATGAGTTGCCTCATCTCTGGCAACCTTGACCTTGCCTTCAAGCCTGGACATCTTCTCCGCTTAGGTCACTCGATAGCTGTTATATCAGTCCTCAGTATCTTGCAGCCGCTTCCGAAGCTAGGAGAGCTTTTTTGATCAGTCCCAGTCATACTGGATCTTGTCGGTAGACCATGGCGAGCTTCCTTCTAGAAGTCGGATCTTTTCCCTGGCATTCTTCAGGTCAGCTTCAAAAGAGCTGATCTTCGCTATCAGTGCCCAGGACTTGTCGCTGGCATTTTTCTTAAGTTCGGCAATCTTTTTTCTCGAAGCTATCCTTTCGAATATTGAAACTCACCGCATCCTTCATGTGCAAGCCTCGAAGGCGGGTGACCTCTTTGGTCACCTCAGAAGCATTCTTTCACGAGGTTCGAAGGTCGTCCTCCGTCTTCTTCAACTTCTTCTTCAGAAGATGAACTTTCTTCCTTAGGTTCTTTATCAAAGGCTTTATCGGAACCCCCTAAGGCAGTGGGTCAGTGTTGGCGGGAGACTGTATTTGAGATATGAAAAGCGCTTAAAGGTATGGAAAAAATTCACTTCATTTAATCAAAACTTTTGAGTACAAGGCAAGGAGGGAAGAAAAGAAAATGTACAACTAGAGGATTTCAATCTCAGGAGGGACGACGGAGGACGGAGCCGGATCACTCTCGATCGCCTTGGGTTCCCAAAATGGTTCAGTCGCCTCTGCGGTAGGTTCAGACAGGCCAGAAGCGAGCTCGTCGAAGGAAGGGTCGACTACGGCATTAGACGGTCCCGCATCCACGTCGTCTTCCTTCAGAAAGCTGAGGTCGAGCTTGGGGAACCTTCGGACTACCCTGCCTTTGCAGAGCTCGAAATCCTTGATAAACGCTTCCTGGCCGAACTCGACGTTCAAGTTCCGCATTTCGGGAGAGATCTTGAACTCTTCCACGGCCTGGGTCATTGCCTCCGAGATTGACTTCGCCATTTGGATCTTCAGTTCAGCGACCCTATTTTCGGCTTCGTTCCTCCTTTCCTCCTTCAGGGCCAGTGAGCCTTTAGTCCGGCTGAGACAAACTCTTCTTTGCGGAGCGCGTCCTGAAGACTTTCGATGTCCACCGCCTTCTCCTCGGTAAGGTGCTCGACCTCATCGACCCTCTCTTGAAGACGGCGGATCTCGACTCGAAGGTCCTCTTGGGCCTTCCGTGCCTCCGCCTCCTGATAATGCGCTTTCTTAATGTAGGCGAGCATCTAGTGACCCAACTGCAACAAACGATTGGTGTTAAAAAAAAAAAAAGCGCAGAAGAAGAGAAAGAATCGAGCAACGGAGCAATCACCTTGAGGATGATAATGAGGAAACCTTAGATGAGCTGCCGCGGGTCTAGGTCGGCCATTTGGTCTACCACCTCGGGCATGGCAAACCTGTCGATAAGATCCCAGACGATCTTCGAGTTGTCAAAGAGATCCTCCCCTCGTTCGTAGTCGTCACTGTCCGATCCGCCTAGGCGAGCCTTGCAGGACGTCTTGGCAATGGCTTTTTTTCTTCCTTCCCCTGTCCCTTCCTTGATAGGGAGCTCCGAAATCCGATCTTCGCTGGAGGGACCTGAGGGCATGGAAAGCATCGGACCCGCGCCAGCAGTGCCGACCTCGGCAGTTAGGGCAGTCTCGACGCAGGCGGTGACCTCGGACGCAGCGGCAGTGGAGGCGGGGACTTCGGAGTTGGAAACACCGACCTTCGCCTTCTTTGAGCCGTCATTTGGCGCCTTCCCTTTTCTTTTCTTGGTGTAGAGCCCTTTGGTAAGCATCTCAACAGCTTATGTTCATTTCTGTAACAGGAAAAGAAGCACGGTCAGTAGCAATACACATGCACGAAACCGTATGAATTCAAAAATCAAAAGATGTACCAGCGGGATCGCGGGGATTCAGATCCAGGTTGAACAAGGTCTGTTCCTTTAGAAGGTCGGAAAGAAGAGGAGCTCGGTATGCCTTGAGTTTATAGGAGGAATCAAGGTCGGCTCCGTCTAAACTAAGAGCTCGGCGAACTGACTCTTTAATATGACCCCATGGAGGAAGACCTAATGACAGGGTCAGGCAATGTACAAAAATGAACTTTTCCTTCCAGTTGTGAACGGAAGAAGGGGCACCTCTCAATAATTCCTTGTCGACTTAGGGGGGAAAGTACCACCAATCCGTCATGGAAGGATGGTGCTTGAAGGTATAGAAGTTCCTAAAAAGCGAAATGATCGGCTGAACTTCGATCAATCGACAGAGGAAGAGGAAACTTATGACGAACCGAAAGAAGTTCGATATGACAGATGCGAAGGAGATGTTTAAAAATCGGAAGAGGGCGATTACAAATGGGGGTAGCGGGAGTCTAAGCCCGGCGCGCAAAGCTTCTAGGTACAAACAAAACTGGCCGGTTGGAGGAGAGTTGACTCGATCGTCGGAGCTAGGGAGTTCAAGGTCATATTCTGAAGAGATTCCGTATTGGATTCGGATTAGAGAAAGATCGTCCGGAGTAAGAACGGATCGGATGGTGTCTGGAGCGAAAGATGAGCGGGACATGTTCCTGGGTTCTACCTTGGTCAGGGGTACAGAGTCAAAGAAGGTCGGTCCGGACGAGCCCCATAAATCGATGGAGTGGGAGGTTTCGGAAGACATTCGGATCGAGATTAAACCTCAAGAAAACCCCCCCAAAAAAATATGTATATATAAGAAAAAATGCAGGGCAAAGATCACCACCAAAAAATTAGGGAAGCAAGAAGTCAGAAGTGATAAGCATGAATAATCTAAGAGAAGGGTTAGGAAACTGACCTAAACTATCCGGAGAGAATGAAAAGACGATGGATGCAATGGGGACCAATCGAAAGGGTGTCTGGAGCTCAGGAAGGCGAAAGAAGGTTAAGACCCTTGGGAAGAAGACGGATGGAGGCTGAAGGAAGGAGAAGACTTGGGTAGGAATGACTTCTGGATGAAAGGAGAAGACCTTAAATAGTCGGAAGTAACCCGAGGCGGCTATGATCACGGATCAGCTTCAGCCGGTCAGCGTGCGCCACGTGTCCCACTCATCATGATAGAAAGGTAGTCGCAGGCGGAGTCTTTATGGCGCTGTACTTGGGGCAGAGTTTCGGCGGGAGAAACGAAGGGCCATCTTTTCGAACTCATTTCAGATTTAAAAAGTTTTGGTGCTAGCACGGCAAACGCGAAAATGTCTCATCCCGACGAGGCGAGGGCCCGAGAATGAACTTCGGTGGTCGTCTTTTTACTTTCTTTCTTCGAATTTCGAATTTAGAAGTAGGAAAAATATTGTTGGGGGTGAACCTCGTTTCCGCCGAAGTTCGATTTGGTGCTCGGTTAGGTGTAACTCATGATCGCAGCCGAACTCCTTTCAAACTCCTTCAGTAGTCTAACCCCTTTCAGACTCCTGTAGCAGCCAAACTTTCTGCAGTCATTCAGGAAGGTTTCCGCACGAACCTGGCCCCATATGGCACGAATCAACTCTCCCACGAATTGCTTAAGAGGTTCAGACTTCGACTATTAAATCTCAACAGACTGGCACATTACGACAACAGACACTACCCTCTGTAACAAACTCCACGTGGCTCCGAGCAGCCCACTACCGGACGGTTATGGCTATCACTATCAGTTTGTTACAGGCTCTGTCTATAAAAAGGATCCTTCAGATACGTTTTCTCCAGGCTCTTTCCTTCTTCTTAATACTTTGCAGCTTTTTCTACTGAGTACTTCATCTCTGTTGGCCGAAAGAACTGACTTGATCGTCGGAGGGTCTTGTCGGAGCTGTCCTCCTCTCCAGGCTCTAGACGAGACTTATCTTGCAGATCACCGATGGCAACCTTGTCTTCTCTGACTCTAGTGCTCCTCCAGCGATGATCAGATTTCGCACCAATAATTATGATTTGCATTTTGTCCTTGTCATGCTGCATAACCGAGTCGGATGAGTAGATTTTGCATACTTTGTCTAATAATTCAGTCGTTTGGCTAATTGCCCTGTTTTAGCGAAGCTGGTAATGACTAGCTAGCATGAGAGAGGAGGAAGAAGATGGTAGAGACTAGGAATGGGAGGATGACAAATTTTTTATTTTTCTAAAAAAGGTAAATGAAAATTGATGTTGGAATAATTGGTTTGTCTAATCT
>QRFJ01001699.1:140000-292239 GCA_006176705.1 Cocos nucifera
CATCTAACTTAGATTTTCTCTCTCTAGCTTTAGCTATTCTAGAAATTTTGTTCTTACCTTCTTTGAACCCAACCTATCATGTAAAATATGATATGCTGCACATTTAACTTATTAATGTTTTTGCTTTTTTATTAGCCTTCCTATATCTTATAAAATCCTCAACATTGTTTGTTTTTGCCTATTGTTTAAAGCAAATCTGTTTTAATTTAGTTGCTGCTCTTGTACCTTATTATTCTACCATCAAGTTTTCTTTATTTGTTTATCTTTTATCCTTTGACTACCATAAAACCACTTGAGCTACCCCCTTAATACAATTAACCATTTGGTCCTGCATTTTGTTTGGTTCAGTCCTTAAGTTTCAATTTTCTTCCTTTAGTAATTTGTCCATAAAATATAAAATATTTTCATCTTTTAAATTCCATGGTCTTATATTTGGATATTTATTGATTTCTTTTCCTTTCTTAATACACTTTAGTGTATAAACTTAAGACTAATAGCCTATATTGTGTGCTTAAGCTCTCTCGTGTCACCTTACAGTCCTTATATGTTGATCTGTCTTTTCTTAATGAAAAGGTAATTCATTGGTGATGGATTTGATCCATTATTAAATGTTACTAGATGCTTATCTCTCATCTTAAAATATGTGTTAGTACTTTCTGTATCATAAGCTATTTTAAACTCAAGGATCGAATCTCCTATTAAATTCCCATCCCCAAAACCAAATCCATTATATTTGTCTCATATCTCATATTGCTCTTTCCTATATGCCCATTTAAGTCACCACTTACAAATATCCATCCATTTCCGTCTAAAATTGTTTCTTAATCCTGTTCGCTAAGCCTATTTGTAGTGTATAGGCAATGGCTACGCTAATAATCTGCCCATCTAAAATTAATTTAATGGCTATTAATCTATCACTTATCCTTTTTACATCTACAATTTTATCTTTCATTACTTTATCTACTATTCCTACTACATCTCTATTATATCCTTAGCTACATATAATAGTTTATAATTGTCCAAATTATCCCTAGATTTACTAACTTCCCATTTAGTTTTTTATAAACAAAGAAAATTGGTTTTTCTACATGTCATTGTATTCACTGGTTCTCTCCTCTTTTCAATGAAAATTCTAACATTCCAAGTATCAAATCTAATTCTCTTCTTATGTATAGTAATCTTCTTTACCTGATGCATTTTCCCTTGTCTCTTGGCTAGCCACTGTTGTACAAATTACTACTAGAAGACTCTCAAATTGTAAATAATCCTTGCTCATTTGTCACTACAAGAAAATTACTTTGTAGCAAGTTGCTTATAGGCAACAACCTAATCAACCCTTACTCATTTATCACTACAATTGGGCCATGCTATATTGGGCCGCTTATGAACAACAACCTAACCATTGCTTGCCCTATTCTCACCAAAATCAGGTTACATTATGGTGCATTTGCATAGAATTGGGGATGCTAAGACATTCATGCACATCAAATTTAGATCCATTTTATAGTTATTGACTAGGGTTGAATATGGATCCAATGCAGATCATATATTAGTATTTCTATATTTGTATCCATATTTTTCAACAAATATGGATATGGATTTAATATTAAAAAAATATCAAAATTAGCATCCATATTTGTTTTAAATAGATATGAATAAGAATCAGATATTAAACATATCCATATTTGTTTTAAATGGAAATGGATATAAGTTGGATATTAGTTATATGCATGTTTTCTCTATCCGAATACATATATTAGTGGGATATTATTTGAATATAAATTGGATATCGAGTGGTATTTAATATGGAAAACTAAAGAAATCACATCATCATAAAAGATGGGTAGGATATCTGCTAATCAAGATCACAACTGATGCACCATAATCAAGGTAATGGTCCAAGAAGTAGTTATTAAAAATGTATAGAGACCGATTTGATCAAAGGCTTGGATCACCAATCTAACTTGATTCGGATTAAAAATATATTATAAAATACTATTTAAATAAAATATTATATAAAAAATATTAATAAAATTCTATATTAAATACCATTATTACTTTTGATTGTAGTGTGAATAAAAAGAATAATGCATTATCTATTTTTAAATAACTTTTAAAAAAATACATATTAATATATTAACATCTTGAAATTATTGAATTTAAAATATTTTAAACAAAAAAGTTTTCAAAATATTATAATGAATAAAGTGAAGTTATTCATTTTTATAATTCTTGTTAAAACAAAGAGGATTAATTTTTTTAAAAATAATTAGTGATTAAAATATTAAATAGACTGTCTGAAGTGACTATATTTTATGCTGTGAGCAAGTTTTAATAAGTATAATAAACCATAGTTATATGGCAAAAGCCAGTGCTATCACAATGGCCAAGTGCTTGGCAACAACCCAAGATCTCTTGAGTTGATCCCTCGTAGGCAAGATATGCCATCTCAGTATCAGACCCCATATTAGTGCCACTCTATTACTGTGTCAGTACACTCAGTACGGGGTCAGTTCAGCATATCCATACTATGTCGTTACACCTCCATACTGTATATTGGTATCGAGTTAGTACAGTATAGTTTGCTTTGTACGGTATGGCGTACCTTGCTTATAGGTGTGTATAAAAGAAATTTTTTCCTCTTATAGGTGCTTCTGGACTTTTTAACCAAAAATCCAAACCTGGATATGAAAAAACGTTAACTTTCAATATCTGGCAAATTGTGATCATATATCTGGATCCGATCAGATTCAAAATTTTTATTTGAATTTGATCTAAATTGCGCATCAAAATAGATTTTGTTAGATAATATTCGATACATTTTTAGCCCTTTTATTGATATATTTTTATGATGTGCTGTCAGTTTGACGTCAACCCACCACATTTATCATCCAATCTTGGGCTGGCCATGGGAATGTTACAAAAATTGATACTACAAAATAATAAAAATATTTATCAAGTAAAAATAATTTTTCAAACTTGAAGAAGGCTAATAGAAACATGTAGAAAAATTTGAGTTTTAGAAGAAAACAGGTTACATTAACTTGAAGGTGTGCTTTTTTCCCTTCTTAGTTCAAAGGTGCAATTTTAATGGATGGATGGCCATGAATTGTTTATACATATGGATTCATGTATCATATTTATACCATTTCTCTTTTGCACATTAGCAATACTTGTTTTTGAATTTATCAACAGCAAGTTTTTTGTAGATCTTATGAACCAAGATTTGCAAAATTGCAAACAGCTACTATACTGGTTAGGAATTGGGTTGGTACAATACAGCACTGTAATATACTAACATCATTGTATGATAGATGGTGTGGGTTCAATACCAATGCCCTCCAACTAGGTCCTCCCTCCACCACTGGCCTTCTCTATGTCCACCACAATGATTTGTTCTGGTGGACCTTCGCCTTTGCACTCAGCCTTGACGTCATGGCTCTTGATGTCAAATAATGATGAGGACAGGAACAAAAAGCAGAAAGTGGAGGATAAAACCTTAGCAGGGAGAGAGAGAGGAGCACTTGTGGAACTGCAGAAGAGGTGAGGAGAAGATCACGATTGAGAACCGTCATCCAAATCCCCCACCCCTGCCACCACCTTTTCTTTTTTCTTTTTCCTTTTTTTTTTTGCAGCTTTTTTTTTTTTGTTGTTTCGGGGGGGAGGGGGGGGGGGGGTGGGGTTTGTTGAGGGCTGGAGTTGGTTGAGGTGAATTGGGCAGAACTGCTTTGAACTAGGTCAGTTTTGCTTGGTTCCAAGTGGTTTGGAGAAATTCTGCCATGATCCTAAAGCAACATGCAAAACTAACCCGGTTCCACATTGGTTCAGTGTGGTATACCCAAAACCGGACATTTAGGATTGGTTCCACTGACTTTGTTATGAACTCTCTTGGTGCATTTAGTTATGATTCTCCGAGAAACATATAATTTGTGTTGACATGCATAAATTCAAATGTAAATCTCCATACTTGTGTTGGAAATTATTCTATTTTTAATTTTGATCATTTATTTACACAACAGCATTTCAACATCTACAGTTGAACTTGAACCAGTATCTGAGCGATTATAAGAATGGGTTCAGTGGTCCAGTAACTAGATATTCTGCTTCTTGGGAGCGGTCCATAGAGTTCAGATTTTTGGATGGTTTGACCTGAAAATAAGGAACTAATGAAACCAAAAAGATAAACATAACATTGCAGCAAGCATATCAACAAAAATTTAAATCTAAGAAAGACTATTACATAACAACACTAACATAAGATCTACTAAAAAAAATGTTTTAATCCCTTGGCATAAAAATTCAAAATTTCCTGCAACTTAAAAGCAATTTTGGTGGATCATGGTATTCTCACTGTTGTTGTTGAGTGCGTATTTGTATCTGTGTGCATGTGTGTATGAATGCACGTTTGTGTGTGTGTGTGTGTCTCTCTCTCTCTTTTTGTGAGAGAGAGAGATAGAGAGAGTTTATCTCTTTGGTTTTATCGATAAGTAGTCTTAGCCAGGATGATGTAGATTGTTGAGAATGTGAATGAGATTATTCTGTTTTCATCCTTCTCATTCTTTTTGCTTTTGATTCGTTGACTACAATCGTTGGAGATCTTTTTCTTTTGTGAGATCTAGCAATGTGGATATTCACTTGCATGATGTGTTTGTCAGATAAAACTAGTGAACATTAAGGTGCAGAAATCATTTACTTTCCAAATACTACTGACTTTTTTTTTTTTCCTTTTTTTGTTCTTATGAAGCTGCTACATCATCTATATTTTAATGTATCTACTATCTAAAGGAGGATTTATGCTTGCTGCATGTATCACCCTTGACTGTGTACTTCCCCTATCAACCTTTGTGAATAGGGATTGAATATTTGATATCATATAGTTGGCATGATCTTTTATGCCCCTATCAACTTGTTCTATCTTTCTAGATACTCCTCTTGTGGTCTTTTGGGTAGTATATAAGCCGTTGGACTTTATGAATCAACCATGGGTGGTCCTTGTACCAATTAATGTTTTTTTCTTTTGAGGTGATCTGGCGAGTGAAGATTTTCTTTTCTGGTATATCCTATGAAATCATTGATTGTCTGGAAATGACTACCAGGATAGGTTAAAATTTTCTGTGCATTTCAATGCTATTTGCAAATTGAATATGTTTGCTTATTAATCGCATGGAACCAATCGAGATGTTTTTCTTTTGAAGCAAGAGTGAATGAAGTTTTTTCTTTTCCAGTATACCCTAAGAAATCATTGATTGTCTGAAAGTGGCTGTCAGTGTAAGGGCTAAACTTCTTTGAGCATTTCAATACTATTGCCAATTAAATAATTATTATCCTATTGAAAATTGATGCATTTACCTTACTGATTGAGCCATGGTGATGGTCTCTTGCCTTTGATCTCTGATGAGGACATTATTTGTGCAGCAACTATGACATTTTTCTTACTAGGGACTGTTTAGCTTACTCAAAGATAAAGCCTTCAGTGAACCAGATAGAAACGCATCCCTATTTCCAACGTGATTCTCTTGTCAAATTTTGCCAGAAGCATGGAATCTGTGTAACTGCACATACGCCTCTAGGCGGCGCTATTGCCAACACTGAGTGGTTTGGTTCTGTCTCATGTCTAGATGACCCAGTCATCAAGGTAATGGTTCCATTTTTATCTAAGTAATCTTGAGTTTCTACTATCATTAATCATCATAGTTTTTCTTGGATGCTCTAAGATGGCCTTTCTTGGTTCATTTTGGTATGCCAGGCTTTGGCCAAGAAATATAACAAGACAGTAGCTCAGATTGTTCTGCGATGGGGCATTCAGAGGGACCCTGTTGTCATCCCAAAGACCTCAAAAATTGAGAGACTGTACGAGAATTACCAGGTTTTTGATTTTACAATATCAGATCAGGACATGGATAAAATGAAGGGCATTGATCGGAACTACCGCACCAACCAGCCAGCTAAATTTTGGGGCATGGATCTTTATGCATAGATCAAACAATTGGGTAATGAATTAGCTGAAGAAGATGATGAAACCTAGCAACTTTGCACCCTGCAAAGAACTGAAGAAACAAACTCTTTGTTATTTTTTGAGCTTGAACGTCCTGCTAGATTTTTCACTGTTTAGAATGAAATGATGTGCTTTATGCTTTAATTTGGCACAGAAGATGAGACTAGCGACAGATATGTTAGGCTGCTGTTGTTTGGTGATCATTGATCAGTTAGCTAATTCTCTGTTACAGTGGTTAACTCGGATTCTGATGATATGCTCAAATGATTGATGTGGAGACCAGACATCTATGAATCAGCGGTTGTTTATCTTTCTGTTATTGTAATTTTGCAGCAAAACTGGACATTTATTTGGTGGGGCAAATCCAGGTGGTTCACATACCTTTTAAGGTGCTCCAAAAATTTCAAGTTCTTACAGGTGGGAGTACAATTGGAGGCTTTGGCAACCCAATGCTCCTTAAGGATAGCTGGAGGAGCTTCATATCAAGCTTTTAGGCTTGACTGCATTTTTTTCCTTTTTCCAGAAAATGTGCATCTAGGTAAGCCTCAAGGGAAGTTAAAAATTAAGCAGTCTGGATTTACATCTTTCTCATGAAACATATTATACGTTTTCAGCTGCTCTTCCTCAAGAGCATTCGAGCAATCAGAATTTTCTCTTTAAAACTTTTATCTGTAACGACCAAAATTTGTAAATCTATCAGGAGGTATGCCAGATCTATAATGTTGGTGAACAATGTGAGAAATGCATGCCTGATTTACTGAGGTTGGCAGCAAAGTGGGAGCTTGTCAAAGACCAGCAGAATGGTGCCAATGCAAGTATTCTTCAGTACATGTGATTATCCACCCAGTAGCTGAGATAGCTTTCCTCTGCATGTAGCTTTTCTGTTGACCACAGAGGTGGGAACAAGCTTGGTGTATTACGAAGAAAAGCATGGTAGATATTATACTAGTACAAGATGCATAAATCAGCCAACTTTGGTGCAGGTTTGTCATCTATATTTTTGAAGCTAAAGAAAAACTCAAGGACCTATACATGACGTGTGGTTATAATACTACAGGCGCAAAGAATGAACTTTACACCCATCATCAAAATCAGTATTGGTAGTTGAAATATAAAAATCTAAACCAATGGATGTGATCTAGGGGGCCCACAACACCTCTTAGAAACTCATATATTTTTCAAAAACCTTCATCAACAAATCGCACCAAAATCAGCAAACCATGTTATCTAACTATAATTATGTATTTGGGATATTTTGATGTATAGATTAGAGATTTCTAAGCCATATTGTTGCTGTTAGGGAGTTGCTTCGGCTCGGGCTGTTGAGTTAGGGCTGAAAAGAGAGAACGAGGTGGTCACGAGATGGCCGGACGAGACCTTCAAGAGGGGTGTTGGCATCTAATCCTCGATCGATTCCATAAGTTGGATCCTGTAAAACCATCAAAGACAAGAAAATCCTCATGCTTTGGGGTTCTTTGATAGTGGACCCTCTGATGCTTAAGTCTTCCAAAATGGAGAGCGGAGAAATGGAGGTTCAGTGGATGCCATGCGGAGGATGATCCATTCTTACAGAGTTAGAATTGCATAGTGCTTCATCAAAGAGACATGTCCGAATTCATCTCTAGGAGGAGGCATGCGAAGTCAGTTTTTACTTACTTGGAGGGTCTTAGAAGAATTAGATTTTATAAGTGTAGGTGGGTACCTATTACCTGAGAGAACACGCATCATTTTTCCTCTATAAAGACATGGAGATGTGCTTAATTGTTGGAGGATAATGGCTTCAGATGTTGTAGGATTCGTTGAGATTATGGTTCTTACTAAGGGAAGGAGTGGAGCTGGAGAGCGGTTGGCCATTTATTGCTTAGCAAGTAGAAGACTTTGCAACTCTTTTAGCATGATCACAAAAGTCCAGATGGTAGTGGTTCAGTGATTGCCCTAGCACACCTCAATAAGGACACGCATCGGATTACCATTGGATCGCCAGTGCCACGGTGGATAGATTTATTAGATGTATGTCCTAAAAGCCAGATTGGCCGACACTTTACTTTTTGAGGACATAATTTATAATTTTGACTTATAAATAAAATATGAATTATTTTCTTAATCATATTTATGTTGTTTGTGTTTGTGATTCATCCATTGGGTTAATGGATATGATAACACATATTCTCAAGAGTTGAGAATTTGAGACATGTTATTATAATTAACTCATAAACTGCTTTCGATCATAGGATCATCACGAGAATAGTGATCGATCTGAAAGATTGGTATACGATCGCTTTCTTAGGATAGATGAGTCTTGAATCTACGGTATGGAGATATCGAAGTGAAAGTATAGATGCTTGTTAAGAACAAGGGTACTGAGCATGACTAGTTTCGAGTAGTCATAAGAAAGTCTATCTTCTTATCAATAACTCACTCATTGTTACAGTTGCATATCTGGTTCTCTGATCTGAAGTGTATCGGTAATTCACCTTGAGGGTGTTATAGTTTAACTATACCATAACTCGGTCTCCTAGTCATATGGAATCCTAAGGTGTATATTGGCTATAACATGTTCATTATAGGAATTGACTCGCACCAAATTGAAATCTATCAACCTCGATAGAGTAGTAGTCTTATGGTGATCATGAGATTGAGTTCTAAAGTCCGTAGCCATGGTAGTGTGAAATAATAGAAAATTTTTTTTATTAGGATTTCATATCGAACTTGAATCGATTGATTTAATCATATGACAGGTATGAGGTTTGACGAGTTAACCTTAACCTCGGTCCTGTCATGATTCATGATAGAAGAATCGATTTACATGATAATTGTACAAAGAGATTCTTTTTCAATTCAAATAGGTTGCCACCACATACTAGTAGGTGTCATTAGTGGATTGTGAGACCAATTAGAAATATCTTGATAATTAATAATTTTAATTGAGTGAATTAAAAAAAATTCTGATCCATCAAATTTTTTTTTGATGATATCGATGATGGAGATCACGACATATCCCATTACCGTATAGAATTGAATCTATGGGGTTACACAAATAAGGATTTAGATCTGAATGTTTTTCAATTTGACTCACAGTCTGATTGATTTGGATTTATCCAATTAGGTTCAAAAAAATCATGCTAGCACACAATTGAACTTAATTTTCTCCCGCATTGAATTTTCTATTGATTTGGACTGAGTCAAATAGGATTTGGCTTATCTGAAAATCCTGATTTGGGCTTGTCCTAATTAGATTAGGACCTTGTGCTAATGTCCTAAGAGGATAAGGATGAGGGGATGCCAAGTGTTGGCACCCGCCCCCCCATTTGACTGGGTCTTCATGCACAAAGAAGAGGAGCACACGCCCCCTAAAATTTCTCTAGGGGCATGCACCCTCAGATACTTGAGAGAGAAGGGGGTGCACACCCTCTGTTCCTTCCTGACATGCACTTGTTAGAGTTTGGGATGAGGAGTTTAAATCTAACAAGAGTTGTTGGGATTTAAACGAGTTTGAATAAGTCAAAATATTTCAAATAGGAGGGAGATTATTTGGGGTGCCAACCATCCTATCTGAATAAGGTGGTGCATGCTAGATGGGTATTTTGTGCGACAAAATGCATGGAGAAAAGGAGAAAGGTGCCACTTCTCATGAAGGAGTCCTTCTGCTTTAAGTTTTTGACTCGATCAAAAGTTTAAAGCCCTAAGACTCTAGGTCTCCTACTTCTATAATTAGGGGATTAGGCTAAAGGATTTAGCCATTCCAATCTACCAAGTGTGAAGCCTTGCTCCTTCTTCTCCACACTTCCTCCCTTCTTTCAGATCCTCTCTCTCTCCCTTTCTCTCCCATGCCCAAGTGTTGGGCTGATCAAGCCTTAAAGGTCGAAGTGCTGTCCGTGCAAGAAGAAGAAGAAGGAGATCCGATAGTGAGTCGATCGAAGTGCTGTCGACGTTCTGATCGAAGGTAGAAGTTAGAGATCCAGATATGATTTATCAAAATCAGATCAAGCAAAGAGAAGATGTCCAGATCTAAATTTGAGTAGATACTGATAGAGGCCGGATACGTGGACAGCTTGAAGGCAAACCTTAACATCAGATTCAAATCATCGGAGCGGGAAGATCTATTTGTGCAAGGGGGTATAATCACTACTCTATGCATGCCTTTATTTCTAGATTTAGCAATCAAATTTATGAACCTTAGGCTAGATCAGATTTGAAAAATTTTTAAATTCTATTGCATCTGAATTGATCTAATCCAGTCGGTCAAAAGTTTCTTCAACTGATATTAGAGCCAGGTTGATGATTTATAGATCTAGATTGCATAGATCTAGATTAGATTTTTAATGAGATCAAAAATAATATGAACTTTAAAATGCATGAGATGTATTTTTAGATACATGAGATGTATGTAAAGCATGATTAGATTATATCTGACTTCATATATATGATATATGCATGTTGTAGATCTAGATCTGAATATTAGTAACAAAGTACTCTGATTGAGGTATTCTCCCTGGCCATCCGGTCATAAGAGAAAGAAGGGTTTAAAGGCTCCTACTTCCCATATAATGGGGTGCTCTTATGGCGTGTAGGGGTGCTGCATGATGAGTCTTATGAAGAAGAACAAAAACTTACTTTCTACTAAACCCTAGATCCAAAAATCCTAGGATCTATTTTCATATTTTGTTTTATGAACCCTATTATAGTTAATTAAGAATTAAGTTATGAAAATATTTAGATCTAAAAATTGAGAATTAAAAGATCTAAGATATTTTCATAATACATGGGTTTAGGGTATGGATAGCTTAATTAGATCTAGCTTGAGTGGTTGATCAAACCAAATTGAGAGTTGGTTAGGATGGGATTAAGAGTACTCTTTGACCAGCCCAATAGTTATAAGTTTGGTTAAGATCGATTAATAGCCATATGTTTTCGATCATTTCAAGACTTAATCTGGCTCTATGGTTTGAGCCTAGATTGTAGATGAACCCAATCAGTTTTGAATTGATAAATTGGTGTCTAAGGTAAGTCCGACAGATTCGATCGGTAGTCTTTAATTGGAAGCTACTTGCTTATGATGATTCTATGGTGAGTTAATGGCATATCCCTCCCACCGATCTTACTTACTTGATCAATTGGATCGATTTAGTTCTGTAATTGGATTGCCAATAATTCAAGCTAGCCCATGCCACTAGGTTAGCCATAATAGTTATGACTAATTAAAAATGAGACCTAAATCAAAATCTTCCTATAAAATATTAAGTCATGCTATCTTTCATCATAATAGTTATGCAGGCTCTTCCCAAAATTGATTATTCTTGGCTGGATGTAGTGGTTTAGTTACACTAAAAAGATGCAACCATACTATTAAGCATGGGATGCTATGGGATGGAGGAAGGGTTGGGTTTAATATTCTAGATATGGTGAGGATCTCAATCATGAATCTATTTCATGCAAAGGTGGGTCTGACTTAACTAAAGAGTGGAGCAATATTTCAGACATGGTGAGCTTCATGAATTAGAGACCAAAGTTGGCTACTGAAGGAACCAGATCTAGGATTTCAGGGCTAGATTTTGAAACATTTTTAAGATCAGACAGTGGAAGACAAAAATAAATTAAAATTTATTTATAATGCTAGAGAATATCCTACATTTAGTGTCCTATTACATGATTATGGCATGACATTAAATCAAAAATTAAATATAAAAAAGAAAATAAAATATGTTGATTACATCAACATGCATCTACACTACATTTAATGCATGTATGTAAAATAGATCAGATCTATTACCTATGCAAGTTCGACATTCTAACATGTTGATCTGGACTTGAGAATGATGTTGCAAGCCACACATGTATCCGACCTCTAGGAGTCATCCACACGAGCCCACGAATCATGATCAGAAGTTTGATGCAGAAAATCAGTACAATATGCTAGCACTATGCTGATCCTTCTTTAACGATCGATTTGGTGCTTCTTCTGGATTGGGACTCTTCCAAAGATGAGAGGAAGGAGGAGAGATTATAGATCTGAGATACTCTCAAATAATCTCAAAAAGAAGGAAGAGATGAACAAGATAATCCTAGAAGAAGACCATCTTCTTCTTCTCTATTCTCTTACCTAGACATCTAGTTTAGTGTCTATAAAATCCCCACGCCCTAATACTCTTCTTCTTGATTTTCATACATCCCAAAGGTCTCTCAATGATCTAGAATATATCAAAAAATCAGCCCAAAATTCATCCTATATAGAGAGATATAGAGGAGTCCTTGTTGGGTCAAACTTTTAGACTAGGAAAAATCAAAATAGGCAACTAGTCCTTTGTTTTAGGCGTGGACCAAGAATAAGGAGCACACAAAATCCTTCTCTTTACCATAAAAAACTAAAAAACAATAAGGGTGGTTGGTGGCAAAATGAGATAGAGTTTTGATTGCATCAAACTCTATCAAATAGAGTTTGATTTCAAACCAAATAGCCTTATTTGACTTGGTCTACTAACAAACTTCCATGTAAGAAACAATAGGATCAAGGGGGCATGCATGAAGACTTGGGAGAGAGGGTTTTCCATGAACTAAACATTTCAAAGTGGGCGTGGGGGACATTGGGACTAAGGTAGCGCAAGGAGGGAAGTTCTTAGTTTCATTAGGATTCTTATTTTGACTTGGTCCAACATGGTTTCTCAAACCAAATCAAACTAAAATAAATTTAACCCAATTAAATTAGATTCTAAACTAATTAAAAATTTAATTAAATTAGATTAAATTAAATTTAATTTTGATTTAATTTTTTAATCAAATTAAAAAATTGGGTTGACCTAAGTCCTAGTTGAACTAGGACTAGTTCTTTCTTGCACTTGGCTTATCCAATAAAGCAATTGAACTTGATCCAATTAAGGCCAAACTAAATTTAATTAAATTATATTTAATTAGACTTAATCTCAGCTCTTTGTCTTAATAAAATTAAGCCAATTAGCAATCTAATTGCTAATCGATTCTCTTGCAATACTTGCACTAGGTTAAACATCAATCGTATTGATCATTTAATCCTCGAATGATTCTTAATCATTGATCAACTATCCAATCAGATTATGAGCTCTAATGTGTGTAACCTTATAGGTTCGAACCTAAGTCAATAGCACAGAAATAAATTTTTGTATCAATCGAAGTAACCATCTAGCAATGGTATCCGATGGCCGGATAGGTCGAATGTGTAGAACAGCATCCTTAGAACCCATGTGGATATAGTTTCCATATAATTCATCCCCTTGACCAAAATGCTCATAGGACATCTCAAAGTTCAATTGTCAACTCTGATTAGGTTATCTACATTATATTTCAAAATTTCAAATCCATCTGATGGATTATCTTGGTCAAAATTTTGCTATATTGAAATATATTAATACATTATTCTCCAACTCTTTGAGTGGTCAATTCCATCTCAATCATATACCAACTTCACAAGTACTTGACTATGCTTAGAAGTATTTTATTACTGAATTAGAAATTCAGTTAGTTCGATACCAAAGCATAATGAGTTGCTTGCAAGTCACTGAGGTGATCTCAGATCTAAGAGATACTTATACCTATATCCCATCAGAGATATTTTTGATAGTAGAATACTCTGGAGTTGGTCACGTTCAGTGATGATGTACCCCTACATCTCATCTGTATGCCATATCAGTGTCTTCACATTTTTTGGTTAAGAGGATAACCAATCTATGTGGCATATAGCGATCTATTCTCGATAGATGCTGTCATTCTTATTAACAGCCTATCATTTAGTCGTGAATAATTTTAAAAATTAATTGATAAATTCTATCTTTATCGAATCTAAATAGTCCTAAGAACTTCATCACAATAATGAAGTTCATTAGAAGATAAAAATTGATGATAAAAATGCCAAAAATATATTTTATTAATTAATAAATTAATTATAATTATAATATAGCTCAATCATCAACAGACTGAAGATTGACTTTAGAACATATTTTTTAATAGCTACAACTTATTTAGAGAAATATTGAACAAGAGTTGCCTACTCATTAGCTAATTTATTATCAATAACTATTAGATAAGGTGGTGAGCCAATCGGTGGGACTGCAGCATCTGCTAAAAATTTTTAATCATGAAGATTTTTGCTTCTCTTTCTAGAAAGTATAGAAATTCAGAAAAATAGTGAAAGCCCAAATTTATTTTTTAAAATAAAATCTCTAAAATAAATTGATTAAGTCATAATATAAAGTCTAACTAGAAATTTTGACTCTCTACAAGAATCATGTCTGCTTCCAACCTCCTGGCTAGGATTTTAGAAACCAATAGATTGATCGAACCAAATTTCAAGGATTGGCTTTGAAGTTTGAAAATAGCTTTAAGTTTCAAAAAGCTGATCTATGTCCTTGATCAGGACCTTCCCCCTCTACCAGCCTATTTGACCATTGATCAAAGAGCATCTCATGATAAGTGGCTGGATGATGATAACAAGGTTAGGTGCTTTATATTGGTGTCGATGTTAAATGAGTTACAGCATCAACATGAGGACATGAAGACTGCTAGGCAGATGCTGACTCACCTGCAAAAGTTATATGGTAAGTAAAGCCGCGTAGCATGCTATGAAGTATTTAAATGACTGTTCAAAGCACAGATACATGATGGACAGTCGGTCCATGATCATTGCTTATCGATGATTAAGGACTTAGAGAAACTTGAGAAGCTCAACATGTCTATGGATAAGAACTTGTAGATTAATCTGATTCTACAGTTCTTGACTGATTCATATAGACAATTTATTATAAACTTTCATATGAATAAGATCTAGTGTACCTTGGCTGAGCTTATGAATATACTAGTAACTATTAAGGACACCTTTAAGAGTTCAAGGGGCTTAATACTTGCTATAGAATAGACTTTTTCTAAGAGAAAGTCCTCTAGGAAGAAGAAGAAGTTTAAGAAGAAATAGAGACTGAGAGGAAGAAGAAGGAGAAGAAGGCAGAACCAAAGAAGAAGGCTATAGAGAAAGAAAAGTATTTTCACTGCAACTCCGATGGCCATTAGAAGAGAAACTACCCTGCTTACTTGGTGAGTTTGAAAAATAAGAGGAAAGGAGGACCTTCTAAATGTATGCTCATCATTGAGTTGAACTTGACAATTTCTTCTGCATCTAGTTAGATGCTTGAGTCTAGATCTAGTGCTCATCTGTGCACTTCTTTGCAAGGTCATGAGGATTGCAGGAGGTTGAGAAATGGCAAAAAGATCCTATGTGTCAGAAATGGAGCAAAGATTTCTGCTATGGCCATGGGAATGTACCCTTTATGACTACTATCTGAAAATATCTTAGAACTTAGGAATTATTATTTTGTACCTACTATGAGCAGGAACCTAATTTCTATCTCCTATTTGATATAGGAAGGATATGTAATTAGTTTTTATAAGGACCACTGTATCATTCCTTTTTAAAATAATAAAGTTTATAGTGGTTTTCTTATTAACGATCTCTTTCAATTACATGTTGATATATTTGTGAATTATATCGAGCAAAGTATGAATGACATAGGATCTAAACGATCTAGAGATAGTGTAAATGAAAAGTATATGTGGCATCTAAGGCTAGGTCATATTGAAGAAGACAGGATTAATAGATTGGAGAAAATCAAACTTTTGAGTTTGTTGACCTTCAAGTCATATCTAGTCTGTGAATCATGCCATCAAGAAAAAATGACTAAGTTGTCCTTTGTGGAACATGAGGAAAGGACCATAGAGTTACTTGCTTTGGTGCATTCATATGTCTGCTGCCCATTTGATGTACTGACCAGAGGCGGTTTTGTTTATTTTATTATCTTTATCGATGATTTTTCTCGATATAGGTATGTATACCTTATGCGTCACAAGTCTGAGGCTTTTAAAATATTCAAAGAATTCAAACATGAAGTAGAAAAATAGATCGAAAAATCTATTAAGGTTTTTCGATCAGATCAAGGAGAAGAATATCTTAGTAGAAAATTTTTGGACTATCTTAAGAAATATGGTATAGTCTCATAGTAGACTTTGCTTGGAATTGAATGCCTCAACTTAATGAGATTTTAAAATGGAGAAACCAAATCTTATTAGATATAGTCTGTTCTATGATGAGCTTCACTGACTATCCTATTTTTCCTTAGAGACATAGTCTTCTAACCGTAATTTATTTACTGAATAGGATTTCTTCTAAAATCGCTCCTACCATACTATACAAGATGTGGTACGGTAAGAAACTGAGTGTGAGTTATCTCAAGATTTGGGATTGTCTAGCTCATGTCAAAAGATAACAGACAGATAAGTTAGAATCTAGATTTCTTAGAGTTTGATTTATTGGATATCCTAAAGAATTATTAAGATATTATTTCTATCTTCTTGAAGATCATAATATGATTGTAAGTTGACATGCTATCTTTTTTAAAAAATAGTTTATTCAAGATGGAGGCATGAAAAGACAGATCAAGCTCGAAGAGAAAATCTTTGAAGAATAATAAGCCATGGAACCTGAGGAACCAATTCAGTCTGAGCCGATTTACATACTTCCTCCTCCATCTCGTAAGTCAAGTAGAATTTTTCATCCTCTTGAGAGATACTTAGGTATTGTTTTAAAGAATGTAGAAAAAATATTTCTTATAGAAAATAGGGTATATGGAGATGACCTCAAAATCTATAACGAGATGATATCAGATATCAATAATGAGAAATGGCTAGACATAATGAAGTTAGAAATTGACTCAATGCACTTGAACTAAGTTTGGATCTTGGTAGATCCACCTGAGGGTATTGTACCTATTAGATGTAAATGAATCTTTAAGAGAAAGATTGGTCAGATGAAAATGCAGACATTCAAAGCTAGGCTTATGGTGAAAGGGTATAGTCAACGTGATGGCATTGACTATTAAGATACCTTCTCACCAGTAGTCATGCTTAAATCCATCTGTACACTGCTTGCCATTGCAGTATATTTTGATTACGAAATATGATAAATGAATGTGAAAAAGACGTCCTTAAATGGATATCTCAAGGAATATATCTATATAGAACAACTGTTAGGTTTTACCTCCAATGATAGTGATCACAACATTTGCAAACTGCAAAGATCTATCTATAGACTTAACCAAGAATCTCGAAGCTGAAATGCTTGTTTCAATGATGTGATCAAATTATTTGATTTCATTAAGAATGAAGAGGAGCCGTGTGTTTTTAAGAAGGTCAGTAGGAGTGCTATTGTCTTCCTCATATTGTACATGGATGACATTCTCTTAATTGAAAATGATATTTTCATGTTGACCTTGATCAAGATTTGATTGTCTAAGGAGTTTTCTATGAAAGACTTAGGTAAGGCATCCTTTATTTTGGAAATCAAGGTCTATAGAGATAGATCTAGGAGGATGCTAGGTTTATCATAGAAGATGTATATTAAGAAGGTGTTGAAAAAATTTGGCATGGACAACTCCAAGAGGGATCTTGTATGCTTCAGACATGGTATTCATTTCTTCAAAAAAATGTGCCATAATATACCGAAAGAGATTAAATAATGAGCAAGATCTCTTATGCTTGGACAATAGAGAGCCTCATGTATGCCATGCTCTGTACATGACTTGATATCGCTTTTGCTATGAGTATCACAAGTAGATATCAGTCGAATATAGGTGAAGAGCATTGGACTTTGATGAAATATATCCTTAAGTACTTGAGAAGGACTAAGAATATATTTTTGATCTTTAGGAATGGAGAACTCCAAATGTAGGAACATACTAATATAGACTTTATGTCTGATATTGATGATTGAAAGTCGACATCAGGAAGCCTATTCTTATGCAATGGTGGTGCTGTGAGCTGGAAGAGTTTCAAGTAGATAGTGATTATAGACTCCACCATGGAAGTAGAGTACATCGCTACCTTGGAAGCTACAAAGAAGGCATTCTGGTTCAAAAAATTTATTACAGAGCTAGGAGTGATGCCATCTGATGCCGTCCCTCTTTACTGTGACAACAATGGTGCTATAGCTCTAGCTAAGGAGCCGAGGTCTCATAAAAAATTCAAACACATTGAGTGGTGATTCCAACTCATCCATGATTACCTTGAAAAGGAATACGTCGAGGTGAGGAGAGTCGACACCGCAGATAATGCGGCTGCTCCACTGATGAAGTCTTTGAGCTAATAAAAGATTGAAGCTCATCTTAAGAAGATGAGACTTAGATTTGTAGCTGATTGTCTTTAGGTCAAGTGAGAGTTTATTTGATGTTTGTCCTAGAAGCGAGATTGGTCGATACTTATAATACTTTCTAAAGGCATAATTTATAATTTTAACTTATAAATAAAATATGGATTATTTTTTCAATCACATTTGTGTTGTTTGTGTCTGTGATTCATCCATTGGGGATATGATAATACATATTCTCAAGAATCAAGAATTTGAGATATGTGTTATCATAATTAACTCATAAACTACTTTCAATTGTAGGATTATCATAAGGATGATGATCGATCTATAAGATTGATGTACAATCATTTTTTTAGGATAGATGAGTCTTGAATCTATGATGTAGAAATATTGGAGTGAAATTATAGATGCTTGTTAAGAACAAGAGTACTGAGCATGACCAGTTTCAAGCAGTCATAAAGAAGTCTATCTTCTCGTCAATGACTTACTCATTGCTGCAGTTGTGTGTCTAGTTCTCTGACGTGAGGTGCATCGATAGTTTACTTTGAGGGTGTTATAGTTTGACTATACTATAACTCGATCTTCTAGTCATATGAAATCCTGCGGTGTATGTTGGCTATAGCATGTTCATTGTAGAAATTGAATCTCACAAAGATGGGATCTATCAACCTCGGTAGAGGAGG
Organism: Cocos nucifera; assembly: GCA_006176705.1. Classification (NCBI taxonomy): domain Eukaryota; kingdom Viridiplantae; phylum Streptophyta; class Magnoliopsida; order Arecales; family Arecaceae; genus Cocos; species Cocos nucifera. The sequence continues at coordinate 158,836 of QRFJ01001699.1, forward strand.
AATAGTCCTATTGTGATTATGATTTTGAGTCCTAAAGTCCATGGCCATAATAAGTGTGAAATAATAATAAAAAAATTTTATTTGGATTTCACATTGGACTCGAATGATTGATTCAATCACATCATAGGTATAAGGTCTGACGAGTTAATCTTAACCTTGATCCTATTAGAATTCATGTTAGAAAAATCAATTCACATGATAACTGCACTAAGAGATTCTTTTTCAGTTCTAATGGATTGCCACCACATACTACTAGGTGTTACTGGTGGATTGTAAAAATAATTAGAATTATCTCGATGATCAATAATTTTAATTGGATGAATCAAAAAAAGTTCTGATCCATCGAAAGAAGTTTTGATGATGTCGATGATGGAGATCATAACATATCCCATTACCATATAGAATTGAACCTATGGGGTCATACAATCAAGGATTTGGATCTGGATGTTTTTCAATTAGACTTATAGTATGATTGATTTAGATTTGATTCAATTAGATTCAAGAAAATCATGCTAGTACATAATTGAACATAATTTTCTCATACATTAGATTTTCTATTGGTTGGACTGAGTCAAATAGGATTTGGCTTGTCTAAAATCCATGATTTGGGCTTGTCCTAATAAGATTAGGACCTTGTCTTAATGTCCTGATAGGATAAGGATGAGAGTGGGTCTTCATGCACAAAGGGAGAGGAGTGCATGCCCTCTAGAATTTCTCTAAGGGCATGTGCCCTCAAATACTTGAGAGAGAAGGGCATGCATGCCCTCCCTTCCTTCCTGGCTTGCACCCCTTAGAGATTGGGATAAGGAGTTTAAATCTAACAAGATTTGTTGGGATTTAAATGAGTTTGAATAAGTCAAAACATTTCAAATAGGAGGAAGATTATCTAGGATGCCAACCACGTTATCTGGATAATATAGTGCATGCCAGATAGGTATTTTGTGTGACAAAATGCATGGAGAAAAGGAGAGGGACACCACTTCTCATGAAGGAATCATTTTGCTTTAAGTTTTTGACTTGGTCAAAAGTTTAAAGCTCTAGGACTCTAGGTCTCCTACTTCTATAAAATAGGGACTAGGCTAAAGGGTTTAGCCATTCTAATCCCTAGGTGTATCACATATATATGTATGTATATATGGATGGATATGTATATTACGTTGATATTTTAGGCATTCTAAAGTTTTTCTTTACATTGGTAGTATTATAACTACATACATATATGAGATACCCTTTACATTCTGAAAGATGATCAGTTTGTTTAACAAATAAAGCATACTTCATGCTCATCCATAGTGCAGCTTTCATTTTTCAAGGGAATAACTTTTTAAACCTTGAACTTGTTGGGAATTGTGTCCCAAAAGCTAATCATTAGCCTATTAACGGTTGAGCTACTTTGTATATGTAATTGATCATTGATAAATAAAATACTTTGGCATATTTTTCATCATAAGTCTTCATCTTCTAACGAACTCTATTTTTGTGATGAAGTTCTTAGGACTATTTAATTTCGATAAAGAGAGGATTTATTGATTAATCCTTAAATCAGTTCATGATCAAATGATAGATTGTTAAATAGGATGACAGTGTCTATCGAGCATAGGTCGTTGTATGCCATATAGGTTGGTTGTCCTCTTAACCAAAGAGTATGAAAACTCTGGTATAGCATACAGGTGAGATGTATGGATAAATCATCATTGAACATGATCAACTTCAGAGCATTCTACTATCGAGGATGTCTCTGATAGGATATAGATATAAGTGTCCCTTAGACCTGAGATCATCTTAGTGACTTGCAAGTAACTCACTATGCTTGGATACTGGACTAACTGAATTTCTAATTCAGTAATGAAAGATTTTTGGGCACAGTCAAGTACTTACAAAGTTGGTGTGTGATCAAGATGGAATTGACCACTTCAAAAGTTGAAGAAGAATGTATCATTATATTTCAATATAGCAAAATCTTGGTCAGGATAATCCATCAAATGGATTTGATATTTTGAAATACAATGTGGACAATCTGATCAGAGTTGATAGTTGAACTCTGAGGTGTCCTACGAGCATTTTGGTCAAGGAGATGAATTATATGAAAACTATATCTGCATGGGTTCTAAGGATGGTGTTCTACACATTCGACCTATTTGGCCATCGAATATCATTGCTAGATGGTCACTTCGATTAGTATAAAAATTTATTTCTATGAGGTCACATACATTAGAGCTCATGATCTAATCGGATGGTTGATCAATAATTGAGAATCATTCTAAAGTTAAATGATCAATACGATTGATATTTAACTTAGTGCAAGTGTCGTAGGAGGATTGATTAGCAATTTGATTGCTAATTAGCTTAATTTGATTAAGCCAAAAGATTGAGATTAGGTATAATTAAATATAATTTAATTAGATTTGATTTGGATTTGATTGGATCAAGTCCAATTGACTTATTGGATAAGTCAAGTGCAAGAAAAAAACTAGTCCTAGTCTAACTAGGACTTAGGTCAACCCAATTTTCTAATTTGATTAGAAAATTAAATCAAAATTTAATCTAATTTAATCTAATTTAATTGAACCATTAATTGGGTTAGAACTTAATTTAATTTGGTTGAGTTGGTTTTGATTTAATTTGGTTTAAGAAACCACTTTGACCAAGTCATAGATAGAATCCTAGTAAGACTAGGATTCCTCCTTGCGCCACTTTAGTCCCAATGCCTCCATGCCTATTTTTTTGGTATTTTTCATGAAAAATCCTTTTCTTCCTGATCTTCACGTATGCCCCCCCCCTCTCTCTTCCCAAAAGATGCCGCCCCCTCTCCTATTTAATTTCTCTATTATTCCATGTGAGAAATCCCTTTTCTTGTGCATCTTTTCTTACTGGTACATGCCAAAAATTTTGGAGGGGGTGCCCAAGAGTTGGGCGCCCCTTGATTTGCCCTATTTGACCTTTCCTTGTCTAGTATTTGACCTAGACAAGGACTCTTCTTTTCTTATATATTTTGAACAAATTTTGGTTTGAAATTTTTATGGGTTATAGAGCTTTGAGAGAGCTTTGAGGTGTGTAAAAATTAGAGAGAGAAAACCTTTGGAAATTGAGATTCAATAGACACAAAACTAGGTATCTAGGTGAGAGCAAAGAGAAGAAGAAATGGGTCTTCTTCTAGGTTTGCTGTGTTCATCTCTTTCCTTCCTTCTTTCTTGGGTTTTCTGAGAGTATCTCACATCTAAAACCTATTCTCCTCCTTCTTCTCTTTAGAAGAGTCCAATCTAGAAGAAAGAAGGTATTTGATCAACTATCGAAGAAAGATCAGCGCAGTACTACCATACTGTGCTGATTTCCAGCATTTAAATTTTTGATCATGATCGTCGGCTTGTGTAGATGACTCCTAGATGTCGAATGAGTGTATGGCTTACAACTTCATCCTCAAGCCTAGATCAGTGAGCTAGAATGTCTAACTCACTCAGGTAATAGATCTGATCTATTATTTTTTTCATACATGCATGATATGTAGTATAGATCTAGGTTGATGTGATCAACCTTTCCTTCTTATTTATTTTTGATTTTAGATTTAAATACCATGCAATAATCATATAATATGATCTTAGATCTAGAAATTATCTGATATTTAGAATTAATTAGATTAATTTTGAGTCTTTTGCTATTGATTTAGAAAAAGTTTCAAGATCTAGTCCGGAAACCCTAGATCTAGTTTGTTCAATTAGTATCAAAATCAGATTAATTATTATATGATTATTGATGCATGCTTAAATTATTTTTAAATTAGATCTAATTAATAATCTAATATTTAAATCTAAAATTAAAATCTTAGATCATACAAACTGCTTTAAGGTTGTCCTGCTGTAAGATTTATCCCTTACAGTGCAAAGGTTATCCTAGTTCGTATAGATCTAATATTATTCATAAATTTATTAGATATGATCTGAGATTATTTATGATTTATTTAAAAAAAAATTTAAATTTAAAAATAAAATTTTAGATTGTATGGACTGATCTTATAAGGTTGTCCTGCTGTAAGGTTTATCCCTTACAATGAAAAGATTATCCTAGGATATGCTGATCTAAAATTTTGACCATAAAATTTTAGATCAGATCTAAGAGATTCTTTGATCTGATTAAAAAAATTTTAATTTAATTTTAATTATCATAAATATGTTAGATTTGATCTAAGTTGACTTATGATTGATTGATACTGAAATTATTTTAATTACATGAACTTATTTAGATTAGATCTAAAGTAGTTTCATATTCTTCTTACTTGCATATTGATTATGAATCAAACATGCAACTTGGTTAGTAGAATCATATTGTAAAAATATTTTACAAATATAAAAATTATTTTTGAAAAGTCAAATCCCAACCCTCAGTCCAAAACTTAATTAAGAATTAAGAAGTTGTTTGATTAGGATCTAGGATTGTAAATTAATGATCCTAAGACATGAATCATAATACATTGGGTTAAATGGGTTAGTGAGGATTAGGTCCATTAATTGGATTAGACCTAGGGTTAGATTAATGAATGGACTAAATCTAATCAATTGTTGTCTTAGATTAGGTCAAGAATTCTTTAGATCAATTACAATAGTTATAGTTGGTCAAGTCCATATCTTTAACGAGATCCAAGATGGACTTGATTCTTGGCTATGCGGTATAGCATGAACTGTTAGATTAATCTAGTTGAAACTAATTAAACCAATCGACGTCTAAGGTATACCAGACCAGTGGTCTTTAATTGGCAGTTCGCTTATCTGGCCATTTTTGATGGTGTCTAAGGCAAGCTTTGGCAGACCCTTCCACTGATCAAACTTACCTGACCTCTTGGTGAAATTATATTTTGATCGGATTACTTGACTATTCGAGCTGATCCATGTCAGCTAGATAAATTAGTTTGATTGATTTAGGTACTCCTAGATGTGCCTATTAATGGTCTTCCTTAAGCTGACTTGATGAAGTTAGTGGGAGGATCATGACAAGCTGGTTCATCTGACCTTCTCTCATCTTTAAATTAAACCCTCTAAAATTATTAGGTCCCTAAAAAGAAATAGTTATATGATAGCTGGATCATAGCCTCCCATTAAAGTGGATGATAATGGGTCCATCAGTTGGATAATCATTGGAGGCCCAAAGGCCTGGTGCTTATCAGTTGATTGAATTATCATTCATTATTTGATCTCTTAGATACATCTTTCTAAATGATGGTCAGGTGGACCAACCAAAATTGGGCCTGATCATTCATTGGTTGGATGAGCCAAGTATGGTCATGTTAATGGTTGGACCTAACTGGATTCTTTTCTAAGAAGGCCAAAGCCAACTGATTAGGGGTTGGGGCAAAATTTAATTACTAAAAGTTGTTTGGAGAAACAATTGATGATGAACCTATCCTTAGATGCACATGGGTTGGCCAACCAAAGTTGGGCTCATGTGCAGTCTATGTGGATTCTAGTACCACTAAGAAATTAGAATAATTCCTTGAATTTGAGGTAGAGGCTGCCAATTCAAATAAAATAGTGGAAGAATCTTTTGATTAAAAGTCCAAATCTTTAGATTTAATGAATCAATTACTAATTAGGTTATGATTTTTTTTGTGCAGATATGGTCACTTTCCTATCACTCCGATCATTATTGAATAATAATAAGTTAGTAGGACCCAACTTCGGTAGCTGGTACCAAAAGTTAAAGATTCTCCTAGAGCATGAACGCATCCTATATGTGATAATGGATGATGCACCTGAGGAGTCAGCTGCAAATGCATGTGGAACTATCAGAGACACTTATCAGAAGTGGCTCAGTGATTGAACCATGATGCGCTGCATTATGCTGGTTGTGATGAGCGATGAGTTCAGTCGTAGATTTGAGATGGTTCAGCCAAAGGACATGCTTCAAGTGTTGGAGGATTTTTTTAGCACATCCGATGTTGTGGAGAGGTATAAGACTAGTTGTGCCATCTTCAATGCCAGAATGTAGGATGGAGCCTTTGTCACTGATCATGTACTATGCATGATCGAGCTGATAGAGTGCTTGAGCAAGCTTGACTTTTTCTTGCATAAATAGCTTGGAAAATATGCAATACTGAACTCGCTGCCCAAGTCTTATCTCCCATTTCTTACACATTATAGAATGTCAAAGCCTGAAGTTGACTACCATGGATTACTAGGGTTACTTTAGAACTATGAGAAGGATCACCAGCTCCACAAGGAGTTGGTGAACTTAGTGGAAGGTTCATCTTCTAGTTCTTGGTCCTTTGGGAAAGGAAAGAAGAAAAAGAAGAAGAAAGCTAAGAAGGTGTAAGTTCAGGCTAGGACATCTGTGTAGGGCCAGACCAAAAAAACCAAGCCAAATAAGAGTCAAGCTGAATGCTTTTTTTGCAAGAAGCAGAGGCACTAGAAGAGGATCTATCCTTAGTACATTGCCTTCCTAGATCCGAACAGGCGGAGAAAGAAGCAAGCTATTGCTGGATAAGGTATTTATATGATAACTTCTTAAAATTTTTTTATTTATGATATTACTGACTGGGTATTGGATACTGAAAGCTTTTATCATATTTGCAATTCATTGTAGGGGTTGCAAGTCAGTAGAAGATTCAAGCAAGATGAAAGATTTGTGAACATTGGAGATGGAAGACTAGTTCCAGTTCTAGCTTTAGAAATTTTAAAACTTGTATTTGAATCTCATACCATTGTTCTTAGTGATTATCATTTTTGTCCTAATTTCTTTTTAAATATCATTTCTACAGGCCTTTTGGCCATGAACAATTATGAAATTTCAATAAAGAAATGAGTTTGTAATGTCATTATGAATGGTATTACTGCTTTCTATGGATAATTGAACAACGGTATATATATGTTATCACAATCTGTTAATATAGTCTATTCAACTGGCAAACATCCTAGACTAGATAATATGATAGATATCTACTTATGGCACTGTAGGCTAGGTCATATAAATAAGAACAGGATAAGCAGGTTGGCTCAAGAGGGTATCCTCAAACTTAGTGATTGTGAATCACTTTTAATCTATGAATCTTATCTTCTTGATAAAATGATCAAATCACTTTTTATTGAAAAAGATGAGAGAGCCACTGAGCTCTTAGGTCTAGTCCAAACTAATGTATGTGGACCAATGAGCATGAGTTCTAGAGGTGGATATGTCTACTTGATCACTTTCATAGATTATCTATCCAGATATGAATATGTCTATCTGATGAAACATAAGTCGGATTGTTTTGAAATATTCAAATAATTTCGAAGTGAAGTAGAAAAATAAACTGAAAGAAGTATTAAAACTCTTCGATATGACCGAAGAGGAAAATATCTTTTTGATGAGTTTCTCACATATCTAGGAGAGAATGGGATTCTCTCCTAATAGACTCCTCCAGGAACACCATAGCATAATGGTGTATCTGAAAGATGGAATCAGACTCTGTTAGACATGGTTCGATCCATGATGGGTTTTGCCAGCTTGCTGATATCCCTCTGAAGATATGCACTCAAATTAGCTTACTATCTTTTAAATTGGGTTCCAAGTAAATCTGTAGTTAAAACTTCATATGAGATATGGATAGGATGTAAGCCAGCACTTTCATACCTCAGGATCTGGGGGTGCTCGACTTATGTCAAACGATTAATTATAGATAAACTTAGACTTAGGTCTGACAAGTGTGCATTTATAGGGTATCCAAAAGAGACCAAAGGATACTATTTCTACCATGCTAATGAACAAAAGATGTTTGTCAGCCTTAGGACAACCTTTTTGGAAAAAGAGTTCCTTTGTGAAGAAATTGTTACCTCTAAGATTGAGCTTGATGAAGTTCAACAGGTATAAAGTCTGACATAAAATACTGAACCTAAGTCAGATTTGATTAGATCAGATCCAAAGCCTGGTGAACCCATACCATTAAGGTGATCTAGTAGAGTACCGCACCATCTGGATAGATACTATGGGTTCTTGATCTAGGATGGTGATCCCATTGAACTCAATGAGAACGATGAGGATTCGATCACTTACATGGATGCTATGCAGAGACCCAACTCTAAGAAATGGCTAGAAGCCCTGAGATCCAAAATGGATTCTATGAAGGTCAACGATGTATGGACATTAGTTGACCTACCTAAAGGGGTTAAACCCATTATAAATGAGTATTTAAAAGAAAAAGAGATGCAGATGGAAAGGTGGAAACCTATAAAGTTCGTCTGGTTGTCAAGAGGTATCGTTAATATTATGGTATTAACTATGATGAGACATTCTTTCCAGTGGCAATGTTTAAATCCATTCAAATAATGCTTGCAATTGCTACCCATCTGGACTATAAGATCTGGCTATTGGATATGAAGACAGCTTTCCTAAATAGAGAGTTGATCGAAGAGGTGTATATGATACAACCTGAGGGATTCACATCCATAGATAAGTTCAAGGTGTGCAGGCTTTAGAGATCCATTTATGGATTGAAGCAAGCATCTCAAAGTTGTAACATGCATTTTGATAAAGTGACCAAAATGTATGACTTCATTAAGAATGGAGAAGAACCCTACATTTATAAATGGATAAATGGTCTAGTAGTGGTATTTCTTATTTTGTACGTGGATGATATTCTCTTAATTGAGAATGATATCCCCGCACTACAGGAAATAAAAATTTGATTGTCATCATAGTTCTCCATGAAGAACTTAGGTGAAGCATCCTACATCCTAGGAATGAAGATCTATAGGGATAGACGTAAAAGGATGCTTGATATATTCCAGTCCATGTACATAGAAACTATGCTGAAGAGGTTCAGCATGGAGAATTTTAAAAAGGGCTATCTCTCGATTGGTCAAAAAGTTCTACTCTCTAAGAAGAATTGTTCGACAACTCTTAAAGAGAGAGAGAGAGATCATATAAGTAGAATCCCATATGCTTCGATAGTGGGGGTCTATCGTGTATGCAATGATATGTATGAGATCAGACGTGGCATACTCACTAGGAGTAGCGAGTAGATATCATTCTGATCCTAAAGAAAATTATTGGAAGGTGGTTAAAACCAGCCTTAAGTTTTTAAAAAATACTAAGAATCAATGGTTGGTTTATAGTGAGTCAGATCTAAAACTGATGGAATTTACAGACTCTAGCTTTCAATCTAACCATGATAACAGCAGAAGTGTGTCGGAATATATCTTTACTCTAAATGATGGAGCCATTTGCTGAAAAAATTTCAAGCAGCATACAGTGGCAGACTTTGTTTGCGAAGCAGAGTACATGGCAGCATCAAATACAGCAAAAAAAGCTATGTGACTGAGAAAGTTCATCACCAAGCTCAAAGTAGCACCCTCCATGATGGTCCAGTTCTGCTCTACTGCGACAGCACTGACGCCATAGCTCAAGCAAAGAAATCATTGGCACACCAGCGAATAAAGCACATTCTGCACCTCTTCTATCTAGCCCGTGAGATCGTGGATCGTGGTGACATCGACCTTCAGAAGATCGATGAAAAGGAGAACCTAGCCGATCCTTTCACTAAAGCCCTAGCAATCAAGGAGTTCAACAAGAATAAGTTGAAGATCGGTATTAGATACTATAACGAGTGGCTTTAGGACAAGTAGGAGTTATTGGAAATTATGTCCCAAAAGCCAATCATTAGCTTGTTAACAGTTGAGCTACTTTGTATATGTAATTGATCATTGATAAATAAAATACTTTGGCATATTTTTCATGACAAGTCTTCATTTTCTAATGAACTCCATTTTTGTGATGAAGTCCTTAGGACTATTTGGTTTCGATAAAGAGAGGATTTATCGATTAGTCCTTAAATCAGTTCAAGACCAAATGATAGGTTGTTAAATAGAATGACAGCATCTATCGAGCATAGATTGTTGTATGCCATATTGGTTGGTTATCCTCTTAACCAAGAAGTGTAAAAATACTAGTATGATATACAAATGAGATGTATGGGTACATTGTTGTTGAACATGACCAACTTCAAAGCATTCTGCTATTGAGGATATCTTTGATGGGATATAGATATAAGTATCCCTTAGACCTAAGACACCTCAGTGACTTGCAAGCAACTCACTGTGCTTTGGTACCGGACTAACTAAATTTCTAATTTAGTAATGAAAGGCTTCTAGGCACAGTCAAGTACTTGTGAAGTTGGTGTGTGATCAAGATGGAATTGACCACTCCAAGAGTTGGAGAAGAATGTATCATTGTATTTCAATATAACAAAATCTTGGCTAGGATAATCCATCAGATAGATTTGATATTTTGAAATACAATGTGGATAATTTGATTAGAGTTGATAGTTAAACTCTGAGGTGTCCTATGAGCATTTTGGTTAAGAGGATAAATTATATGAAAACTATATCTGCATGGATTTTAAGGATGGTGTTCTAAACATTCGACCGTCAGATATCATTACTAGATGGTCACTTTGATTGGTATAAAAATTTATTTTTATACTATCAGCTTAGGTTTGGACCTATGAGGTCACACACATTAGAGCTCATGATCTGATTGAAGGAAAATTCTGATTTTTCGATCCAGGTTCGTTCAGGTCTGATCAGATCAAGAGATATATTTTAAAATTTTTTCTCTTTAATCTAGACAGATCTTGATATATTTTAGATTTGATTATTATTATTTTAGAAATCAAAATAAAATCAGATAAATTAAATCAGATTTAACTTACCTTGATATGGATAATCCTATTACCCGTTGATGATCCTGTATGCAGCGGAAGGTTTTGGATCTAGCCACGCAAGTGCCTGGCCTCTACCGATATCCACTCAGGCTGGATCTGGAGATCCTCTTCTTCTCTATCACATCTCCAAAAATTAGATTTGGATCTGATCTGGAGGATTACCCACCAGGCGCCTCCAACTTGGGCACACGCCTAGGGTGGCATGTGCCCTCCTCCTTGCTAGGTTCTGGTAGGCGGACAAGCCCCCACCAGCTCTCCAATAGGTGCGTGACATGTGGTCAAAAGTCAAAGTATCAGTGGTCAACATTTGACCAGTCAAAGGTAGACTTTTGACCAAAGTCAAAGAACAAGAAATGACAGGTGACCAAAAATGACAGGTAATATCTTACAAAATAAGACAACCTTTTCTAACTTGGACAACCTCCAATCAAACCATATGAAGGCCTCTGATTAAGCACAAACTCCTTTGGCTCAGACAGGACAACTTATTTATGATAGCAAAAGAAGAACGTTAGGTTCAATCGAGTGCTAGCACGATTTTCTTGAACCTAATTGAATCTCATTCAGATCAATTGAACTGGATTCAGTTCAATTGATGATCACCAGATTCAAACCCTTGTTTGTGTGACCCAGTTAGGTTCAGTTCTGTATGGTAATGGGATATGTCATGATCTCTATCATCGACATCATCGAAACTCCTTTCGATGGATCAGAACTCTTCTGATTCGAACAGCTAGAATGATCGATCATCTAAATCATTCTAATTGCTCCCAAAATCCATCAGTGACACCTAGCAGTATATGGTGGCAACCCATCAGAGCTGAATGCGAACCTCTTGGTGCAGCTACCTGTGTGATTAAGTTCTTCTATCTTGAGCCCCGATCAGATTAGGGTTAAGGTGAACTCGTCAAACCCTAGTTTCTGTCATATGATGTAATCATTCGATTCGAGTCCAATGTGAAAATCTAAATAGAAACTCTTTCTATTATTTCACTCTGCCATGGCCATGGGACTTCTGGACTTGATTCTCATGATCATCATAGGGCTGCTCCTCTACCACCGAGGTAGATAGATTCCATCTTGATGCAATCCAGTTCCTACAATGAACATGCTATAGCCAACATACACCTCAGGGATTTCGATATGGCTAGGAGATCGAGTTAATGGTGTAGTCAAACTATAACACCCTCAAGGTGAACTGCCGATGCACCTCAGGTCAAAGAACCAGACACACTACTGCAGCATCGAGTCAGTCATTGACGAGAAGGTAGACTTCCTAATGACTACTCGAGGTGGTCACGCTCAGTGCCCTCGTTCTCTAACGAGTACCTATACTCTCGCTCTGGTGTCTCCACACCGTAGACTCAAGACTCATCTACTAAAGAGAAGCGATTGTACACCAACCTTTCGGATCAATCACCATCCTCATGATGATCCTATGGTCGGAAGCATTTTATGAGTTAATAATGATTATTCATGTCTTAAATTTTTCAACTCTTGAAAATATGAATTATCATTACCATTAACTCAAAGGATGTATCACAGACACTAAATACACATATGTGATAGAAAATAACCCATTTTATTGATTATTAGTTCAAAATTATAATTTTGCCCTTAGAAGTGTATTACAAGTGTCAGCCAATTCTGGCTTCTAGGGCACATATATCTAACAAATCTCCACTTGTCCTAAAGCCAATTGGCTACAAGTCTAAGTCCCATCTTCTCAAGGTGGGCTTCGATCTTCTACTGGCCCAACGGCTTTGTAAGTGGGTCTGCCACATTATCTATGGAGTTGACTCTCTTGACCTCGACATAACCTTTCTCGAGGTAATCGTGGATGAGGTGGTATCGCCGCTCAATGTGCTTGGATTTCTGGATGAGACCTTGGCTCCTTAGCAAGGGCTATGGCACCATTGTTGTCGCAGTATAGAGGAATGGCATCTGATGGCATTACTCCGATTTTTTGCAGCAAACTTCTTATACCAGAATGCTTCCTTCGTAGCCTCTGATGCAGCGATATATTCTGCTTCCATGGTGGAATCTGCTATCACCGTTTGCTTGAACTCTTCCAGCTGACAGCACCACCATTGCACACAAACAGACTCCCAGATGTCGACTTTCGATCATCTATATCGGACATGAAATCCGAGTCTGTGTATCCCTGGACTTGGAGTTCTCCATTACCAAAGACCAACATCATATCCTTAGTTCTTCTTAAGTACTTAAGGATACATTTCACAGAAGTCCAGTGTTCTTCACCTGGATTTGACTGATATCTGCTTGTGACACTCACAGCATGGGCTATATATCAGGTCGTGTACATAGCATGGCATACATGAGGCTCCCTATTGCAGAAGCATAAGGGATCTTGCTCATGCATTCTATTTCCTCAGGTGTGCTGGGGCACATCTTCTTGGAAAGATGAATACCATGTCTGAAGGGTATTAATCCCCTCTTAGAGTTTTCCATACTAAACCTCTTTAGTACTTTCTCTATGTACATCTTCTGTGAAAGTCCTAGCATCCTATTCGGTCTATCCCTATAGACCTTAATTCCTAGAATAAAGGATGCTTCACCTAGGTCTTTCATGGAGAATTCCTTGGACAACCATAATTTGACTGTTGTCACAATGGGAATATCATTCCCAATAAGGAGGATGTCATCCACGTACAATACGAGGAAGACAACAGCGCTCCCACTGATCCTTTTGAAAACACATGGTTCCTCTTCATTTTTGATGAAACCAAACATTTTTGATCACATCATTGAAAACGAGTGTTCCAGCTCCGAGATGCTTGCTTAAGTCCATATATGGACCTTTGCAGCTTGCAAACCTTGTGATCAGTATCACTGGATGTGAAACCTAGCGGCTGTTCCATATAGATATCTTCCTCAAGATATCCATTTAAGAATGCCGTTTTCACGTCCATTTGCCATATTTCATAATCGAAATAGGCTGCAATGGCAAGCAATGTGCGGATGGATTTTAGCATAGCCACTGGGAAAAGGTATCCTGATAGTCAATGCCTTCGCATTGACTATAACCTTTTGCCACTAGTCTAGCCTTGAATGTCTCCACATTTCCATCTGCACCAATCTTTCTCTTGAAGATCCATTTACACCCAATAGGTACTATACCTTCTGGTGGATCTACCAAGGTCCAGACTTGGTTTGAGTGCATCGAGTCAATTTCTGACTGCATTGCCTCTAGCCATTTCTCGGAGTCGATATCTGATATCGCCTCGTTGTAGGTTTTGGGATCATCACCATGAGCACCATTACCTACGAGGAACATTTTCTCTACTTCCTCTGAAATAATACCTAAGTATCTTTCAGGGGACGGAAAACTCTTTCCGATCTACGAGGTGGAGGAGGTAGTGTTCTTATTGGCTCAACCTGATTTGGTTCCAATTGGTCCTTAGCTCGTTGTACTTGTGAGACTTTCTCATCAAGCTTGATCTGCTTTCCAATGCCGCTATCTTGAATAAACTATTTTTCAAGAAAGATGGCATGTCGACTCACAATCACATTGTGGTCTTCTGGAATGTAGAAATAGTATCCTAATGACTCTTTAGGATATCCTATGAATCGAGCTCTAAAGGACCTAAACTCTAACTTGTCCGCTTGTTGTCTTTTGACATGAGCCGGACACAACCCCAAATTCTGAGATGACTCAGACTTGGTTTCTTACCGTGCCATATCTCATACGGTGTGGTAGGAACGGTTTTAGAGGGAACCCTATTCAGTAGATAAATTGAAGTTAACAATGAGTGTCCCCAAAGAAAATCAGGAAGGTCTGTGAAGCTCATCATGGATCGAACCATATCTAATAGAGTCCGATTTCTCCATTCTGAAACCCCGTTGAGTTGAGGTGTTCCTGGTGGAGTCCATTGAGAGACTATGCCATTTTTTTCTTTTAGATAGTCTAGGAATTTCCGGCTAAGGTATTCACCTCCTCGATCTGATCGAAGAACCTTAATGGGTTTTTCCAGTTTGTTTTTCTACTTCATGTCTGAATTCTTTGAACTTTTCAAAAGCTTCAGACTTGTGTCTCATAAGATACACATACCCATACCTAGACAGATCATCGGTAAAGGTAATGAAGTAGACAAAATTTGCCTCTAGCCGGCACATCAAATGGGCCGCACACATCAGTATGTACTAGGGCAAGGAGATCTGTGGCCCCTTTCCCCATGTCCCAACAAAAGGGAGTTTAGTCATTTTGCCTTGAAGACAAGATTCACAAGTTGGATATGACTCGGAAGTCAATGGACTCAATAGCCCATTTTTCTCCAATTTTGTTGATCCTATCTTCTGCTATATGACCTAATCTCAGGTGCCATAGATACCTATCATTTGGACTATCCCTAGGTCGTTTGGCATTCACGTTTTGCTCGATAGTTAGAATAGGTACATCAATATGTAGCTGATAAAGACCATTAATAAGGAAACCATTTGCAATTTTATTTCTTTCATAAAGAATGTTACAATGGTCCTTAAAGAAGGTAATCACATAGCCTTCTTGTGCTAAGCATGAAACAGAAATCAAATTCCTGCTAGCTGCAGGCACATAATAACAGTCTTTCAAAACTAAGTCTAAACCAGATGGTAATCGAAGAGGGTATGTTCCCACGGCTACTGCAGCAACTCTTGCTCCATTAACGATGCGTAGGATCATGTCTCCATCCCTCAGCCTCCTGCTATCCTCAAGACCCTGCATAGAAGTGCACAGATGAGCACTAGAACCAGAGTCAAGCACCCAACTGGATGCAGAAGAAATCGTAAGGTTAGACTCAATAACGAGCATACCTCCAGAAGGACCTTCCTTCTTGTTCTTCAGGGTGGCCAGGTAAGTAGGGCAGTTCCGCTTCCAATGGCCGTCGCTGTTGCAATGGAAACACTTTCCTTTGACATCGGCCTTTTTCTTCGGCTCTGCCTTCTTCTTCTTTGATCCTTCCACCTTTTGCTTTTTTCACAGACTTCTTTTTCTTTCCATAAGACTTTCTTTTGGAAGAAGTCCGTTCCATAGCAAGAACTGAGCCTTTAGAACCTTTCATAGAAAGCTCAGCGGTAACCAGCATATTCATTAATTCGGCCAAGGAAATTTTGAAGTTTATGCATGTGGTAATTCATGATGAATTGCCCATATGCATCAGTCAAGGATTGCAGAATAATATCATTCTTGCAGATCCAAGTCCTAACTTCACACCGAGCTTCTCAAGCTCTTCCATGTCCTTGATCATCATCAGATACAGTGATCTTGGACTGACTGCCCATCATGCATCTTAGCCTTAAAAAGTCATTTCGTGACTTGATATTTGGCTGCGCGACTCTGTTCACCAAACATCTCCTGTAGGTGAGCCAACATTTGGCGAGCAGTCCCGATATCTTCATGTTGGCGCTGGAGCTCATCAGACATCGAGCCCAACATGTAATATCTGGCCTTATTATCTTCGTCTATCCATTTTTCTCAGAGATGCTCTCTGTTCAAGTGGATGGACGGGCTGGTAAGGTGGGAGGATCCTGGTCCAAACATGGTTAACTTCTCAAAACCCAAAATAATTTTGTAGTTCCTGAGCCAATCTTTATAATTGGGTTAGTCAGTCTATGTGTGTCCAGGATACGTGCTAATGGGTTGGACGCAGACATTTTTTCCTATAGAGAGTCAAAGATTCTAGTTAGATACTGTAATTATGACTTGACCAATTTATTTAGGGATTTTATTTTTAAACAAATTAGCTCCCACTATTTTCTTGGATCCCTACACTCCCTCTGTAGAGATGCAAAAATCTCCACGATTAATGATTTCTAGTGGGTGGTGCGGTCTCACCAACTGACTCATCACCTCACCTAACAGTTATTGGTGATGGGTTTAGCCAATGAGTGAACAACTCTTGTTCAATG
Organism: Cocos nucifera; assembly: GCA_006176705.1. Classification (NCBI taxonomy): domain Eukaryota; kingdom Viridiplantae; phylum Streptophyta; class Magnoliopsida; order Arecales; family Arecaceae; genus Cocos; species Cocos nucifera. The sequence goes on from QRFJ01001699.1 coordinate 175,427, forward strand.
ATTCTCTAATCATGGTGCACCCAAACTTGGTCTCTAATTCATGAATCTCACCGTATCCGAAATATTGATCCACTCCTTAGTTAAGTCAGACCCACCATTTGCATAGACTGGGATTCCTAATTGAGTCTCTCACCGTATCCAAAATATTGAGCCCAACTCATCCTCCAGCCCATAGCATCCAATGCCTAATAGACATGGTTGCATCTTCTCGGTGCAACTGAGCCACTGTATCCAGCCGAGAACAATCAACCCCGGGAAGGGCCCGCACATCTACAATGGTGGAAGACCTCAGACTTAATCTTTTCTTAGGGAGAATTGATTCAGGTCTCATTAAACTAGACTTTGTCTTAGTCATAACAATTATGACTAACCTAGTGGCATGGGTTAGCTCGGATTATTGACCAATTATTGACCACCTCAGATCAGAACTGTGTCAACAGATATGGCCAGGTAAGTGAGACCGGTGGAAAGGAATATGCCATTAACTCGTACAAGAACGCATTCAGGTCGAGTAGCTTCCAATTAAAAACCAGTCGGTCGTATGTGCCAAACTTACCTTAGACACCAAATTGTTGAGTCAGAACCAATTGGGTTAGCCTACAATCCAGACTCTAACCTCTGAGCCTAATTAGGTCTTGCTTGATCGTGACTCGATCTTGACCCAGACTTAATCCTATTAGGCTGGTCAATTTAAGCATTGTTGATCCCATCTAACCAACTCTTGATTCGATTTGATCAACCGCTTAGACCTAATTGAGCTACCCAAGCCCGAACCCAGTATTATGAATATGTCTTAGATCTTAAATTCTCAATTTTAGACCTAATTGATATTTCCATAATCTTAATTTTTAATTAAGTAGGGTTCATAAACAAAATATGCACAATAAATCCTAGGGTTTCAGGATCTAGGGTTTTGCAGAAAGTAAGTTTTGGATTTCTGATTAAGGACGAACACGCAGCACCCCTACACATCATAAGAACACTCCATCGAATGGGAAGAGAGGGCCTTTAAACCCTTCTTCATTCTTATGACCGGACGGCCAAGAGGAATGCCTTAATCAGGAACATGCAATACTACAAAATAGTTTTAGATCTATATCATATATCTCATATACAAATCAGATATAAACATGGCATATTTTGCATACATCTCATGTATCGAATCATGCATATTTTCAGATCTAAATTATCTCATAATAATCTAAAAAATTAGATTTAAATTGATCTAATCAAAATAAATCTAATCTAGATAATTTTGTAGAACTATTCTACAACTAGTCTAGACATGCATCAATCATATCTCATATTTGATATTTTAAATTAAAAAAAATTAAAATTTTTAATTTATTTACTATTTTTAGATCATTATTAAAACATATATATCAAAATAGTAAATAAATAGATTAAAATATGATTTAATCAGATATCAAAACATGCAGACTATTCTATAGAACTTATTCTATTTTAGAACTAGTCATGCATATTTCCTAATCTTAGATCCAAATTATTTAATTTTAATTTTTTTGATTTTAGATCTGATCACATCTCATGTGACATCTGAAATCATTTATTTTCTAATTAAAATAAATTTAAAATTAGATCTAAATACTTTTAGAACCTTGGCTCTGATACCAGTTGAAGAAAAATCCTGATTTCCCGGTCCAGGTTCGTTCAGGTCTGATCAGATCAAGAGATATATTTCAAATTTTTTTTTCTTTGATCTAGACAGATCTTGATATATTTTAGATCTGATTATTATTATTTTTAAAATCAAAATAAAATCAAATAAATTAAATCAGATTTAACTTACCTTGATATGGGTAATCCTATTATCCGTTGATGATCCTGTATGCAGCGAAAGGTTCTAGATCTAGCCACGCAAGTGCCTGGGCTCTACTGGTATCCACTCAGGTTGGATTTGGAGATCCTCTTCTTCTCTATCACATCTCTAAAAATTAAATCTGGATCTGATCTGGAGGATCTTCAAAACTCCTTTTGAAGATCAGCTGTCGTCCTTTGTAGTAGCGCAGCCTTCTAGCTTTTACTCGCCTTTCTCTTGTCTAGATTGCACCAACCAAGGTCCAAAACCCTTTTGGACGTGGAGAGGAGAGGGAGAAGATGGTTTGGCATGGAGGAAGAGGGGAGAGGCAGCCTTGGGGCATGGGGAATTGTGATTCAATCAATCACTTCCAATCACAATCTGGGTAGGGCGTAGGGTCTTATTTTTAGACTGTCTGTGATCCAACTTCTCTTCTTCCCAACCAATCACAACTCTTTGTGAAATTAGATCTAAATCTGATTGATGGGAATAGAGTCCCTTGGATTCCTCCTCAGAGGGTGCCTAAGACCAGTCAAACTTGGTTTTAGGGAGAACTCTAATTGGAATCCAAATAGGAGATGGAGTCCTTGTCCAACAAGGACTCCTAGGCACCTCCAACTTGGGCACATGCCCTAGGGTGGTGTGTGCCCTCCTCCTTGCCAGATTCTGGCAGGTGGACAGGCCCCCACCAGCTCTCCAATAGGTGTGTGACATATGGTCAAAAGTCAAAGTGTCAATGGTCAACATTTGACCAGTCAAAGGTAGACTTTTGACCAAAGTCAAAGAATAAGAAATGGCAGATGACCAAAAATGGCAGGTAATGTCTTACAAAATAAGACAACCTTTTCTAACTTGGACAACCTCCAGTCAAACCATATGAAGGCCTCTGATTGAGCACAAACTCCTTTGGCTTAGACAGGACAACTTATTTATGATAGCAAAAGAAGAACGTTAGGTTCAATCGAGTGCTAGCACGATTTTTTTGAACATAATTGAATCTCACTCAGATCAATTGAATTGGACCAGTTCAATTGATGATCACTAGATTCAAACCCTTGTTTGTGTGATCCAGTTAGGTTCGGTTCTATATGGTAATGGGATATGTCATGATCTCTATCATCGACATCATCGAAACTCCTTTCGATGGATCAGAACTCTTCTGATTCGAATAGCTAGAATGATCGATCATCTAAATCATTCTAATTGCTCTCAAAATCCACCAGTGACACCTAGCAGTATATGATGGCAACCCATCAGAGCTGAATGCGAACCTCTTGGTGCAGCTACCTATGTGATTAAGTCCTTCTATCTTGAGCCTCGATCAGATTAAGGTTAAGGTAAACTCGTCAAACCCTAGTTTCTATCATATGATGTAATCATTCGATTCGAGTTCGATGTGAAAATCTAAATAGAAACTCTTTCTATTATTTCACTCTGCTATGGCCATGGACTTCTGGACTTGATTCTCATGATCATCATAGGGCTGCTCTTCTACCACCGAGGTAGATAGATTCCATCTTGATGCCATCCAGTTCCTACAATGAACATGCTATAGCCAACATACACCTCAGGATTCCGAATGGCTAGGAGATCGAGTAATGGTGTAGTCAAACTATAACACCCTCAAGGTGAACTGTTGATGCATCTCAGGTCAAAGAACCAGACACACTACTACAGCATCGAGTCAGTCATTGACGAGAAGGTAGACTCCCTAATGACTACTCGAGGTGGTCATGCTCAGTGCTCTCGTTCTCTAACGAGTATCTGTACTCTCGCTTCGATGTCTCCACACCATAGACTCAAGATTCATCTACTAGAGAGAAATGATTGTACACCAACCTTCTGGATCAATCACCATCCTCGTGATGATCCTATGGTCGGGAGCATTTTATGAGTTAACAATGATTATTCATGTCTTAAATTTTTAACTCTTGAAAATATGAATTATCATTACCATTAACTCAAAGGATGTATCACAGACACTAAATACACATATGTGTTAAAAAATAATCCATTTTATTAATATTAGTTAAAATTATAATTTTGCCCTTAGAAGTATATTACAAGTGTCAGCCAATTTTGGCTTCTAGGGCACAAATATCTAACACTGATCGGATGGTTGATCAACGATTGAGAATCATTTTAGAGTTAAATGATAAATATGATTGATGTTTAACCTAGTGCAAGTGTTACAGGAGGATTGATTAGCAATTTGATTGCTAATTAATTTAATTTAATTAAGCAAAAGGACTGAGATTAAGTCTAATTAAATATGATTCAATTCAATTTGATTTGTGCTTGATTGGATCAAGTCTAATTGACTTATTGGATAAGTCAAGTGCAAGAAAAAAACTAGTCCTAGTCTAACTAGTACTTAGGTCAACCCAATTTTCTAATTTGAATAAAAATTTAAATTAGAATTAAATCTAATTTAATTAAACCATTAATTGGGTTAGAATCTAATTTAATTTGGTTGATTTAGTTTTGGTTTAATGTGGTTTAAGAAACCACTTTGACCAAGTCATAGATAGAATCCTAATAAGACTAGGATTCCTCCTTGCGCCACCTTAGTTCTAATGCCCCCATGCCTATTTTTTTGGTATTTTTCATGAAAAATCCTTTTCTTCCTGATATTCACATATGCCCCTTCTCTCCCTCTCTTTCTCATATGATAATTGGGTAGAAGACCAAGTCAAAGAAGGAGTTTATTTTGATATTGGACTCTATGAGATAGAATCATAACAAATCCAAACTCTTTCCAAAAGGTGCTGCCCTCTCTCCTAATTAATTTCTCTCTTATTCCATGTGAGAAACCCATTTTGTTGTGTGCCTTTCCTTGTTGGTACATTCAAAAAATTTTGGAGGGGGTGCCCAAGAGTTGGGTGCCCCTTGACTTGCTATTTGACCTTTCCTTATCTAGTATTTGACCTAGACAAGGACTCTTCTTTTCTTATATATTTTGATTAAATTTTGACTTAAAATTTTTATGGGTTATAGACCTTTAAGAGGGCTTTGTGGTGTGCAAAAATTTGGGAGAGAGAACCTCTGGGCATTGAGATTCAATGGACACGAAACTAGGTATTTAGGTGAGAGCAAAGAGAAGAAGAAGAGGGTCTTCTTCTAGGGTTGCTGTGTTCGTCTCTTTCCTTCCTTGTTCCTTGGGTTTTCTAAGAGTATCTCACATCTAAAATCTCTTCTCCTCCTCCTCTTTAGAAGAGTCTAATTTAGAAGAAAGTAGGCATCTGATCAATCGTCGAAGAAAGATCAGCGCAGTACTAGCATACTATGCTGATTTCCAGCATCTAAATTTCTGATCGTGATCATAGGCTCGTGTAGACGACTCCTAGAGGCCAGACATATGTACGGCTTATAACTTCATCCTTAAGGATGGATCAGCGAGTTAGAATCTCTAACTCGCTCAGGTAATAGATCTGATCTATTATTTTTTTCATACATGCATGAGATGTAGTGTAGATCTAGGTTCATGTGATCAACCTTTTCTTTTTGTTTATTTTTGATTTTAGATTTAAATGCCATGCAATAATCATATAATATGATCTTAGATATAGGGATTATCTGATATTTAGAATTAATTAGATTAATTTTGAGTCTTCCACTGCTGATCTAGAAAAAGTTTCAAGATCTAGTCCTGAAACTCTAGATCTGGTTCCTTCAGAACTAATCCTTTTCTTTAAATTTTCATCTTATTTTCTTAATTTCTCTTTATTTTCTTAATCTTAATTATTAGAAAAACCTATGTCTTTATGTTAGGTATCACTCAGTCATAGAATCCTTGATTTCATAAGCAAAAAACAAAAAAATCAGAACAAGAAGAATCACATTGGTAATCCTCACTAAATAAAAACATTGCTTATACAAAATATTTCTAATGTGTGGTACAATAGAAGTAATATGGTTTCATAATTAGGGATATATAACTAGTGTTTCATGATTAGGGAACTAATAGGGTTCCATTCTCAATACAATCCTGTGACACATTTCTAATGAGCATATGTGGGCCACTCCTCAATAAGAAAAAAAATACATATTAAGAGGTTATAAGTATTGGGAAAAACTAATATTTTTGGGTCAAACAAAGAGTAACAACTACCTAATTTTATCAAATCCATAGTTCTTTTGGTTGGTATCATTCTCTCTAAGTGAGAAGTCTTAGATTAACCCTAAATGGTGGTGAATAACCACCATCTTCTAAAGATAAAAAAAACAACTAGATTAGAAACCAGCCCATAGGGTTTTCGTTAATGTTAATTAGTTTAATTAGTTGATTTCTTTCTAGCTCATTGAGCAGATTGCAGTTGCTATATCTATGCATTACTTGACTATATAGTTTTGAAAAGATTTTCTAACTTATGGCAATTACATTGTTTATGTTAATTGTTTGTCCAATACAAAATAAATTTCCATTGATATTCTATTTGGCTATGGGATATCTCATAATCCATTAAATAGCTTCATTTTTTTGATAGGACCATATTAGTCAAGCTATCCCCTAACCTTGGGCTTAAATTATTGGTAGAGAGTATGGAGAAGCTGAAATATGTTTAATTTAGTAAAAGGTAGGATAATTATTTCATCTCTCCCTTTTTATTTTTTTTTGTCTTGTCTATCTTTCATTGAGAAAAATATCTCAAGATTCAATCCATAATAATCCTAGAATGAGGTCCAGAATGATGAACAGAATCCAACAAGCCCAACAATAGCCTAAATGGAGTCCAAACAGAGGAGACACGCGCGAAGAAGCACCGAAAGTAGGTGGCATGGCCCATAGGCCGCTAGAGGGACCCACAGCTAGTGTAGGCCAGAGGGCTGCCAGGGTCCAACGTGTGGCATAGGCCAGCTATGAGGGCGCAGCCTAGCATAGGCCTATAGTGAGCGTGCCCACTTCCATGCGGTCCATATGCACAGCATGGACCAGTGGTGTTTTTTGCTCCATTTTGTGTGGTCTAGTGGACCGATCAGGCAGTTTCACAATGTTTTGCATAGCTCATAGCTCTATCTATGGACCACATTGCCATTCGATAGTCAAAATTGAGCTGATCATGATCGAACGGTCTAGGCACGATTTGGGCTTGATCTAGACTATTTTGCATGATCGGACACTCTAGTTCGAGCCGATAATGATCAGATGATCCAGAATGATTCTCAAATATATTTTGGACTAGTTTCCTACTAAAATATTATTTTTAAAGTTTTGGAGTCTATATAACTCTAATTGATGAGCTCTTTATTGTGTCGGAGAGCTTGTGATATCCTAAAGGTATTAAGAGGCTTCTTGAGAGATTTCAAAGAGCTTTTATGAGGATTTTAGAGCTTCTTATTGAGAGACTCTTATATAAAGATTGAGTGATAAGTTTTTCTTATGTTTATTTATTTTATTTCTCTCATAGTAAATTTTGCCCGCCTCATGAGGTAGGCTTGAGGCTAATCCATATATTTTGTATTATGTTTGTTCGTTGTTCTTTCTTCTTCTTTTTTTTTATATAGTATCTATTGGAAAATAGTATTCTAAAGCCAATTATCTAGGTTATAGCTAATTGAGCCCTTTATTATAATAATATATAAATTTTTATTAATAAAAGTTATTTAAAATTTTTCATCATAAGTTGTGCATCTTCTATATAGTACTCTTGTATTATGATGAAAGTTCTTAAAACCACTTATAATATGATAAAGAAGGATTTATCATGTAGTTCTTAAATTATGTTTGTGATCAAATGATGCATCATTAAGAAGGACGATAATGTTTATCGAGTATAGATCATCGTGTGCCATATGGATTGGTTGTCCTCTTAACCAAGAAGTATGGAGACACTAGTATAGTGATGCGTGCAAATCTATCACTGTGGCAAGTATACCAGTCGATCAAGTTTTAAAGTATATGAGCAAAGTATCATCCCTTAAGAATTAAAAATAAGTATTGAAAAATACTCTCTTAAACTTTATTTAAAAAATTAATTTATAAAAATAAATAAAATAAAAAATAAAAAATAATTAAGAAATTGTAAGAAAATAGAAAGGATGTAATTTTTAGGATTGAAATAAAGAGTAGTAGAATAAGGCAATCGGCTTACCAACTCAATCAATACAATATTTGAGTAATCATGAAAATTAGGTCAATTTTATTTCATGTGATGGCGGAGTCTCCTAAGATATTCACTATCCTTTATTTCAGATGTAGCAAAACTATCAATACTTGTTAACTATTTTTTAGTTTGGATGTAATTAAATAAATATTAATGCATTAATTTTTATGAAACCCTCTAGTTAAAATACGTTGCATCCAAAATGCAATAAAATTACTGCATGTATAAGAATCTTAATTCGATTCAAACATAAGGTATACAAATAAAAAAGCATTGACATAGAAGTATTTGGTCCATATCATCTATGTCCAACAAAATAATTAGAAGATGGCCAGTAATTTAAAAGCATTAAGAATAAATTTATATACTCTTCATGAACAAAATATGATTCTAAAATCCAATCATACTAAATATTGCATCAAAAGAGTGGCTATACCTTAATCTTAGCAAAATAAATTTAGTTCATGATAAAAAAGTACAAAAATAGCAAATAAAATAGAAAACATAATAAAATCCAAACAGCGGACTACTTGTTGCTGAATTTTATTATTGATCTGCTCTTGGAATGAAGAAGTTGATAGAAGAGAAGAGAAGATGGCCATGCTGGACGTGGAAGATGGAAGAAAGAAGAAAAGAAAGAAGGAAGAAGGGAGCTCTCTTTATCTTAGACTAGAAGCCTCTCTCTTGATTCACCCTCTGTTTCTATTCCCCTAAACATCTCTATTTCTATTCCACCCAAACACCTTTGTTTCTATTCCCCCTCTCTCTGTTTGGTTGCAGGGGTTTAAATAAGGTAGAGGATGGATATCTGCTGCTCGAAGAAGGCTAATTCAAATTAAATTCAATGTTTAAATCCTCCTCAAAGTCTTTGGATCGTCACAGCCATTGAATGGTGATTAAATGGATGAAAAATCACCTAGAAATCATGTTTTAATTCTTGGATCAAGTCAAAATCACTTGTGGCCATTGGATCGCACTTGATCAATGCTTTTGGACCATCATATAGCACTAAGAGGGGCCTGGTCTTTAAATCAAAATAGAATTTCCACCTCAGCCATCGGATCATGATCGGCAGCCTCCTAAACTGCATGATCATGCCTTAATCACAGCCATCTACCTATGTGAACCTCTTGTAGACCAGGCCTTGTGTAGACCCCGCCAATCGCCACTTGCTGCATCAAATGCAATGTCGAGTTTGCCCTTAGCTGTGTGATGCCCAGGTCCACCATTTACCGTGTGAATTCTAGCATCATTGTGACGTTAGATATGCACTGGGTCAGTGCGTGCTGGCTTTGATAGGGTTGGTTAGTTTTGAGCTAGTTTTGCTGAGCCAACTAGCTTTTTATTTTTTTTTCTTTTCTTTTCTTTTCTTTTGAATCTTGATTCCGGGGCCAATTGAAGTCCGATTTACTTCAAAATTTTTTTTTGAATTAGAAAATTGAGCTATTCTTATTGGCTACCATCTTTTCTGCAAAAAATAAATAAAAGCATTAATTTCTTAAAAATAAGATAAATTATTTTATAATTTAATGCTTTTATTAGTAGATTTATTATACTTATCATACCCTCCAATTTACTCATTGCTAGTTTATTAGCAATGCATTATTTAATATTAAATAATTACCATGTTTCATTAAGATCCTTTTTCATAAAAATAGATTTAGGATTGAAGGTCAAAAAGTTTAGCAAGTACCATTAACTAAGTATTGATTTTACGAAGCAAATTTTATAGTCAGTATAATCAAAAACTTTCTTAAAGTACATCTAAAGATCTATAGCCCAAATTTGTGATGACTAACATAGCATTTTGATGCTAACTTAAAGGACAAATATATCTTCTCTTGCCACTTATTTTGGTTAATTTTCTGTACACTCTCAAGTTAAGTTCATGAACAAGGTAGCTTTCATACTACCTCTTTTTTTTTTCTTGCATCATAGTGCTTAGCATTCTAGCCTTCCTTTCATCATTTGACAAGAACCTCCATACTTGACTTAGGTGCAGAGATTCAGTTACTAAGATTTGGGCAATCCACATATACTCTATCTTTTACATTTTTTATTATAAACAGATAGCTCTTTTCTTAAATTTAAATTTTTTTAATTAGAATGTATATTAACTATCAATTTTTAATAATAATTGAATCCTTGGTTGGTCTTATGATCAACACCTATTTTGCCTTATTAGTGTGCATGTGCAATAGAAGTGTTAAAGTCTTTAGGTGACTTAAGTAGGCCACTAAAAATCTGACCAACTAGTCTGCTTTTTTACTTGCTACAGTCATTAGCAAATACTTTTTTTATTACTTTTTCTAGTCTATTTTACTCAAGATTTTCTTTCTTGACACATGGTTTAAATTTTTTTAAATTTTAAACTATTTAAATCTAATTTTTAAAAATTTTAAAAAATTAATATTTTTAATAATAATTTTTTTTTTTCTCTCTAATTTGATCGACATTGTCTCAATGGAGAAAAAAAAATAAAAGATACAATAAGGGATAGGAAAGAATACACCTGATTCAATGTATTATTGATTCAAAATGGGTCTTTGAAGCTTTGCAAATTGACTTGAGTTCTTATTCATTTTTTCTTTGCAAAAATAAAAGCACATCGCAACAATAAAAAAGCAACAAGAAACTATAAAAAAAAAGATAAAAATGATCAAAACAAAAAAGGTAAAGAAAAAAAAATAACATATCTAGTCATTCTGAGTTATAGCCGTCAACTTGACTCTCATAGAGCTCTACGCTGAATCTTGCAACCGGAGGGCTTCCTTCTTCTTGTCAAAATTTTTACCTATATAATGCTTCAACTTGTGGCCATTAACCTTGAAGGTACCTTTTGATTTGTCAAAGATTTTCACTACTTTATATGGAAAGACTTTAGCAATTATATATGGACATGTCCATCTTGATTTCAGCTTTCCTAGAAACAAATATAGCCATGAATTCTATATAGGAGAATTTGCTATCCCCCATAAAATTCTCTTTTTACAATGTGGTTATCATGCCATTTCTTAGTTTGTTCTTCATAGATCCTGGCATTTTCATAGGCATCATGGTGAAATTTGTCCATCTCATTCAACCGCATCAACTTGATCTTTCCTGAATCTTGCATATCAAAGTTAAGAATTTTCATTGCCCAATATGCTTTATGTTCTAGCTCTACGGGAAGGTAACATGCCTTACCAAAGAGTAACCTATATAGGGACATTCCAATGGATGTTGTATATGCAGTCCTATATGCCCACAATGCATCATCTAATTTTAATGACCAATCTTTTTTAGATGCATTTATAGTCTTTTCTAAGATTCTCTTTAATTTTCTATTAGACACCTCTACTTGACCACTAGTTTATCAGTGATATGGGATAGCTAATTTATGAGTGATACCATATTTGCTTAATAGATTTTTAAATTATTTATTGCAAAAGTATGTGCTGCTATCACTAATGATTGCTCTAGAAGTGCCAAAACATGTAAAAATATACTTTTTCAAAAATTTGACAACTATCCTAGCATCATTAGTTGGAAAAGCTGCTGCTTCTATCCATTTTAAAACATAATCGATAGCGACAATTATATATTGATTTGTGAAAGAACTAGGAAAATGTTTTATGAAATCAATACCCCAAATATCAAAAATTTCACACACAAGAATATTGTTTTAAGGCATTTTATATCTCCTAGAAAGATTCCAGTTCTTTGATAGTCGTCACATGAAGAGACATAAGAATGAGCATCTTTAAATAGAGAGGGCCAATATAAACATGATTGAAGAACTTTATAAGTTATCCTAGTTGGCCCGAAATGTCCTCCTACCTTCCGATCATGATAATGATGTAGAATTTTCTCTATCTCTTCCTCCGAGACACTTCTCCTAATGACCTAATTTGTGCAATACTTATACGAGAAATGTTCATCCCAAAAAAAATATTTCATAATGGATAAGAACCTTTTCTTTGGTTCAAAAGAAAGATTAAGTGGAAAAACTTTACCAGCTAGATAATTAACAATATCAGCATACCATAAAAATATTCTACTTGATATAGTATAAAGACACTCATTTGGGAATTCCTCATTGATAGGGCAATGAGGGTAGATATCTATTTCCTCTTTCAAGATATTTTTCAGTCTTGAAAAGTGATTAGCAACTGAATTCTCTATATCTTTCTTATCTTTGATCTCCAAATCATACTCTTGCAACAAAAGAATCCACCTGATTAATCTGAATTTTGCATCTTTCTTGGCAAGCAGATACTTCAGAGCTAGCTGCATGGTCAGTATATAAAATAACTTTGGATAGAATAAGATAAGAATAAAATTAATCTAAAGCAAATACTACTGCTTGGAGCTTCTTTTCTATTGTTGCATATTTTCGTTGGGCCTCTATCAAAATGCGACTGGCATAGTAAATAGTCTAAAAAATTTTATCCTTTCTCTAATTAAGTACTGCTCCTATGGTTGTATCACTAGCATCATACATCAACTCAAATAGTAGGGACCAATCTGGTGCCACTATAATAGATGCCATAACCAGCTTCTCCTTGAGGGTATTGTATGCTTGCAAACACTCATCAAAAAAGTAAAAAAGAACATCTTTACATAATAAATTAGATAGAGGTCTAGAAATTAGGGAGAAGTCTTTTATAAATTGATGGTAGAATCTAGTATACCATAAGAAGCCCCTAATAGCCTTCATTGAGGTCAGTAGAGGCAACTTTTTGATCACCTCAATCTTAGCTCTATCCACTTCAATCCCCTCATATGAGATCTTGCGGCCTAGCACTATACCTTTCTCAACATCAAATGACACTTCTTCCAATTTAAGACAAGATTAGTATCCTAATATCTTTGCAAAATAAGAGATAAGTTATGCAGGCATTTATCAAATATAGATCTAAAGATAGAAAAATCATCAATAAATATCTCAAGATGATCCTCAATTATATCATGAAAAATAGCCATCATACATCATTGAAAAGTAGCTGGTGCATTACACAAACCAAATGGCATTCTCCTAAAAGTAAATGTACCATAGGATTATGTAAAAGTAGTTTTCTCTTGATCCTCAAGTGCTATGGTAATTTGATTATAACCAAAATAACTATCTAGAAAATAATAAAAGTCATGTCCAGCTAATCTCTCTAACATATAATATATGAATGGAAGAGGATAGTAATCTTTCCTAGTAGCATCATTTAATTTTCTAAAATCCATGCACACTCCATCCAATCATAGTCCTAGTGGAAACTAAATTGTTATTTTTATTTTGAACTACAGTAATCTGACCTTTCTTAAGAACTATTTAAATAGGACTCTCCTAGAAACTATTGGAGATAGGATAAATAATACTTGCATCATGTAGCTTAATTATGTCCTTTTTGACCACTTCTTGCATCTTTAGGTTGAGTGTCCTTTGAGGTTGGATAGTAGGATCATAATTATCCTCCATAAGAATTTTGTGCACACAAATTGAGGAACTAATTCCTTTTATATCTGCTATGGTCCATCCAAATGCCTTCTTGTATTCCTTTAACACTCTCAACAACTTCTCTTCAATTAAACCTATCAAAGAAGAAAAAATAATAACAGGTAAGTATGAAGAACCTTCTAGAAAAATATATTTTAAATGAAAAAAAAGAAGTTTAAGTTTGAGAGTAGGTGGCTCTTCAATTGATGGCTTTGGAAGAGGAGTAGATGATCTTTCTAACTCTTCAAAACATGATCTGTATGCATGTAGAATGTATGATCTATCCTCCAACAATCTTATGCACTCCATTTATCTTTCATTTTCAGCCAAAACCCTCTTGTGATTGGACAATGCATGCTTCTATAGGGTCCTCAAACATATTTTCTAAAAATACTCATATACTAATTTATCAATATCATCAATTTGAAAATAAGTTTAATTATCATTGGGATGTTTAATAGCCTTAAAAGCATGAAAGGTAACTTGTTCCTCTTGGACTCTAAGAATCAATTTTTCTTATTGAACATCTATTAAAGTTCCTCCAATAGCTAAAAAGGATCTTCCTAAGATAATTGATACTTCAATATCTTCTTCCATGTCAAGAATAAAAAAATCAATAAAAAAAATAAATTTATTTATCTTTACCAAGACATCCTCCATAATACCTCTTGGATACTTAATGGATCTATTGGCTAGTTGAAGAGTGATAGTGGTAGCCTTCGATTTTCTTAGATCCAGCTTCCTAAAAATAGAGAAAGATATGAGATTAATACTTCTCCTAAATTACATAGAACTTCATCAGAACAACAATCACCAATAATGCAAGGGATTGTAAAACTTTCTAGATCTTTTAACTCTTATGGTAATTTGTTTTGGAGTATTGCTGAGCATTCTTCATTCAAGTTTACTATCTCATGCTCCTTCAGCTTCTTTTTATTGGCTAGAATTTTTTAAGAAATTTAGCATACTTAGGCATTTGAGTAATAGCATCTACAAAAGAAATATTAATGTATAAATTATTTAAAAAATTAAAAGATAATTTTTTTTTATTTGGATGATGCATCTGTCTCTTAGGGAATGATAGTAGTGGCTCATAGGGCTTAACATTTGGATCAGCAAATTTTATACCTAGGGATTATCCATCTACTGGTTGTTTAAGTGATCGATGAACTTTAGTTGGCTGTTCCTTGTTTGTAGTTTTCTCTTCAATCTTTTTCTTCTGATGTGACTCTTTTACTTCTTAATATGATAGCATTGATTTGCTCCCTTGGATTGGTCACCGTGTTGCTAGGAAAGGATCCCTATGGTCTCCTGGAGATTATCTTAACCATTTAATCCATTTGCATCTCCAAGTTTCGAATCGTTGCTGCTTGGTCCTGTCTAAGCTTGGTTTCTAGATTTTGTATAGTTGCTTCTTGATTTTGTATGAATTTGGTTTTTATATTTCACATGGCTGCTTCTTGGTTCTACATGAATTTGACCATTAGCTCCTTAATGTTAGGTTTCCTCTTAGGTACTTCGAATCCTAGGGGTGGTTGCTGTGCAGTATTTTTATTGCTTCATGAAAAGTTCAGATGCTGCCTCCATCCTTGATTGTATGTGCTGGAATGGGAATTATTTTATTATGGCCTAAAAAAATTATCACCATAATTAGCTGTATTAGAGGCTTTAGCAAGGGGTTTACCTATCTAGTAGTTGCTTGTATCGTGTCCTACTCCACATAGCTCACAAGTGAAGCTCTGTACATGCATAGCTGCTCCCTATAAGTTATTGAGATCAGCCTAAAGAGCTACAATCTTGATCGATAAGGCTGGGATGCTATCTACTCCATGCATAGTTGCTGGTCTTCTTGGTAGCATGCGATCTATTTGCTACTAGTAGCTATTTAATGCCATCTCATCAATTAGATCAAAGGCCTCCTCTATTTTTTGGTTAATGGAACCTCCTATGACTGCATCAATCATAAAATAATTAGTAGAAGATAAACCATTATAAAAGGTTTATACCTAAAGCCAAATGTATTGTAACATCACCATAGCATCACCTAGCTCTGATACCACATGTTGTAGAAATTTTTGATCTTTAGCATGGACCTAAGAAGAACTTTGATATTCTCTAAGATAGTAGATTATCGATCCACCTAATTTGGACCTGTGATGGGGTGCCTCCCCCCTTGGGCTTGAGGGAGGCACCCCCCTTGGGGCGGCAACTCTGGAGAGAAGAGAGATTGAGGAAGAAAAGACCTATATTTCAATCCATGTTCTAAACTTCTAATACAACCTATGTATTTATACTTAGCTATTAGGCCCAACCAAAACTCTCCTAGCTAATTCAATACATGGAAGCACTCACCGAGCCTATGTACACCCATGTCTCTCATGCTCTCATCCCCTGAATCTACACCCGATCCATACATGTGTTAGCCACCTTAAGACTTTATTAGATCAGACCTTAAGACCCCAAACAAAAAACTCCATCCAGTTTTGTTCGTCACCATCGAGTCGGTTCTATCAGAAGCTGAGCTGGCTTGACTGCGTATTATCCAAATCCTATCTTCTGTCTGCCTGAGGTAGTCAGCTCGACTGCATCCCAAGTCAGCTCGATCTCAGCCCGAGCTAGCTCGATTGCATATCCGAGTCAGTCCGCCTGTGTGTCAGTCTTTTATCTTGGCTAATTCTTCTCCTTGCTTTGGTCCTTTACTCCACCTTATGTGTCAGGTCTCTGGAGCACCTACTTTTAGATATGTGTGCCCTTGAAGCTAGATTGGCTGACACTTGTAATACACTTCTAAGGATAAAATTATAATGTTGACTATAAATAATAAAATAGATTATTTTCTATCATATTGTATATTTGAAAGTGTTTGTGATACATCCCTTGAGTTAATGACAATGATAGTTCATATTTTCAAGAGTTAAAAATTTAAGACATAAATTTTTATTATTAATTCATAAAATATTCTCGACCATAGAATCATCATGAGGATGGTGATTGATCTGAAAGGTTGGTATACGATCGCTTCTTTAGGATAGATGAGTCTTGAGTTTATGGTGTAGAGATACCAGAGCGAGAGTACAGGTACTCGTTAGAGATGAGGGCACTGAGCGTGACCATCTTGAGCAGTCATGAGAAAGTCTATCTTCTCGTCAATGATTGGCTCGAAGCTGTAGTGGTGTGTCTAGTTCTTTGACCTGAGGTGCATCGATAGTTCACCTTGAGGGAGTTATAGTTTGACTACACCATAACTCGATCTCCTAGCTATTCAAAATTCTGAGGTGTATGTTGGCTATAGCATGTTCATTATAGAAATTGGATTGCATCAATAAGGAATCATCTACCTCAGTAGAAGAAGAGCAGCCCTATGATGATCATGAGAATCAAGTCCATAAGCCCATGGCCATGGCAAAATGAAATAATAGAAAGAGTTTCTATTAGGATTTTTACATTGAACTTGAATCGAATGATTAATTCATATAATATAAATTAGGGTTTGACGAGATCACCTTAACCCTAATCCGATCAGGGCTCAAGATAGAGGAACTAAATCACATAGGTAACTACATCGAGAGGTTCACTTTCAGTTCTGATGGATTGCCACCATATGCTGCTAGATGTCACTGATGGATTTTGAGAGCAATTAGCATGATTTGAATGATCGATCATACTAGTTATCTGAATCAGAAAAATTCTAATCCATTGGAAGGTATTTCGATGATGTCGATGATAGAGATCATGACATATCCCATTATCATATGAAACTGAAGCTAACTAGGTCACACAAACAAGGGTTTGGATCTGAATATCATCAATTGGATTAATCCAATTCAATTGATTTGAATAATATTTAATTAGGTTCAAGAAAATCGTGCTAGCACATGATTGAGCCTAATGTTCTCATTTAACAATCATTGAAACTTATCTCGACTGAGTCAAATATGTTTGGGCTCACTCAAAAATCTTTATTTGGCCTGACTGGAGCTTGTCCAGATCAAAAAAAATATATTTTAATTTATGAGATAAATTTAAGACAATACCTACCATTTTTCGTCACCTACTAAATCTTATCTTTGAACTTTAGTCAAATGTTGACCTTTGATACTTAGACATCTGCCTATGTGTCATGCACCCATAGGAGAGAACTTTAGCCCTTGTCTCCTACTAAAAGTAGATAGATTAGGGGTGCATGCCTAGGTAGGCATGCACCCACGAGGATAAGGTTTGGAGTCCCATGCAGATGGGACTCCAGTTGCTTTAGGGAATCAACCTAGATGGCGCCAAGAAGACTTGTTTGACCCAATCTTGGCGCCATGTAAGAAAAGTTTTGAGATGTCATCCCATTAATAAAATTTAGATCAGATTACACAAAGGGCCATGATTGGCCGAGATGATGTGGCACTGCATGGTGCAGCAGGATCTATATAAATCCTATCTACGCCTAGAATTAAGAGCTTCTGCTTTAGTCCATGCCATAAAGCTTTTCTCCCTCCTTCTCCATGCCACCCTCTGATTCTCTCTCCCCTCTCCTTGCCCAAGAGGTTTTGGGCATGAGTTAGGTGCGATCCATGCAAGTGAAAGGCGATAAAAAAGGAAGAAGACAGCACTGCAGTAAGAGACAATGGTTGTTCTTCAAAAGAGTTTTGAAGACCTTCAAGGATTAGATCTAGATCTAATTTTTAAAGGATTGATTGAGAATGAGAAGATCTTCAGATCCTGTCTGAGTGAAGACCGGTAGAGGTCAGGCGCTTGCGTGAATACGTCCAGAACCTCAAGCAAACATCGAGATCATCATAGGATAATTGGATTACCTAAAATAAAGATATAAACTAATTAAATTAAATTAAAATTTTATTTTATTTTATTTTATTAGATCAATAAGATCAGATATGAAGAGTATTAGATCTAATTAAGATCTTAGAGAAAAATTTTTGAAATATTTTTCTTGATCCAATCAGATCTGAACGAACCTGATCCGGGAAATAAAATTTTTTCCTTCAACTAGTATCAGAGCTAGGTTCTAAAATTTATTAGATCTAATTTTAATTTATTTTTGATCTAATAATTAGATGATTTTAGATATTGCATGAGATATAATTAGATCTAAAATTAAAAAATTAAAAATTAAATAAATCTAGATCTAAGATGTATGAGATGCATGACTAGATTAGGAATAGAATTGTTCTATATGTAGTTTAACATGATCAAAATTTTAATTTGATTAATTATAATTTTTAGATCTATTTATTTAGTTTTTTTGATATTATAAATATTATAATTAGATTTAAAAAATAGAAAATAAATTTATTTAATTTGTTCATATGAGATATGATAGATGCATGTTTATACTAGTTGTAGAATAGTTCTACAAAATTATCTAAAAATTTTAATTTGATATGATCAAATTTAAATATTATTTTTTATATATTTATGAGATAATTTAGATCTAAAAATATGCATGATATGATACATGAGATGTATGCAAAACATGTTTTAGTTAGATCAATTTTTTTTATATGTAAAATATGATGTAGATCTAACTAGTTTTGTAGATTTATCATGTTTCTGATTAAGATATTTTCCTTAGCCATCCAGTCATAAGAATGAAGTAGGATTTAAAGGCCCTCTCCTTTCATTCGATGGAGTGTTCATATAATGTGTAGGGATGCTGCGCGTTCATCCTTAATCAAAAATCCATAACTTATTTTCTACAAAATTCTAGATCCTGAAATCCTAAAATTATATATATATATTTTATTTATGAATGCAAAACTTAATTAAAAATTAATATTATGAAATATATTAGGTCTAGAATTGAGAATTTTTGGATCTAAGATATATTCATAAAATTGGGTTCGGGCTTGGGTAGCTCAATTAGGTCTAGCGGTTGATCAAACTAAATCAAGAATTGGTTAGATGGGATCAAGAGTTCTTAAATTGACCAGCCTAATAAGATTAAGTTTGGATCAAGGTCGAGTCATATGAATGATCGATCAAGTTATGATTTAATTAGGCTCAATGGTTAGAGTCTGGATTGTAGGCTAACTCGATTGGTTCTGGTTCAACGATTTGGTATCTAAGATAAGTTTGGCAGATACGATCGACTGATTTTTAATTGAAAGCTACTCGACTCGAATGCATTCTTATCGAGTTAATAGCATATCCCTTCCATCGATCTCACTTATTTGGCCATATTTATCGGCTCAGTCCTGATCTAAGATGGCTAACAATCCAAGCTAACACATGCCACTAGATTAGTCATAATGGTTATGGCTATGTCAAGTCAAGTTTAAAGAGATCTAAATCAAATCTTCCTTAGAAAAGATTAAGTCTAAGGTCTTCCACCATTGTAGATGTGCGGGCCCTTCCTGGGGTTAATTGTTCTCGATTGGTCATAGTGGTTTAGTTGCATCGAAAAGATGCAACCATATCTATTAGGCATTGGATGCTATGGACTGGAGTATGGATTGGGCTTAATATTTCGGATATGATGAGAGACCCAAATAGGAATCCAATCTATGTAAATGATGGATCTAACTTAACTAAGAAATGGATCAATATTTCGGGCATGGTGAGATTCATGAATTAGAGACTAAGCCTGGGTGCACCATAATTAGAGAATCATTGGACAGGAGTTGTTCATTCATTGGCTAACCCATCACCAATAACTGTTAGGTGAGGTGATGAGTCAGTTGGTGGGACTGCACCACCCACTAGAAATCATTAATCATGGAGATTTTTGCATCCCTACAAAGGAAGTGTAGGGATCCAAAAAAATAGTGAAAGCTAATTTATTTAAAAATCAAACTCGTAAATAAATTGATCAAGTCTTAATTACAAAATCTAACTAGAAATTTTGACTCTCTATAGAAAAAAAAAAATGTCTGCATCCAATCCACTAGCCTATATCTTGGACACCCATAGACTGACCAGACCTAATTACAAGGATTGGCTCCAGAACTTCAAAATTATTTTAGATTCTGAGAAGTTGACTCATGTATTAGACCAGGATCCCTCCACCTTACCAGCTCGTCCGTCTGCTGAACAGAGAGTGTTTCTTAACAAATTAATGGATGAAGATAATAAGACCAGATACTACATGTTGGACTCGATGTTTGATGAGCTTCAGTATCAACATGAAGATATCAAGACTGTCCATCAAATATTGGCTCACCTGTAAGAGTTATTTGGTGAACAGAGTCACGCAGCTAAATATCAGATCACTAAACAACTGTTTAAGGCTAAAATATGTGATGGGCAATTAGTCCAAGATCATTATCTCATGATGATCAAGGACTTAGAAGAGCTTAAAAAGCTCAGAGTGAAGTTAGACCAGGATCTACAGAATGATATAATTCTGTAATCTTTGACTGATGCGTATGGGCAGTTCATCATGAACTACCATATGCATAAACTTCAGAATACTCTGGCCAAGCTTATGAATATGGTGGTTACTGCTGAGCTTTCTATGAAAGGTTCTAAAGGCTCAGTACTTGCTATGGAATAGACTTCTGCAAAAAAAAAATTTTTGAAAAGAAGAAAAGTCTGTGAAAAAAAAGAAGGTAGAAGGTGGAAAGAGAAAGAAGACAGAGCTGAAGAAGAAGGCTGTTGACAAAGAAAAGTATTTTCATTGTAATACTGACAGTCATTGAAAGCGGAACTGCCCTACATACCTGGTCACCCTGAAGAATAAGAAGGAGGCAGGTCCTTCTAGAGGTATGCTCGTTATTGAATCTAACCTTACGATTTCTTCTGCATCCAGTTGGATGCTTGACTCTAGTTTTAGTGCTCATTTATGTACTTTCATGCAGGATCTTGAGGATAGCAGGAGGTTGAGGGATGGTGAGATGATCTTAGGCATCAAAAATGGAGCAAGGGTTGCTGCTGTAGTAATGGAAACCTATCCTCTTCGACTATCATCTGGCTTAGATTTAGTACTTAGGGTTTGTTATTATGTGCATGCAGGAATTTAATTTCTATTTCATGTTTAGCACAAGAAGGCTATGTAATTAGTTTTCTTAAGGATCATTATAATATTCTTTATGAAAGAAATAAAATTATAAGTGATTTTCTTATTAACGATCTCTACCAGTTATATATTGATGTATTTATCTTTAATATCAAGCAAAATATGAATGCCATAAGATCAAAATGACCCTGGGATAATCCAAATGATAGGTATCTATGGCACCTAAGGCTAGGTCATATAGCAGAAGATAGGATTAACAAATTAGAAAAAATTGAACTATTGAGTCCATTGACTTTCGAGTCATATCCAATTTGTGAATCATGTCTTCATGGCAAAATGACTAAGCTTTCTTTTGTAGGACATGGAGAAAGGGCCATGGATCTACTTGCCCTAGTACATACTAATATGTGCAGTCCATTTGATGTGCTTGCTAGAGGCAACTTTGACTACTTCATAACCTTTATCGATGATTTATCTTAGTATGGATACATGTATCTTATGAGAAACAAGTCTGTAGCCTTTGAAAAGTTCAAGAAATTCATATATGAAGTTGAAAAGCAAACTAAAAAAATCATTAAGATTCTTCGATCAGATCGAGGAGGTGAATATCTTAGTCGAAAATTTTTGGACTATCTCAAGCAAAATGACATAGTTTCTCAATGGACTCCACCTAAAATACTTCAACTCAATGGGGTTTCAGAATGGAGGAATCGGATCCTATGGGATATGGTTCGATCAATGATGAGCTTTACAAATCTCCCTAATTTTTTTTGGGGACATAGTCTGTTAACTGCTATATATTTATTGAATAAGGTTTCCTCTAAAACCATTCCTACCACACCGTATGAGATATGGCATGATAAGAAATCAAGTCTGAGTCATCTCAGAATTGGGGTTGTCTGGCTCACGTCAAAAGACAACAAGCGGGCAAGTTAGACTATAGGTCCTTTAGAGCTCGATTCATATGATATCCTAAAGAGTCATTACGATATTATTTCTACATTATAGAAGACCACAATGTGATTGTGAGTTGGCATGCCATCTTTCTTAAAATATAATTTATTCAAGATTTTTTCCTTCACCTACCAAGTCCCTCAAGATTCTCACACTTGAAGCTCGAGCCCATGCAGGACTACACACCGTCTTCACCCTAGAATAACTCCTATCCTAGCCCTAGGATTCACACCTATCCTAGACTCTTGGAGCCAACACCCTGGCTCTTCCTGTGGCCCCCTAAGGCTTAGGAGCACCACACCAAATCCTACAAAATGTATAATTGATGATGTGGACATCTTCTTAGCATTTTCTTCAAACTCTTCCAAGCTTCATACAGTGACTCCATCTCCATCAGCACAAAATAAGTAATATCATTACATATTTTGTAGTCTTGGAAGGTGAAAAGTGCTCGATCAAAAATTTTTGGTCCAAGACATTCCAAGTCATGATAGAATCTGTAGGAAGAGAATGAAGCCAACTTTTAGCTTTGTCATGTAAAGAAAAAGTAAATAATCTCAATCTAATGGCATTATTCGACATCCCATTAATTTGAAAAGTATCACATAGTTCAAAAAAATTAGAAATATGAACATTTGGATCATCTTAAACATGTCCACTAAATTGAATAGTTGATTGAATCATCTGAATCATTGCCGATTTTATCTCAAAATTATTTGCTTGTTGATGCTCATCGTTATAGCACCAAAGATAATATTAACCTGATCCTACTTTGGGTTAGAATAGCAGTAAGTCAGATATTGATTTCCTCAAAGATTGTAAGCTATGTTATGTTTAATTTTAATTAATAAAATAAAATTTTAAATTAATCTTTAAAGAAAAAATTTAAAGAAGTAAATTAAAAAGGATTAGTTTAGATTTTAACAAATTAAAAAAAAAGAAAGCAAATAATAAAAAAGAATTTTAGAATTAATTAAAAATAAAAAAAAAGTTATCTAGGGTTTTAGTTCCATCACTTAGTATTCAAGTTTATAATTGATTCATGCAATCTTTTCAATATCAACATGTAATTTTATGAGATGTATGTTCTCTTGACCAAATTCTAAAATAACCTATTCTATCAGGCATGGACCATATCTAATACAATCATGATCAATCTCACAGACACAGATTATTTAGATGGTGCAATCAAAGAACGTAAATATAAATCTGATTAATTCTTACAATTCATCCTAATTTGAGAATAAATCGTATCTTTCTATGATCACAATCTATCTTCTTAGGATAAAGTGCAAGAAATTAAATATTAAACTATAAATAAGAAAGACATGTAAAAGATAACTAAATTTTATTAGTCAATAAAAAGATAAACAAGGTTCAAATTACAAACTCTCATATTGAAGACTTTTCTTACTTCCCTGGACATGAAACCTTTAGCTGCATATGTTTAAGGATCTGCTAGCTTTTGGCATCTTTAAATTTCTTAAATAAAAAAAACAAAAGTAAAAGAGAGAAGGAAGAAGAAGAAAGAAAAGAGAAGAGAGGAGAGAGGCTAATTCACCCTCAAGGGAGGTCTCTCTATTGCGTAGAAAGGAGGCTAATCCTCGAAAGGAGGGTCTGAGAGGGTTTGTGGCATGATGAGAGGTTAAATAGAGGAGAAATAGAGAATTTTGTGTCTTTGCCAAAGTTTTATTTCAAGTTTAGAATGAATACTCCTTGTCTGATGAATCACATATATTGATCTAAGATCAAAATAGTTCAAAACCCATCAAAATGCCACCGCTAGCTTCAAATGAATGCCTATAAAAAACTAGATCGTCGGATCTTATGTTTAGAGTGATGTCGCCCATCCAATGGCGCTTCAGGTGGGCCTGAGAAGTCCTGACTGTCGGATGGCAATCGGTAGCATTGTTGTCCATCAGATCACGCAATGAAAGTTCCTAAAGGAATCCTAATCACAATCGGCCACTGATCTCCATCGTTAGATCTCCATCGGTTATGATATTAGCCGTTCGATGGTGCAAAAGCACCTTACCCTACCTAAGAAGTTGAATCAAAATTAGCTTTATTTCCAGTTGTCAGATCTTAACTGGCACGATTCTTAGCCATCCATCAGTGCTTGATGGAGCTCCACCCATAGACCGTGTGAATGCCTGATCACCGCCATAATAACCTGCTCTATGAGCCACATTGTTTTCTGGCATTAGGGTGACATCAGTAGTTAGTTTGGCTAGCTCGATTCTGCGTGCGCTGCAGTCTGCGATCTGGGCTAGTTTTTTTCTAAACCGATTTGGATCAAACCGACTATTTTTTTTTGCTTTCAGCCTTTGTTTCTTCTTCATTTTAGTTCTAATTTGAGTCAAATTTAATTTATTTAATCCCATTAATCAAGCTCTTCGTATTGATGAAGATTTTTCTATAAAATATAAATAAAAAATATTAATTCTTTTAAATAAATATTAATTTATATATATATTAATATTTTTATTTATAAATTTATGATAATTATCACACCTCCCAACTTGAGTTTTACTCATCCTCAAGTAAAGAAAAAAAAATTAGAAGTATATACCAACTCAATAAGATATGAGAGTTTTTTTAGATCATCCTAAAATCTATTGATACCTAGTTAGAGAATTAAGAGATACATTATCAGATTATTAATTCCATTATAAATAGTAGTTAAGTGAAGAATATAAAATTTTAGAGCTTTTTATTGACCAATTCTCTATATTTATTCTTTAAATCCTCTATCTTCAGTATGGGCTAGACTATGAATTTTTTTTATAATATTATAGCCAGTATAATATTTTAACCCCTTAAGCTTTCTATCTGACCCTTTTAGCAAGCTTTGGACTAATAATTCTCAAATCAGCTAGTTTTAGAATACTAGGTATAGAACATCCCTTGGACTTACTGACTCAAATCAAAGAAGCCACAAGTTAAAACTAGTTGTATAACAAGCTTCTTTATATTGCCTACTTTTTGATGCGAATATCATTGCTTGCTTAGGTAATGGAACTCAGTTACTCAGTGAAAGATTAATGTTTAGAACTTGCTCTTTTTTTAATTTTTTTATAATATTTTTTTATCAATTTTTTTTACTCATATCCATATAAAGTAGATTTTTTATTGAATATAGGATGGAAGAAGATTTTAGAATCACTCAAAAATTTATTCTATTCTAGATCTAACCATTTATTGGGTTTTTTAATAATTGGATTTTTAGTATTTCAAAAATTCTTTAGATCATTAATCAATTATCGATTAAGATGCTTGATAAACTTCAAATCAAGATGAAATTAGGTATATAAGACTAATTATTATCATATTTAAGAACTTAATTATTTTATTTATTCTTTTTCTCAACTTATTTTTTGTTATCCTCGATGAAGGAAAGAAATAGAGTGTGATAAATGACAAGAAAAATATAAAGAAAAGAGTTCACCTAGCCTAATTTGTTTCTAGGCTCAGCTTGGGCTTTATTTGTTCTTTGTTCAGTACTGAGTCTGTAATTCTCCCTCCAACTTAGTTTTGAAAGAAAGATAAGCTAAAAATAAAAAGATAATTCAGATGCAAAGAGCTAGGTTGCCTTTTAGTAAGTGCTAAGTTTAATGTCTTCAGCTAGATTTTATGAAGGAATCTTATTTATAATCAATTTAAGTACATCTTTTAGGTTTCTAAAAAGATAGGGCCAATCAGGAAGCCTTGTCATTATGGCAGAAAAATATTCATGGAATGCTTTACGATGATTTAGTATAGCCCTGATCAGTAGAGTATTCAGAGCAAGCATGTTATACCAAAATTTATAGCTTTTATGATGACCAGGAAGGGATTGTGTTTATTGAATCGAGATTAGGGGTGGTGGTTTAAAAAATTCTTCAACTATAGCTTGATCTACTCCAATCCCTTTCTCGGATATGATATGTCTTGACATCATTCTTCTTGATCTAAATCATGGCATTTTCTTCAAATTAATTTTAAATCTGCCTCCATACATCATTATAATATAGTTGATAGATTTTGAAGGTAGTTCTTAAAAGTAGTGCCGAATACAGAAAAGTTAGTCTTAAAATCGTTATCCCTCATTTTAGCAATATTTCATCTAACAACTTCTTTATGTGCTTTTAGAATACCTACTAGTTGATCTTCCTAGGTAGGTATCACTGGTAGGATGTCAGTGGGTGCATCAGAAAGTGGCTTCAAGTCTGAAATAATTGGTGGTTCTAACAAGAGAGCTATTGGTGGGCTAGGTGATGGCTCAATT
The DNA here is from genome assembly GCA_006176705.1 of Cocos nucifera. Taxonomy (NCBI): domain Eukaryota; kingdom Viridiplantae; phylum Streptophyta; class Magnoliopsida; order Arecales; family Arecaceae; genus Cocos; species Cocos nucifera. The sequence goes on from QRFJ01001699.1 coordinate 202,004, forward strand.
TTTTTAATCTAAAAGAGGGTAGTTTTAGGATTGGGTATATTTATTTGATCATTTACTTCTGTATTGTACCCATCTTTATCAAAATCGTCCATCTCATAATGAGCAAAATAGAGATTTATCGAATCTTGGGGAAGAATTATGGATGAAGCTTCCTTTATTATGTTATTAATTTATGGTTCTTGAAAAGTCTCTTTTAATTTCATCATCTCATCGATTTGTTCTCCCTCCTTGTTAAAAGGATTGGGTGATTCTAAAGCACTTGGAAAAGGGACCGTAAATAAGTAGGATGATGGAATTGATTTGTTCCACCATTCTGATTCTTTTCTATATTTTGCTGCCTTAGTAATATAGTCTAAAAGAGTCTTTTTGGTTGTGCAAGATTATTCTATGACCATAGGTAATGAAGATGATGATGGAATTGGTTCGTCCCACCATTCTAGTTCTTTCTTATATTTTGCTTCAATTATATGATCTAAGAGGATCTTTTTAGTTGTGCGGGATTGTTTTATGACCATTTTTTCTTCAAGAGTTATAATTGATTATTTTTAAAAAGTTTCTAGAATATTAAAATTTCTAGCCAGGTATGATCCCTCAGGATCATTCTCGGGTTGACTAGGCAACTCTCTTTTCTTCTGTTGATTGAATGTGAGCGCTTGCTTCTTTAGTTCTTTAAAGGTTTGCATAAATGAGTGAAAGGTCTGTTGGCAGGTTTGCTTTGTGAGTTCTAACTTGTTTAATGCTTGTTGCAACCTCTCTTCAAAAATTGACTCATTATTGTTTGGAGAAGATTGATATTGTGGGTAGGACATATCATAATATGCATCTATGAATATGAGTTCTTATGGCGCCAGGGTAACCGCTGGTTGTGATTGCCATGAAAAATTTGGTCGGGCCCCCCAGCTTAGATTGTAAGTGTTAAAGTGTGGATTATTTTTTGGTCAGTAGGTCATTTGGGTTTGATTTTAATAAACTTGCTCATACTTATACTCAGAAAATCGATGTGGGCGTTCACTTGTATAGTGCATGGGGCTCGAACATATTGCATAAACTTGTTGTCCAGAAAGAAAAGATGGATAGGAAGGATGTCAAATAGCTATTAGATGATCTATTCTATGGGACAACTCATCTAATTTACTCTTGAGATTCATCTCAGATTATTTTGATTATTCAAAGCAATCAAGGATCCTAGATCAAAGCAATCCTATTTTAATTATTATTTAATTTATTATATTTTATTATTAAGGATAAGAAAAAGATGAAAAGAAATTCTTAAGATAAGAGCCTAAAGGATCCTAGATCTAAGGATGATATATGCAAAGAATTAGTTTAGTGTTTGTTGTTAATTATAATCAAGTTAAATAAGCATGGACTTTCTATCCTAGGGTTAACCTAGATCTAGATAGCTCATAACTACTAAGATCACCTTTGAGCACTCCAAGCCTAAGACTAACTAACTAACTCGACTAGGTAAGTGTAAGATGTGGGAGGTCTACTGCTTGTTGCTTTTTTTAGATACCAACTGAGTTAGCTAGGTCAGATAATGGAACCAAATGAAAACCACCTTCTTAAATCACTTGTCTTAGATACCGAGTAATTAACCAATCTAAACTTAGTCCAACTCTAGAATTTTCTTATCCTATTGAGCTCAAATATCCTAGGGCCAACAAATAATTGATTTTAAGTTAAAGGCTTAGGTCAGTGTAATCTGAAGGATGGTGGTTTGTGGGCTAAGAAAGGATGATCAAATTTTCATCTTATCTTGTTTAATGGGTTATGTCCTTAAAGCATATCATGGATATGCAATGCAAATAAAGCAAGGTGTCCAATCAAAAGTAAAAACTTTTACTTGTTTGGTCTTATGGTTAGATCTCTAATCCTCTAAATAGCTTATGTGGTGTTAGTGCAAATTTTTATTGAAAAATATATCCTAAAGCCAATCATCAGCCTGTTGATGGTATACTACCTTATAATTATAATTAATTTATTATTAAATAAAATATATTTTTGATATTTTTCATCATAAAGTCTACATCTTCTAATGAACTCCATTGTTGTGATGAAGTCTTTAGAACTATTTAGTTTTGATAAAGAGAGGATTTATCAATTAGTCCTTAAACAATTCATAACTAAATGATATGCTGTTAATTAGGATGATAGTGTTTATCGAGCATAGGTTGTATACCATATAGGTTGGTCGTTCTCTTAATCAAAGAGTATGGAGATATTGGTATGGCATACAAGTAAAATATATGGGTACGTCATCATTGGATGTGATCAATTTCAGAGCATTTTGCTATCGAGAATTGCTCTAATGGGATATAGATATAAATATCCCTTAAACCTGAGATCACCATAGTGGCTTGCAAGTAACTTACTAGGCTTTGGTATTGGACTAACTAAATTTCTAATTCACTAGTAAAAGATTTTTGGACATAGTCAAGTACTTGCAAAGTTGGTGAGTGATCAAGATGTGATTGATCACTCCAAGAGTTGAAGAAGAATGCATCACTGTATTTCAATATAGCAAAAACCTTGGCCAGGGTAATCCATAAGATGGATTTGGTATTTTGAAATACAATATGGATGACTTAATCAAGGTTGATGTTAAACTCTGAGGTGTCCAACGAGCATTTTATTGGGAATATGCGCTTTTCCCACATGGATCGACGTGGCTGTCGGTGATTAGCCAAGCAACAAGAAAGTACTTCTTAGAGATCTCTATGGAAGTATGATTAAATAAATCAAGAAATAGAGAAGAAGAGAAGAAGAGATTTTTGGAAGAAAAAAACTTTTATTTAGTATATTTCAGCACTCTTACAATCTTGACCTATTTTTAGTATATATACTTTACTAAGGGTTAAGTCCAAGCTCATAGAAAAACTCTCTAAATTCAAATAACCCATGTACACAAAATAATAACCCACGAAAACTGAGCCGACCTAGTTTCAGACTGAGCCCGCTAACCTACAACTAGGTTGGCTCAGTCTGGATTGAGCCGATCCAGTTGTGTACTATACCAACAGTCCAAAAATGCTGCTTTCTATCTAGATTTTTCTTTGAGACCTAGCCGACCCAGTCCTGGACTAAGCCGACCCAGTTTTCAACTAAGTCGGCTCAGTCTCAAAGTGAGCCAGCCCAGTTTCTGAACTTTACTATTGAGACTGATTCTTCTTCTGGTTCGCTTTCGTCTTTCCATGACCTATCTTCTTATATTTTCAAGACTTGGGAGTGCCAATTTTGAGATCACATTCTCCATCTTGATGCTTCCAAGTCCTTATGAACTCATCTCTTCTCAACAGATCCATCCGTGCCACACATCTTTGAAAGCTATCTCTAGGGAGTACCTTCATGAGTGCATCAGACTGATTCTTTTTGGTATAAACCTTCATCAGTTTTACTTCATCTTCCTTCATCAGCTCTCTAATTCTATGATACCTCACATCTATATGCTTTGTACGTGCATGATAGACTGGGTTCTGTGCCAACAATAGAGCACTCTGACTATCACTGAATAGTGTAACCTTGCTCTACTCTATCTCCAACTCATCCATCAGCCTCGTAAGCCAAAGGGCTTCCTTTGCAGCCTCCATTATCCCAATATACTCGACCTCTATGGTAGACAAGATCATGATTGGCTGAAGGATTGATGTCCAAGACACTGGTCCATCATATACGTAGAAGAGGTATCCAGTAGTAGACCTCCTTGTATTAAGATCACCAACATAATTTGCATCAACAAACCCTTCCAGAGGACTTGATGATGTGGGACAACTGAAAAAAAAAGAAAAGACTAAGCTTTCTTCCATTCATCAATAATAAATCACGTTCGACCAAGGCACATTATTTCCAGGATAGACAGTATAGTTGCCTATACTCTGCTCAGAAGGTATGATTGATTGATACAGGACCAAAGCACGATCAATCTAAATGATGTTGATGAATGTCATTTTAGAGATTAGTAAATAATTAGTAATAATAAAATAAATAAATAGATAGCAAAAATTAAATATGCTCATGAATAATTATAAAAAAAAATATAAATGGAATGAAGGATAGCAAGAAATTAAGCCCCCAAAAAAATTCAAAAAAAGATAAGAAAAATCTGGATCGTGGTAGTTAAGAAACTACCCTGATTAGAACTCTTGATCTTTTAACCAAGCAGATCTATCGATAAAAAATTAGATTTTTACCAACATCGGATCTAAAAAAAAAGTAAAAATCAAAGATCAGTTGAGAAGGAATGAAGGTTCTTGTCAATGTTTGATCTATAGAATAATAGATCACTCTTTCTCTCTCTGCATGATAGATAAAAATTTTGGAGAAGATAGATCTTCTTTTGATAGAATAGGCTTATGTAGGTAGATGGTGAAGATGGATCGGGGTCGTAGGAATACTGAATCTTACGAAAATGAAGGTTAAAGAGATAGAAAAAGGTGGGCCTCACACCTCGTGGGGCAATTTTGGGTCTCACACCCTCTCCCTCTCGGAGCAACCAACACAAGTGTTTGTGAAAATTGTAAAGTGATTCGTTCATTCATTGTCTCATTCATGAAAGATACATAGATTTATATAGGACCCTAGGGATCCTATTTCCTTAGGAATCCTATTTTCTTTACAAGAAAAAAATCAACTTTCCCAACAAAAAAGTAAAACATTACGTATGGTTTCCAAATACAATAATATATCATATCTATCTTTTATAGAACCATAGAGAAGAAATCAGCCTTTTAACAAAATAAGAAATCAAAAACTCTTAAGGAATCTTAGGAAAGAAAAGAAACTCCATGTGGACGCTTGATGCCTAACACAACTTGGCATGAGGATCCTTGGGCATGGCACATGCTAGTATGTGTATTTTCTTCTTGGGCGTGTGGAGGGTAGTGGCTCCAAAGATGATGTGGACCAAGCTTACTTCTTTATGATGGTCCCTTTTCAAATAAGGCTCAATCCAAAATAAACCCAAGAATGGTCCTATGGATCCAAAACTAAATGCATCAAAAGAACTAATTGATTAAATCAAAAGGATTAGAACAAAATAATTGAAGTAGAGTTATTCTGATATGGCTTCTTCAATTCAAATTGAATCTAAATTATGTTGCCGACTTCTGCTGACTCTGGTATCCACACCAATTCTCTTAGGATGGAAAGAACTCGATCTTGTCGAGTGGAGGTCGATTCTGCTTTGGTGACGCTCAAGAAAATTGAGATCAATATGCTGCAGCTCTTCTCAGGTGATCCAGATATCCTCGAACTCTAGTCGACCTCGCCATCTAAGTACCGCTGATAGCCTCAACTCTAGATGGAGATGATCTGCTCATCCAAAATTCTCTCAATCTGATCATACTTTAATATTTTAGCTAGTGGACATTCAAGAATAGGCTCTCTCTCAAAGATTGATTCAGGCTCAAATGGCTCACTAGGTATCCAAGTTGGCTCTTTATAGGCGACGAGATCTACAACCTTAAAAGTAGAGCTAATTCTAAAATCAGAAGGTAAGTCCACAACATACGCATTTGGTCCGATCTTCTTTAAAATCTTAAATGGACTCACTCCTCGAGCATGTAACTTCTTAACGATTCCTGATGGAAATCGTTTAGGCCTCATTCGAACCATCACATTGTCTCCTTCCATAAACTCTTGGGCATGTCGATGAGAATCTACATTCTATTTATAAACTTTATTACTAATATGAATTTTTTTACTGATCTTCTTATGTAAACTCTTGACATGCTGTGCATATGACTCTGCAGATTTGGAAATTCTAGCATGCATGGGGAGTGGGATAAGGTCTATTGGTTTTCTAGGCTAATATCCATGAACTACTTCAAAAGGACTCATGCCAATGGACCTATTAATAGAGCTATTATATGCAAATTCAGCTCGAGGCAATAAAAGATCCTAGTTATCCATATGTTCCTCAATCAAGCAACGCAATAAATTTCCAAGACTCATATTGACCACTTTAGTCTGACCATCTATTTGTGGGTAAAAGGTAGAAGAAAATTTTAATTTTGTGCTTAGAAGGTGCCATAGGGTTTTTCAAAAGTAGCTCATGAATCTAACATCCCTATCAGACACAATGATTTTGGATAATCCATGCAATTTAACAATCTCATCAAAGTATATTCTTGCAACTTTCGAAGCATCCGATGTTTGGCAATAGGGCAAAAAATGGATCATTTTTGAAAATCTATCTACAACCATTAGAACTGAATCATGCTTCCTAACTATCTTAGGTAAGGCTAGAATAAAATCCATGCTAACATCTTGCCAAGGACAGTCTGGTATAGGTAAGGATGTGTATAGGCCTGTGTTCTATTTTCTTTGCTTGGCCATGGCACATGATCTACACTAGGCAATAATTCGAGCAACATCTCTTTTCTGGCTTGGCCAAAAGAATTGAACTTCTACCAATTCTATGGTTTTATTTCTAGCAAAGTGTCTAGCTAATCCTCCAACATGTAGTTCCCAAACTAGAAAATCTCTTAAAGATGTACGAGGAACACACAGCCTAGCTCCTCTAAATAAGTAACCATCCTGAAGGGTATATTCACTATATTCTCTAGATGGTCCTTTTCGTAAAATGATTTGTATGCTTCCAAAATCTAGACACTCCTCATAATCTTCTTTAATCTTATCAAAACCAATAACCTCTACACTAATGGTGGATAATAAAGTATGACGACGACTTAGGGCATCAGCAGCGTGATTCTCTACACCCGCATGGTGTTTTAAAATAAAAGTATAGGCTTGCAAAAACTTGACCCACCTACCATGTCTATGATTCAGTTTCTTTTGGAAATTCAGGAATCGGAGGGCTTCATGATCTGAGTATAAAATAAATTCTTGCAGTAGTAAGTAATGTCTCCAGTATGTTAGGGCTTGGACTACTGCATAAAACTCCTTGTCATAGGTAGAATACTTTAGTTTAGAATTGTTAAGTTTCTTGCTAAAATATGCTATCGAATGACCTTCTTGACTAAGGACACCACCAATCCCAACTCCTAACTCATTACATGCTATTTCAAAAATCATAGAAAATCAGGTAAACGTAGGACTAGGGCGTGGGTCATTTTGTCCTTAATGTTTAGGAAGGCTCTATTGGTTACTTTAGTCCATTCAAAATCTCTCTTTTTAATACAGCCAGTGATGGGAGCGGCCATGGTGCTAAACCCTTTTATGAACCTATGATAAAATATTGCTAATCCATGAAAACTTCGCACATCATGCACACTCTTGGGTATCGACCACTCAACTGTTGCTTTGATCTTTTCAGGATCGGCAGACACACCATCGGGGGTAACAATAAAATCTAAAAAATTGACACGGTCCATCATGAAAGCATATTTCTTAGAATTGGCATATAAACTTTCTATTCTAAGGACTTGGTAGACTTTTCAGAGATGATCTAGATGGTCCTTCCTAGTTCGACTATAGATCAAAATGTCATCAAAGTACACGACTACAAACACTCCTATAAATGGTCATAGTACTTGGGTCATCAATCTCATGAAAGTACTAGGGACATTAGATAACCCAAATGGCATCACCATCCATTCATATAAATCATCTTTTATCTTAAAAGCAGTTTTCCACTCATCTTCGATCTAATTCTTACTTGATGGTAACCACTCTTGAGATCAATCTTAGAGAAAATAGTGGCTTCAGCCATCATATCTAGCATGTCATCTAACCTAGAAATAAAAAAATGATACTTAATAGTGATCCTGTTAATGGCACGACTATCTATGCACATCCTCCATGTTCCATCCTTCTTTGGAGTTAATGGTGCAGGAACTGCATAAGGGCTTAAACTCTCTCTCATGAATTCTTTTTTCATCAGCTCTCCAACTTGCCTTTGTAGCTCAGCATGCTTAGTGGGTTCAACCTATAATGAGGCAAATTGGGTAGGATAGATTCAGGTACCAAATCAATGGCATGTTGAATGTTTCTCATGGGTGGTAAATGATCTAGGAGATCCTCAAGAAAAACATCATGAAATTCACTAAGAATGCTGACTACTTCCTTTGGATGATCTATCTTAGGGTTCTCATGAACTTCTCTCGCAGCAATCATCCAAATTGGTGATCCTTTACTCATGGTCATCTCTAATTCCTTAGCACCTATCAGATGGAGGCTTTTTTTTTGATATTTTTTTTTGGTCCATCGCCTATCTTTCTATTGGTAGCCTTAGGTGGGGAAGGATTGATCATGATCTTCTTACCCTTATGAGTGAAACTACAGGAGTTGGTTCAGCCATAAATCATAACATCATTGTCAAACAGCCAAGACCGATCTATTATAATACTTTCGACTTCTATGGGTAAGACCGCACCAAACATGATCCTGATAAGAATGGAGCTGGATGGAAACACGGCATCTAAGTTTGATGAAAATAGAGGAGGAATCTATCCAAGACACATGGTATGGTATGGGATGATCTACAGGAACTAATCCTAATCGCTCAACCATGTTGGTGGAGATGGCGTTGATACAGCTACCGCTATCAATGATCATCTTATAAATTTTATTGCTAAATTTTATGAAGGTATGAAAAATAGAGATCCTATGCTAGTTTTCACTCTCCTTAATCTATGCTAGAACATACCCAACGACTCCAAGCCTAAGGTCTAACTTCGGTGCAACAAAACTTAGAATTTTCTTAGTACTCTCAAACTGCTCGGCTAAGTCTAGATCAGCTTCATAAAGTTTTTTCTCAATATTTTCTAGAGTTTTCTCTTCTAATTCTTTCATAAATAATGATCGATTAGGACCTTGTGCAGCAAAATGATCGTAACCATGGCACTTGAAGCAGTGGGATCGAGAACTACTTTCCTTAGATAACTCTCCTGCAACTCTTTTTTTTTTATCTTCTTTTTTCATAATAGGATTTATAGGTGGAGGTCCATTACTAGGAGTCTGGGTAGTATTGGGTCTCGATCTAGAAGGGATTACACGGCTAGGTTCAAGATGACGGATGGTTGAATACCTAGAAAATCTCTCAAAGTCTAGGATAAGTTGATAAGCTTGTTCTAACGTAGTTACCTCTTGCAAAAAGAGCTCACGCTGGATATCTTCTCGTAATTCAGCTCTAAATCTTGACAAGGTAACAAACCTATCTTTAGTTACTCCACATCTCATGAGGTACTCATCAAATCTCATGATGTACTCTATGACCGATCTATTTTCTTGAGTAAGTCTCTGCCACTGATCTAAAAATGTTTGTTGGTAGGAGGTGGGAAGATATTTTTCTCTGAGTTTCTCTTTCATTTCATCCTAAGTTTGGATCTTATCTTCTCTGGTAGAGAAGATGTTCAACACTTTCTCAATAAAGTCGGGCTTGCCTAACCAACTTCATTTTAGCAAACATAACTCTTCTTACTTCAGACATTTCGTACCATCCAAAATAGTGGTCCATGCTCAATTCCTAATCTAGGTACTCTCTCAAATCTAGAGAACCATCAAAACTTGGGGCTTCAATCTTCACATTCCTAAGAACATGCTCATCCTTATCGAACTGGTTATAATGGGAGCGTACTGCTATAGGTCGATCTAGGTTGAGGTTTCTTCTTTTCTGTCCTATAGATAGTTGGGGAGACTCAGGTTCAGATTATCTTTGTCTAGCTTCTTCTAGTACTGTTATTCTTTCACTCATGGTTTTCATAAAATCTTTCATGTCATCAAACTTCTTAGTTAGGACATTAATGTTGGCTGCTGTATTGGGATCCATGTTGGTGTTGGATGGAAAAGTAGAATGTTGGTACTGGATACTTGATCTAGTGGTCATGCAAGTCTAGGATGTAGGAAGAAGATACAGTAAGAAAGAAAAAAAACACTGAAAAATAAATTATAAAATTTAAATTATAAAAATTTAACTTGTAGGAATTTTAAATTACAGAATTTAAACTAAAGCCCTAACCAATCTGGCTCTGATACCAAAATGATGCAGGACAGTCTAAAAAAAAAGACCAAGCTTTCTTCCGTTCGTTAATAACAAATCACGTTCGATCGTGGCACATTACTTTCAGGATAGGTAGTATAGTTGCCTATACTCAGGAGGCATAACTAATTGACACAGGACCAAAGCACGATCAATTTAAATGATGCTGATGAATGCCATTTTAGATATCAGTAAATAACTAGCAATAATAAAGTAAATAGATAAATAGCAAAAATTAAACATGCTCATGAATAATTATAAAAAAAAAATATAAATGGAATGAAGGATAGCAAGAAATTATGCCCGTAAGAAATCCAAAAAATGATAAGAAGAATCCGAATCGTGGTAGTTAAGAAATTATCCTAATTAGGACTCTTGATCTTTTAACCAAGCAGATCTATCGATAAAGAACTGGATCTTTACCAACATCGGATCTAAAAAAAAAAATAAAAATCAAAGATTAGTTGAGAAGGAATGATGGTCCTTGTCAATGTTTGATCTATAGAATAATAGATCACTCTTTCTCTCTCTCTGCATGATAGATGAAAATCTTGGAGGAGACTGATCTTCTTTTGATGGAATAGGCTTATGTAGGTAGATGGTGAAGATGAATCAGGATCGTAGGAACATTGAATCTCAAGAAAATGAAGGTTAAAGAGATAAAAAAAGGTAGGCCTCACATCCTCCCCTCATGGGGTGATTTTGGATCTCACACCCTCTCCCTCTTAGAGTGACCAACACAAGTATTTATGAAAATTGTAGAGTGATTCATTTATTCATTATCTCATTCATGAAAGATACATGGGTTTATATAGGACCTTAGGGGTCCTATTTCTTTAGGAATACTATTTTCTTTACAAGAAAAAAATCAACCCTCCTAACAAAAAAGTAAAATATCATGTATGATTTTCAAATACAATAATATATCATATCTATCTTTTATGGAATCATAGGAAAGAAATCAGCCTTTTAACAAAATAAGTAAGAAATCAAGAACTCTTAAAGAATCCTAGGAAAGAAAAGGAATTCCATGTGGGCGCTTGATGCCTGGCATAACTTGGCATGAGGATTCTTGGGCATGGCATATGCTGGCGTGTGTATTTCCTTCCTGGGCATGTGGAGGGTGGTGGCTCCAAAGGTGATGTGGACCAAGCTTGCTTCTTTATGATGGTCTCTTTCCAAATAAGGCTCAATCCTAAATAAACCCAAGTATGGTCCTATGGATCCAAAACTAAATGCATCAAAAGAACTAATTAATTAAATCAAAAGGACTAGAACAAAATAATTGAAGTAGAGTTATTCTGATATGGCTTCTTCAATCCAAATTGAATCTAAATTATATTGCCAACTTCTAATAGCTTTGGTGTCCGTACCACTTGAACCTTCACACATCTTCATAGATTGTTCTTTAAATCCTCCCGACTACCCACCAAACACCAAACCATAATCCCTTGTTCCATGCAGATATCTCAATATCCATTTCAATGCTTTTCAATGTTCCTTCCTAGGGTTATCCTTGTATCTACTAATCGTGCTCATAGCATGTGCTATATCTGGTCTACAGCACACCATAGTGTATATCACACTGCCTACAACATTTGCATATAGGACTCATTTCATGTACTCTCTCTCCTCTTCTGACTGGGGGCACTGTAACTTGGAGAGAGACATATGGCTCGATAATGGCATCTCTATAAGTTTGGCCTTCTCCATCCTAAACCTCTTCAGAACCTTCTGGACATACTTTCCTTATGACAAATGGAGTACTCCTTTGCACCTATCTTAGCAAATCTCCATTCTAAGAATTTTCTCAGCTGGACCCAAATCTTTTATCTCAAATTTAGATGATAGTGCCTTTTTCAACTTTTTCACAACATCCATGCTTCTACTGGCTATGAGCATATCATCTACATACAATAACAAGTATAGGACATCCTTCTCATCTACATCCTTGACGTAGATACAACAATCATGTTCACAATTACTGAAACCCAGGCTTAAGATAAAGCTATCAAACCTTCGATACCACTGACGAGGGGATTATTTCAAGCCATGCAAAGACTTCTTGAGTAAACATACCTTTTCTTCCTATCCCATCTCCATGAAACCATCTGGCTGCTTCATGTAGATTCTTTCCTCCAAAGTCCCATGAAGAAAGGCCGTCTTCACGTCCATCTGTTCCAATTTCATGTTATGTTGTGCTACCAGTGACAGCAAAACTTGAATAGATGTATGACGCACCATAGAAGAAAAAATTTCTATGTAGTCAATCTCTTTTCTTTATGAGTATCCCTTTGCTACTAGCCTTGCTTTGAATTTGACTCCATCTTGTTCTGAAGGTGCTTCTTTCTTTGTGAACACCCACTTTGAGCCAATAAGTTGAGCACCCTCTAAAAGATCCATCGACTACCATGTCTGATTCTTCTCAAGTGATTCCATCTCCTCCATCATGGCCTGCATCCATGAATCATGACCCTCACTCTCCATGGCCTTTACATAATTCTCTGGATCTCCATTAGCAGTGATGAGTGTATAGGAGATAATCTCATCAATGGCGTATCTGATTGGTCTCCTAATAGTGTGCTGGGGCTTGTGCAAAGCCACTTCTACTGGCACATCTCTATCTGATGTCTGTGGCTGCTCCTACACATCTGTCTGAATTGTCGGCCCTTCATGCTGATTTTTAATCTGAGATAATACTTTTCTACCTAGCTCCACCTCAACAGAAACACTCTTGTAAGTGGATGTAACCTGCATGCCATCATTTTTTGACTAGCCACTGCTATTCACCTTTGTTTTCCTAGTTCCATCTATCCCAGATCTCCTCAAGATACTCTTCTTATCAAAGATAACAACTCTGTTGATCACTGACTTTTGTGTCTGAGAGTCCTATAGCAGGTACCTCTTGACTCCTTGTGGATACCCTATGAATGTCATCTTTTATGATTTCGAGTCTAATTTGCTCCTTTTGGTTGCCTCCACATGTGCATAGACTATGCAATCAAAGACTTTTAGATGGCCAAGCTCCACCTTCTTTCCACTCCAGATCTCTTCTGGAATGCCTCCATTCAGCTTATAATGAGGGGACCTATTCATAAGAAAATAAGAAAAAGTTAGAGCATTACCCCAAAAAAACTTTGAGAGTGATGTCTGCAGCCTCAAACTTCGTACCTTTTTGATCAGTATCTGATTCATCCTCTCCATGATACCATTCTGCTGGAGAGTCATCCTTACCATGTAATGACATTTGATGCCATTTTCCTCATGGTACCTTGATAAGAGTGCGATGTTGTCATTAAGACACCATGTTTATCAGTTTAAATTTAACTTTTTAAATTAATTAAAAGTTATGAATAAAGTAGTGAGTCGGATTGAATCCATAAAGAGGCAATGATTTAATTCTAAAATTTTTAAATTTTTAAATTTTTTTATTTTATTTTATTTTATTTTAAAGAAAAAAAGAAGGTTTTTTTTTAAAAAATTAAAGTAAAAAAATAGATTTATAAATAAAAGTAAAATTTAAATTATGCAAAAATAAACTTGGTACTGAGATCCACTATTTAGATCTTAGCGGCTACTTGCAATAAAATTAAAGAGCAATAAAGAATAATTAATTTAAAGAGCTAGAATTAAAAAAAGCAATAAAGCTTTTTTTATTAAAATTAAAACATAAATTTAAAATTTAAATATAAAAAAATATAAAAAGAAAAGAAAAGAGAAAAAAAAATTAGAAGGAGATTATAGATTAGCGTAGGCGTGGAGATGGCATAGAAGACTGGCTCTTCTTCTCAGCACTGTAGCTTTGAAGCAACCTTCAACCCTAAGCTTGGCTTCCACCATATACCTTGGCTTTTGTCTCACTAGATCTATTGATTTCTAGAGGCCTGGGATCCTTTTTATAGAGCTAGGAGGAGTGAAGGATTTTTCTCTAGGCAATGTGGGATAAAGAGCCTTTTTAATCATCAAAATATGAAGAAATTTGAGTCAAATTTGGACTAAAATAGCTCTAAGATGAATCTGGTGAAGTCTGCTGAAATCTAGCCATTCAATAGAAATCCAATGGATCAAAAATCATCAAAATCGGATGCGTATCGATCTAGATTAGGTCGGATTAAATTCTTACTATTGATCGCACGTTGATGGAGAAAATTTGGCTGCTAATCATGCGTTGGGAGTCCTAATCATCGTTGGGAGCATTCTGGACCATTGGAGCATCTTGTGGGTTGAGCGCTGCCATCGGATGGCGATCTGCATGAAGTCTGAAGTAGAAAATTCTCTCTACTGTCCGATCTTGACTGCAATCAATCGGATCCATCCAATCGTGCAATTACTGTTCCCATGGACCGCATGGGTTGGCTGCACTGTACACTGCAATGAATCAGCGCCTCCTGTTACCAAGTAAAAAGTCTAAAATACCCTATGAGCATGATAGATTTTCTATAAATCCTTTAAGGGTTTAGGTCCATCACATGTCACTCCATGATTCGCTAGTTTTTGCTGAGCTGGCGGTCCACACCTGGATCGTGGATCGGCTGACGGCTTCTGCAGCTGAGTCGGCTAGTGTGGCTAGCTTGGCATGCTGGCTTTGTCGACTTGGCTTAGCGCATTTAGATGTGTCGGCTGATATGGTGTGGCGGCTTGAGCCGGCTGAGCAGTATGTTATTTTTTATTTATTTTATTTCTTTAAAAATTCATATCTTCTCCGTTTTAGCTTTGTTTTATGTGAAACTTATTTCATTATGATTAAAAAAATAAGCTATTTTCATAAATTATAAAATTTTATTTTTTTTTATTTTTATTATTTTTTAATTAATAAAAATATTAATTTCTTAAAAATATATATAAATTGATCATTAATTTATATAAATTAATTAATAACTTAATACTTTTATTGATAAATTTATGATACTTATCACATTTTTCAACTTAAGTTTTGCTCATTCTTGAGTACAAAAAAGAATTTAGTTTAGATTAATTATCATATTTCATTGAGATCCTCCTTCAAGAATAGGTCTAGGATTTAAGATCGAAAGTTTAGATAGTATCACTAAATAAGTATTAAATTTTAGAAGCAAATTTCATGATAGATTAATCAGAAACTTTCTTAGTGTTCATCTAAAGATTTTCAGCACTTAATTTCATGAATACTAACTTAGCATTTGGGTGCTAATTCAAGGGACAAACGAATCTTCTTTTATCACATATTTTGGTTAATTTTCTATATACTCCCAAGTTAAGTGCATGAATTAAGGTTGCTTTCACACTACTTTTTTTTTCTTTTTTTAGCAATTGTGCTGAGCATCCTGGCCTTTCCATAACCATTTGATGTGAACTTCCATACTTGACTTAGGTGCAGAGATCCAGTTACTAAGTTTAGGGCAATCTACATATACTCTGTATTTTGCACTTTATTTTAAGTAGGTAGCTCTTTTTTTAAATTCAAGTTTTTTTAATTGAGTTATATATAAACCATCAATTTTTAGTAATAATTGAATCCTCAGTTAGCCTTATAATCAACACCTACTTTACTTCATTAGTGTGCATGTGCAATTAGAAGTGCTGTTAGCCTTTAAATGACCTAAGTAGGCTGCTAATGGTCTGACCAAGTAATATACTTCTTAACTCACGACCATTATTAGCTAATACTTTCTAACTTTATTACTTTTTCTAGTTTATTTTGCTTAAGATTCTTTTTCTTGAAATATGGTTTATCTAAAAAAAATTTCAAAAATAATAATAATAAAATAAAAAAAATAAAAAAATATATATCTTGAACCATATATTGGGTTGCACTATTTTAAAATTTGATTTAATTTTTTTTTTAAATTTCTTTTTCTTACCCACCAACTTAATTGACATTATCCTTAATGGAGAGGAAAAATAAATAATATTCATTTAGCATGGGTCTCGAAGCTTTTGATCCTTCTCTAGCTTAGCCTAAAAAGAAAATAAACTAAAAAAAATAAATTAGATTCAAAAAATATTGGGTTGCCTCCCAACAAGCGCTAAATTTATTGTCTTTAGTCAAACATAATGCAGTTTAATTCATTATGGTTCTGTTAATTATACTTGATCAATGTTTCAATTTAATGATATCCCTTCGATATATGGTTTAAGCCTTTGACGATTTACCTTAAAAAAATTTCTAGTCCTAGGATCGTAGAGTTTGATTGCACCATGTGGGAATACGTGATTAACTATGTAAGGTCCATCCCATCTAGATTTTAATTTTTCAGAAAATAATCAAAGTCTTAAGTTAAATAATCAGACTTGTTGATTTGGTTCAAAGGTTTTTCTTGAAATATGTTTATCATGGAAGGCTTTCATTTTCTTCTTATAGATTTTTGAATTTTCATAAGCTTCTTGCCTTAATTCATCCAATTCACTTAGTTATAACATCTGGTTGGAACCAACTTGGTTTAAATTAAAATTTAATTATTTTATTGCCCAATATGCTTTTTATTCAAGTTCTATCGAAAGGTGACATGCTTTTCCATAGATTAATCTATAGGGAGACATTCCAATAGGAGTTTTATAAGCTATCCTATAGGCCCATAATGCATCATCTAATCGATTTGACCAATCTTTTTGATCAGGCCTAATAGTCTTTTGTAAGATATTCTTAATTTTTCTATTAGATACTTCTACCTGGCCATTTATTTATGGATGGTATGGTGTAGCTATCTTATGTGTCACCCCATATTTTCATAATAAAGTTTGAAATTGATGGTTTGTAAAATGGGTACGACCGTCGCTAATGATAGCATGTGAAAATTCGAACCTAGAAAAGTTATTCTTCTGAACAAATTTTAAGACTACTTTATGATCATTGGTTCGTGTTGCTATTGTTTTAATCCATTTAGCAATATAATCGATTGCCACCAAAATATATTCAAATCCATTGGAAGGTGGAAAAGGTCCCATAAAATCAATTCCCCATACATCAAAAATTTTTACTACTAAGATGGGGTTTAACGGCATCATGTCTTTCTTTGAAATATTTCCTAAGGTTTGACACTTAAGACACTCCTAACTAAAAGTATGGGCATCCTTAAATAATGTTGGCCAATAAAAACCACTCTACAATACTTTTGCCATAGTTTTTCATCTAGAAAAATGTCCTCTGCAAGCAAGGGTATGACAGAATTATAAGATACTCAATTGTTCAAATTTAGGAACACATCTATGAATGATTTAATCAGCATAAATTCTAAAAAGCTCAGGATCTTTCCAAAAATAATATTTGATTTGAGCAAAAAATCGATCCTCCTCATTCTTAGACTAGCCGTTAGGAATTTCTCCTACGACTAAGTAATTAACAATATCTTCAAACCAAGGGGCCTTTGTATGTGAAACTGCTAACAATTGTTCATCTGAAAAAGATTTTTTGATTGATATAGGTTCACTATCTTTAACTAGGATCCTAGATAGATGGTCCACTATAATATTTTTAGATCCTTTCTTATCTCGAATTTCAATATCAAATTCTTGTAGCAGTAAGATCCATCTAATTAATCATGGTTTAGCATCTTTCTTTGAGAGCAGGTATCTCAAAGCAGAATGATCTGAGTAAATTATGATTTTTGATCCTAATAGATATGATCTAAACTTTTCTAGGACAAACACAATGGCTAGCAACTCTTTTTCAGTGGTGGTATAATTCATTTGTGCTTCATTCAGAGTTCTACTGGCATAATAGATCACTACAGGATATTTGTTTACCCTTTGGCCTAGGACAGCTCCTATGGCAAAGTCTGAGGCGTCGCACATAATTTCAAAAGGTAGTGACCAGTTAGGAGGTTGTATGATTGGAGCTTTGGTCACAGCTTCTCTTAAGATTTCATAAGCTTTAAGACAATTTTCATCAAAGTTAAAAGAAACATCCTTAGCGAGTAGATTACACAAAGGATGAGAAATTTTAGAGAAGTCTTTGATGAAGCGATGATAGAATCCTACATGGCCAAGAAAAGATCGAATTTGTTTGACAGAAGTGGGAGGAGGAAGTTTAGAAATTAGTTCAACTTTAGCTTTATCTACCTCAATCCCTTTCTTAGATACTATATGTCCTAAAATGATCCCCTCTTGAACCATGAAGTGGCTCTTTTCCCAGCTTAACACTAGATTAGCCTCAATACATCATTTTAATATTTTCTTCAAATTATTGAGGCAACTCTCAAAAGATTCTCCAAAGACTGAAAAGTCATCCATGAATATTTCTAAGAAATCTCCTATCATGTCTGAAAATATTGACATCATGCACCTTTGAAAAGTCGCAGGTGCATTACATAATCTGAATGGCATTCTACGGAAAGCAAAGGTTCCATAGGGACATGTAAAGGTGGTCTTTTCCTGATCTCCTAGGTAGATTGCTACCTAATTGTATCCTGAGTATCCATCTAAAAAGTAAAAGTATTGTTGGCCTGCTAGTCTTTCTAGGATTTGATCAATAAAGGATAAGGGAAAGTAATCTTTTTGGATGGTTGTATTAAATTTTCTATAATCTATAGAGACACGCCATCCCGTGGAAAGTCGTGTTGGTACTAAGTCCCCATGTTCAGTGTGGACAACCGTGAGTTTAGATTTCTTTGGAACAACTTATGTGGGACTCACCCAGTGGCTGTCAGAGATAGGATAAATAATTCCAGCATCTAACCATTTAATTATCTCTTTCTTGACTACTTCTTGCATGTTAGGGTTAAGCCATCTTTGTATCTCTCAAGTTGGTTTGGCATTATCTTCTGTATAGATATGGTGCATGCATATTGATGGATCAATTCCTTTTAAATTAGTGATGATCCAACCTATGGCCTTCTTACATATTTTTAGAATATTTACCAATTGATTTTTCTATTCAGTAGTTAAGTTGGAAGCAATTATTATTGGTAGGATTTTCTTTGATCCTAAAAATACATACTTAAGTGATTCAGGTAAAGGTTTTAGTTCAAGTTATGGTGGGGCCTGAATTGAAGGACGTAATGGTTCAATTTTTTGCTTGGGTAAGGGCTCAACTTTCACTGACCAAGGTAATGAATGTGATGGTTGAGGTGAATTAAGCAAGGCATTCACTTCCTGGGTTTAAGTTTCTTCAGTGGGTTCATCATCTTGCAATAAATCTAGGGAGGAATTAGATTCAACTATTTCATCTACCTGATTGATTACAAAATAGTCTTCCTCCTCTTGAGTGTACTTTGGAGTATTAAAAACATTAATTCTTACTTTTTGATTTCCAAAAGAAATGTCCAAAGCTCCTATCTTACAGTTGATATTGGCATTGGTAGTTGCTACGAATGGACGTCCTAAAATTATGGGATTCTGGTTTAGCTCTTAGGATGATTCCATGTCAAGTATGAGAAAGTCTACTGGAAAATAACATTTGTCTACTCTAATTAGAACATCCTCAATCAAACCACATGGTGTTTTTATAGATCTATCAGCTAATTACAAAATAACTGATGTAGGTTTTAGTTCTCCAATCCTAAATTTTTTATAAACTGAGGTTGGAAGTAGGTTCACACTAGCTCCTAAGTCTAATAATGCACGGTTAAAGGTTATGCCTCCTATAACACATGAAAAAAGGGATCACCAGGATCTTTCATCTTTTGAGGTATTGGATTTAACAAGACCGCACTTACATCCTCAGATAGTATAACTCTTTTAGTGGTTTGTGGCTCACGCTTTTGGGTCCAGAGTTCTTTAAAAAAATTAGCATAGGTCGGGACATGCTAAATTGCATCGAGGAGGGGTAAATTAATATGAACTTGTTTAAATAGTTCCATTAGCTCCTTGTTGCGTGCTCCTTGCTTTTTACAGGAAGAGCCTGGTTCTAAGGCCGAAGGGAATGGGGCTTTGGATTTATATATCTCGACTAATTCATCTATTCTCTTCTTCCCTTTATCTATCTTATCGATGTCAGTACCAGTTCTAAGCTCAGGTTCTTCTATATGATTAGTTTTAGTACTAACTTCTTCTTCAAATTTTTCATCTTGGCTAACATTAGTATTAGCCTCTATCATCTAGTCTTGGTATGGGTCCTTAAGAATCCTACCACTTCTAAGCTTAGATATTGCTTTGGCATTTTCTAATTGGGGATTCTTAGGTGGGATGTTTGATGGATGAGTAAATCTAGGTGGTTGATAGACATTGGATGGATTATTTTTAAGATTTGCAATTGGTTGTCTTGGTAATTGACCTGGTTCTCTCCTCATGCTAGACTCAGCTAATTATCCTATTTGAGCTTCTAGCCTGGTGATTGATTGTTGTTGGGTCAGAATTAATTATTGTTGGCTTAGAATCAATTGTTGAAGTTGATTGAATTTATCATCGGCTAGATTGGTCTGTTGAGAAGGTGGGTATGAGGGCTGATTATAATCTAGTGGTTGAGAAGACTGACTAGGCTGACCCTTATTATAGGCATAGTTCTGGTACTGGGGCCTATTTTGATAATTTTGGACTGGTGGGATTTAGGTCTGAGCTTGAGTCTGTTGTGGTTTCCAAGAGAAATTAGGGTGGTTTCTCCAATCAGGGTTATATAAATTTGAATGTAGGTCATTAAGTGGTTTGGAGTAACCTTGAGTAGCTTGAACTTATTCTTGGATAAGAGATGGTAATTGTGCAGCTGTGGGACATTCACTTACATGATGTATTGGGCTAGCACAAATAGAGCAAATCTCTTGATAATTAGAAGTTGGTGTGTATTGTGCAGGAGATTATTGACCAAGGTTTAAGAATTGATCTAATTTCTAGATAATAAGGTCGACTTTATCTAACTTTTGTGCTATTATGTTCAAGTCTGCCTTAGAATTAAGTTTTGGAGTTTTGATCTCATAAATTCCTGCTCGTTTTTGTTGAAAAATTGATCTTTCATAAGAGAATAATGAAGCATGGTTAATAGAGTTTTCACTTAAGATTTCAAGCAAGGTATAAGCTTCATCCTCACTTTTGCTCATGAATGCACCTCCACAGGATGCATCAACCATAAGCTTATATTGATCTCCTAAACCTTCATAGAAAGCTTGTACAATTTGCCACTTAGATAGATCATGGTGTGGGCATTTTCTAAGAAATTTCTTAAGTCTCTCCCATGACTCGTGAATTTGTTTTCTTGGAAGCTGAGCAAATCCAATGATAGCTTGCCTCATAGTATTGGTTCGGCCTATGGGATAAAATTTTTTTAAGAAATTCACTTTGCAATTCAGCCCAAGTTTTAATTGATCTCCCTATTATGCCAAGCTAGTACTTGGCTTTGTCTTTTAATGATAAGAGAAATAAAATTAGTCTAAGGGCATCATTAGTTAAATTTTGAATTCTCACCGTAGAGTAGATTTCTAAGAATTCATCCAGATGTTTATAAGGATCTTCATTGGTGTTCCCATAGAAAGATGGGAGCATCTAGATTGTAGTCGGCTTGATCTCATAGTGGATAGCATGGATATTAGGTAACTAGATACAAGATGATAGACTATAGGTAGAAGAAATAAAATATTTCTTTATCTGCTTAGGTGGTGCTCTAAAATTTTCAGCCATTTGGTTATCAAATTTAATACGATTCTGCCTTTCAATTTTATGGTTGGATTCAACTAAATTAGGTAAAGTAATTTTCTACCATGTATGTACTAGTGCAATCCTAACGTGTGGTTTAGAAAATTTAAAGAATTTTTAGAATTTTTTTATATTTTTTTTATTATTTTATTATATTAAAAATTAATTTTTTAATTTTTTTTAAATTATTTTAATTTAAGGGGAGCTCGAGTTGATGTGTATTCGAATCACAGGGGCTGGTAATCACCGATATGCTCATATTGATGACATTATTGTTGCTATAATCAAAGAAGCAGTGCCAAATATGCCTCTAGAATGATCAGAAGTCATTAGAGCTGTAATTGTACGTACATGTAAAGAACTCAAACGTGACAACGGTATGATAATACGATATGATGATAATGCAGCGGTCTTTAATTTAATTATTATTTTTAATATTTTTTTAGATAGTTTAATTTAATTTAATTTTTATTTTATATTTAGAGAAGAAAGTAGAAGAAAGAAAGAAGAGTTCTAAAGAAGAGGTCCTAAGGAGTCCTAGAGCTAAGAAGAGAGAGAAGAATTAGGTTTAATTAGGTTTGATGTTGGTTAGCAATCAAGTTGATTAATCAATCCTGACTAATGGTTATTCTAAATCTAGATAGCTCCTAACTATCAAGGTCACCTTCAAGCCCTCCAAGTGTAGGATCAGCCAATCAACTAGCCAGGTAAGTGTAAGGTCGGTGGGAGTTCTTCCATTGCTTGCCTTAGACACCAATTATGCTTGGCTAGGTAAGCTAACAGAATCAATTAGAAACCACCTTCCTTCGGGCCCAATCGTCCTTGAACCACTTTCCTAGACACCAGTCAACTTGACTAATTCTAATCTGGTTCAACTCTTAGGGTTTTTTATCCTATTGAGCTCGAGTTTCTAGGGCTGATGTCTAATTGATTTTAAAATTAAAGGCTTAGATCAATGCAGGATGTTGGTTGGTTGTTTGTGGGCCAAGGAAGGGTGATCAAATCCCCATCTTATCTTGTTTAATTGGATATTGCCCTTAATTTGATTTAATATGATATGCAAAAAAAAAAAAAATTTCAGACAAGGGATTCTATGCAATTTAAATTAGATGCATGTAACTAATTAAATTCTAAAAGGCTTACCTTGCCTCTAGCAATCATCAGAAAAAATAAAAATAAAATTAATATGATGCATGCTCTAAACAGTTAGAATTTTTAATCTTATCATGAAGCTTTTAATTAAGTTTACATGGATATTTTTTAAATTGATTTAAAAATAAAGTAAATAAATAAATAAAAAGGAAAGAAAACTAGGGCTAGGATTGATCTCACCAAGCAAAACTGAATGATTTATTCCTTGCCCTGATTCTTTTTGTTCTTTAATCTCTTTTTCTACAAAATAAAAAAATGTTAACAAGCAATATTTATAAGAAAATAAAAAAAATTATTTATAATTTATTTATAAAAAAGTCAAAGAGATAAAAAATTTAATGTTCGTACCTTTTTCGACAACGACACCAAAAACTTGATAAGAGCGCGATGTTGTCGTTAAGACACCATATTTATCAATTTAAATCTGACTTTTAAATTAATTAAAAGTTATTAAGAGAGTAGTGGATCAGATCGAATCGACAGAGAGGCAATGATTTAATTTTAAAATCTTTAAATTTTTATTTTATTTTATTTTATTACTTTTTTAAAAGAAAAGAAAAGAAGAAATTTTGAAAAAAAAATAAAGTCAGAAAATAGATTTATAAATAAAAGTAGAATTTAAATTATGCAAAAATAAACTTGATACTAAGATCCACTATTTAGATCTTAGCGGCTACTTGCAATAAAATTAAAGAGCAATAAGGAATAATTAATTTAAAGAGTTAGAATTGAAAAGAACAATAAAGCTTTCTTTATTAAAATTAAAACTCAAATTTAGAATTTAAATACAAGAAATTAAAAAAAAAGGAAAGAAAAAAAAAACTAGAAGGAGATCGTAGATCAGCATAGGTGTGGAGATGGCATAGAAGACTGGCTCTTCTTCTCAGCACTGTAACTTTGAAGCAATCTTTAACCCTGAGCTTGGCTTCCACCCTATACCTTAGCTTCTCTCTCACCAGATCTGTTGATTTCTAGAGGCTTGGGTCCTTTTTATAGAGCTAGGAGGAGTGGAGGATTTTTCTCTAGGCAATATGGGATAAAGAGCCATTTTAATCATCAAAATATGAAGAAATCCAAGTAAAATTTGGATTAAAATAGCTCTAAGATAAATCTAGTGAAGTCTGGCGAAATCTAGCCTTTCAATAGGAATCCAACGGATCAAAAATCATCAAAATCGGATGCATATTGATCCATATTAGGTTGGATTAAATTTTGGCCATTGATCGCACGTTGATGGAGAAAATCTGGCTACTGATCGCACGTTGCGAGTCCTGATCACTATCGGAAGCATTCTGGACCGTTGGATCATCTTTTGGGTTGAGCGCTGCCATTGGATGGTGATCCATGTGAAGTCTGAAGTAGAAAATTCCCTCCACCGTCCAATCTTGATCGCAATCAATCGGATCCATCCGATCATGCAATTACTATTCCCATGGATCATGTGGATCGATTGTATCACACACCCCATCAAATCAGTGCCTCCTGTCATCAAGTGAAATGTCCAAATTGCCTTATGAGCCACGATAGATTTTTTGTAAACCCTTTACGGGTCTAGGTCCACCACGTGTCGCTCCGTGATTTATCGATTTCTACTGAGCTGGCGGTCCACGCCTAGATGGTGGACCGGTTGACGGCTTCCACAGCTGAGTCGGCTAGCATGGCTAGCTTGGCATGCTAGCTTTGTCAGCTTGGCTCGGCATGTTTGGATGTGCCGGCTGATATGGCACGACGGCTTGAGCCGGCTGAGCCATATGTTATTTTTTATTTATTTTATTTCTTTAGAGATTCACATCTTCTTCATTTTAGCTTCATTTTGTGCAAAACTTATTTCATTATGATAAAAAAAATAAGCTCTTTTCATTGATTATAAAATTTTATTTTTTTATTTTTATTATTTTTAATTAATTTTTAATTAATAAAAATATTAATTTCTTAAAAATATATATAAATTAATCATTAATTTATATAAATTAATTGATAAATTAATCATTAATTTATATAAATTAATTGATAAATTAATATTTTTATTGATAAATTTATGGTACTTATCATACCTCATGAACTTCAGGCTAGTATACTTTCCTCCATTGTCCGACCTTAGACACTTTATCTATCTCCCCGACTTCTTCTTTACTTCAGCTCTCCAAGCTTTGAACCAAATAAACACCTCCGATTTTTCTCAGATCAGATAAATCCACACCTTCCTTAAGAAATTATCAATGAGAGCAACAAAGTATTTTGCCCCATCTCTAGCTGATACAAGGGTTGGTCCCTACACATGCGAGTGCACTAAATTCAGCACTCCCTCGCTATGCTTGATACTTCTAGCAAACTTCATCCTACGCTGTTTGCCAAAGATACACGGCTTACAAAGATCTATGCCCTCCTTCTTCAGGGTTGGGATCATACCTCTTCTGCTTAGTTCTGTGAGCCCACGGTCACTCATATGATCCATCCGATAGTGCCACAGTCGATATAAAATCTACTCCTCCTATGTCGCTGCTAGCACCTCTGCACTATTATTCACCATTGAGCCTTCCATTCTGTAAAGATTGTTGCTCAGTCTTCTACCTCTCATCACCACCAAAGCTTTCTTAGAAATTTTTAGACATCCACTCCTAGCCTGGCTACTAAAAGCATAACCCTGCTCCTCCAAGTAGCCCAAAGAAATCAAATTCTTTTTCAACTTCAGTACATGCCTGACATTTGATAATGTATGAATGATCCCATCGTACATCCTCATCCTGATAGAGTCAGTTCCAACTACTTTGAATGGATGATCATCTCCAAGGCTGACACTTCCGTCATCGACCTTCTGGTAGGTAACAAACCACTCCCGATGAGAAGTAAGTGGTGCGAGCATGTAGAATCTAATATCCACATAGTATCGTACTCTGTGGATCCATCTGATACAACTAGCAGGTCTTCTCTATTGCTCACAGAAGTTGTATCATCTTCCTTGCTGCCCTTCCCTTTTTCTGATATCAAAAGAAGACAATCTCTCCTTAGGTGTCCAGACTGATGATATTTATAATATTTTAATGTCATCTTCTTCTGATCGTGAGACTTTGATGTGCCCTTGAATTTTTCTCTTGTCTTCTTCTTTGATCTTCCCCGTCTTTCGTTCATAGCCAAGATCTCAGACTTAAGATCTTCCTTGTAGATCTTCTTCCTTTGCTTATTTGATCTGAGCACACCAACAATCTCTTCATGGTTTAGGGTCTTTTTTCCATAAACTAGAGTTGTTATAAGATCATCATACGAACCTGAGAGAGAACATAATTGCAGCAATGCTTGATCCTCCTCATCGATCTTCACATTCAAACTCATCACCTTAGAACACACCTGATTGAACCTTTGGATATGTGCAACAAGATCTCCGCCTTCGAATATCCTCAGACTATACAGTTGTTTCTTCAACCATAGCTTGTTCATCATGTTCTTCCCCATGTATGTGTTCTCCAGTCTCTCCCAGAGCCCCTTTGCCATAGGCTCTATGCAAACCTCGGGCAAAACCTGATCGACCAAGCACATTCGAATTATGCTAAAAGCAATTTCTTCCAACTCTTCCAAATCCTCAGTACTGATCTTTTTCGACCTTTCTTTTGTTAAGACCTTGTAGATCCTCTACTGGACCAATAAGTTTTTCTTGCCATCGAACTTCTCAAAATCTACTTTGAATCCACTTGATCCCATGACTTTAAACAAATCAAGAGCAGATCCTTAACATCCTTCACGATCACACACACCAGCAAAACTATCCTTCATAGAAGATCTAACTAGTCCTAGATCTTCTTTCCAAACTTCTATATCACCGTTCCTCCATGTAAGCAATCTCCACCTCAATCTAGAGATAACCATGAAGCAAACTAGAAGTTTTAGGATAAAACCTGATGCAACAGATCTTGGATGTAGTAAATCCTAGGTGTCTTCCTTCCATCCACGCAACATCGCTTTGATACCAAATGTTGGGAATATGTGCTCTTCCTACATGGATCGATGTGGCTGTTGATGATTAGCCAAGCAATAAGAAAGTACTTCTTAGAGATCTCTGTGGAAGCATGATTAAATAAATCAAGGAATAGAGAAAAAGAGAAGAAGAGATTTTCAAGAGAAAAGAGCTTTTATTTAGTATATTTCAGTACTCTTAAAATCTTGACCTATTTTCAGTATATATACTTTACAAAGGATCAAACTCAAGCTCATAGAAAAACTCTCCAAACTCAAACAATCCATGTACATAAAATAATAATCCACGAAAACTGAGCTGGCCTAGTTTCAGACTGAGCCGGCTGACCTGCGACTGGGTCAGCTCAATCCCAAACTGAGCCGACCTAGTTGTATACTGATAAGTGGTAAAAATATACTAATAAAAATATTAAATTATAAAATAAATTAATCTATTTCTTTAGAAATTAATACTTTTATTAATTTTATGTGGGAAAGAAGGCCACCAATGTGAAGATCTTATTTTTCTAGTTCAGATGAAATAAATTTCAGGCAAAATGGACTTCAAACGAGCCCAAAATTGAATTTCAAAAAAAAAAACCCAATTCGGTTCAGAAAACTGGCTCAGCAGACTGCCCGATTTGACCGCATCAGCAGACCGACCTGTCGATGCAGTGCTGACGTTAGGATGACGTCAGCATTTTTCATGATGGACCGACTTGAGGGCATTTCGAGAATTTTATATGAAAAAGCACGCTCCGATTAACTGAAGAATGCGGCGGTCCATGCAACATTGAGCTCGTGCATGGTCTACAGAGGGCAATTTGAGAATTTTGTTTGATCCGACGGGCGCCTGTCATTGAGACTTGATCGGATGGTCGAAAAGAATGTGCTGATGAACGGCATCCGCAGCTCCCAGTCGAGATCCAATAGCTGTGATTCATTCCGACGTTAAACTAAAGATTAGAAGCCTTCTTTTTGCACGATCGGATGGTCCAGATTCAATCTAACACTTGATCCAACAGCTGGAATGAATTTTGACTTGATGTGGGATATTTTAAAGGATTTTAAAGTGATTTTTGGACCGTTTGATCAACATCTAACGGTCAGAGTCATTCAGATCCTAATTTGAGTTGTTTTGGGAGTCTTAAACCTAATTTCTAAAGGAGTTTGGAGAAGAATCGATTTCTTAGCCTATAAAAAACCTTGCTGTTGCCGTAGAAAAAAAAATGGGGAGAGTGAGAGAAAAAAAAGAAAAAAGGGAGGGAGTCAGAGAAATAAAAAAAAAAGAAAAAGAAAAAGAAGAGAAAGAGAGAAGAGAGGTAGAAAGAGAAGAGAGATTTTTGAGAGAAAAGGAAGGAAGGGTTTGTAATTTTTTCTTTTCTTCTTCTGATAATTAAGACATCGATCAAGGAGCCTCTTCTTCTTCACCAAGTTCTCCACACCAAGAGCAACGGACAATCAATTTCAATAATCACACAGTCTAATTTCTCTATGTCTTTTATTTTATTTGCTGTTTTTAAACTTGTTATCATGAACTAAATTTTTTTTTACTAAGGCTAAGGTGTAGTCACTCTTTCGATGCAATATTCAGTGTGATTTATTTTTAAATTTTATTCATGAGGAGTATATAAATTTGATTTTAATGCTTTTAGATTACTGGCCATCTTCTAATTGATCTGATGAACATAGATGTTACGGACCAAGTACATCTATGTTATTGCTTCTTGATTATATACCTTGTATTATGAATCAAATTAGAATTCATATGCATGCAAAAATTTTAGTGCGCTTTGGACGCAGCATATTTTAATTAGAGGATTTCACAAAACTTAATGCATTAATATTTATTTAAATTATACCTGGACCAAAGGATAATTAATAAATATTGATAGTTTTGCTATGCCTGGACCAAAGGGTAGTGAATAAATTAGGAGACTCCACCATCACATGAAATAAAATTAATCTAATAATCTAAATATTGTATTGACTGAGTTGGTGAACCGATTGCCTTAGTAACCCATTGCTCTTAAGTTTAAAATCCTAATAATTATACTCTCTCTATTTTCTTAAAATTTTTATTTATTTCTTTATTTTGTTCTTTAATTTCTTATTCTCATAAATCGGTCTTCTAAATAAAGCATAGGAAAGTGCTTTTCAGTACTTATTTTCCAATCCTCTAGGGACGATACTCTACTCATTCGCTTTATTACTTGATCGACTGGTGCACTTGCCATAGCTATAGATTAGTATGCATCAAATTTTTGGCACCATTGCCGGAGATTGTGTCTAAAATAATATTAAAATTTTGATCCTAGCTTTACTTTAGAAATTTATTTTTAATTTTTTTTATTATTTATTTTAAAAAAAATTATTCAGTGCATGACACATACTAGATATAGTAACTTACTACCTTTAGATCTAGAAATTGAAAGGACCATTAGAAGACTACAATAAGAAAGAATCATAGCAGCTGAAGATCCTAACGACATCAATCTAGGATTGGATATGGCGACCGAAGGACAGCATGAAGCTATTCGATCAGTATATTGTCCATTAAATGATTACATCATACCATCTATAGTCGATGCAGCTTCAAGCATAAGGAGACTGCTTGTATGAGTAAATAATTTTGAAATAAAATTGGCGATGATCCAGATGATTCAATTAACTATCTAATTCAGTGGACACGTGCATAATGATTCGAATGCCCATATTTCTAACTTTCTTAAACTTTGTGATACTTTTAAAATTAATGGGGTGTCGGATGATGCTATTAGATTAAGGTTATTTCCTTTCTCTTTATGGGACAAAGCTAAGAGTTGGCTTCATTCTCTTCCTACAGGTTCTATCACAACTTGGGATGTCCTAGCCCAAAAATTCTTAGCCAAGTACTTTCCACCTTCCAAGACTGCCAAGATGCGCAACGATATCACTTCTTTTATGCAGATGGACATGGAGACACTATATGAGGCTTGGGAGCATTTCAAGAAATTGCTGAGGAGATGTCCACATCATCAACTATCCGTATGGCTTCAGGTACAAACTTTCTATAATGGTTTATCTCCTACTAATCATTCTATGATTGATGCAGCAGTAGGAGGAACCATTAACCAAAAAATGGAGGAAGAAGCCTTCGATCTGATCGATGAGATGGCATCAAATAGCTATCAGTGGCAGACAGAATGCATGATGCCAAAAAGACTAGCAGCTGTGCAGGGAGTAGATTGCATGCCAACCTTACTAGCTGAAATTGCAGCCCTTAGAGCCAAAGTCAACAACTTAAAGGGAACAGCTATGCATGTTCAGAGCATCACCTGTGACCTATGTGGAGGAGGACATGATACGAGCAATTGCCAGACAGATAATTCCTTTTGCTAAAACAACTGATACAGCTAATTATGTTGGATAATTTTTTTCAGCCGCAATAACAAAATAATCCCTACTCCAACACATACAATCAAGGGTGGAGGCAGCACCCAAATTTCTCATGGAGCAATCAAAATGCAGCACAACAGCCACCCCCAAGGTTCCAAGTACCTAAAAAGAAGTCCAACATGGAAGAGCTAATGGTCAAATTTATGCAAAATCAAGAAGCAACTATAAAAAATTTGGAAGCCAAACTTAGGTAGGACCAAGCAGCAGCAATTAAAAACTTGGAGATGCAAATATGTCAAATGGCTAAGATAATCTCCGAGAGACCTCAGGGATCCTTGCCCAGCAACACGGAGACTAATCCAAGGGAGCAAGTCAATGCTATCATCCTAAGAAGTGGTACAAAGCTGGAGGAGCCACATCAGAAGAAAGAGACTGAAGAGCCAACTATAAATAAGGAACCATCAACTAAAATTCATCAGTCACCAAAATAACTAGTAGATGGATGGTCTCCAAGTATATGGTTTGCTGATCCAAATGTGAAGCCCTATGTGCCACTACTACCATTCTCAGAGAGACAAATACAGCATCCAGATAAGGAAATTTTCTAACTTTTTCAAAATTTTAAAGAATTTACATATTAATATTTCTTTTGTAGATGCTATTACTCAAATGCCCAGGTATGCCAAGTTTCTCAAAGAAATCCTAACAAATAAGAAAAAGCTGAAGGAGCATGAGAGAATAAATTTGAATGAAGAATGCTCAGCAATACTTCAAAATAAATTACCATAGAAGCTAAAAGATCCAGGGAGTTTTACTATCCCCTGCATTATTGGTGATTGTAGTTTTGATAAAGTTTTATGTGATTTAGGAGCAAGTATTAATCTCATGCCTTTTTCTATTTTCAGGAAGCTGGGTCTAGGAGAACCAAAGCCTACCACTATTACTCTTCAATTAGCCGACAGATCCATTAAATATCCAAGAGGTATAGTGGAGGATGTCTTGGTAAAGGTAAACAAGTTTATTTTTCCCTGTTGATTTTATTGTTCTTGATATGAAAGAAGATTATGATGTACCCCTTATTTTAGGGAGACCCTTTTTAGCTACTGGAAGAGCTTTAATAGATGTTCAATAAGAAAAATTAATACTTAGAGTCCAAGACGAACAAGTTACTTATAATGTTTTCAAAGATACTAAACATCCTGATGATAATCAAACTTATTTTCTAATTGACAATTCAGTATATAAGAATTCTATAGAAAATAGGTTTGAGACTATAAAAGCTAGTAATGTCAAATTGAAAGAGGACTCGATCAAACATGAAAGTATTCCAATTGAAGTGGCACCAGATTGATCCACTTTAGAGCTCAAAGAAAGCCAAGCTGGAGACTATAAATCAGAACTACTAGATAGGTTATTTCTTTTCTTTTTAGTTTTGATTATTTCTTTTTTTTTATTTTTCAGTAATTTGTGGTTGCTCTTTTATTGCTTTGGTGTGTATTTTTAATTTTGTAGAGAAAAATCAATGAGAGCTCAAGCAAAATTTTAAAGCTCCAAAGAACCAGACTGAACCAAATCAGGTATATTCCTTCCTATCCTTTATTGCATCCTTTATTTTTCTTTCTCCTTTAAGACAATGTAGAATAAGTTAGGAGATAAAAATATATATATAATAATAATAATAATAATAATAATAATAATAATAATAATAATTATGTGTCAAGAAGAAAATCTTGAGCAAGATAGACTGGACAAGTGATAAAAGATAGAATTATTTGCTAATGAATGTAATGAGTTAAAGAAGTAGATTAGTTGGTCAACTTTTAGCAGCCTACTTAGGTCATTAAAAGACTATTAGCACTTCTAATTGCACATGCACACTAACAAGGCAAAGTAGGTATTGATTATAAGGCCAACTAAGGATTCAATTATCACTGAAAATTTATAATTAATATACATTCTAATCAAAGAAACTTGAATTTAAGGAAAGAGCTATCTGCCTAAAAATAAAGTGCAAAAGATAGAGTATATGTGGATTGCCCAAAGCCTAGTAACTGGGTCTCTGCACCTAGGTCAAGTATGAAAATTCACGTAAAATGGTGAAGGAAAAGCCAGGATGCTCAGCACAGCAAAAAAAAAAAAAAAAGGGCAGTGTGAAAGCTACCTTAATTCATGAGTATAAAATTGAGAATGTATAGAAAATTGACCAAAATAGGTGATAAGAGAGGATACTTTTGTTCTTTTAATTTAATACTGAAATGCTAAAGTTAGTCATCACGAACATAAGTGCTATAGATCTTTGATGTACTCTAAGAAAGTTTTTAATTGTATTGACTAAAAAATTTGCTTCTGAAGCTCAATGCTTAATTAGCAGTATTTTCTAAACTTTTTGACCTTTAGTCCTAGATTTTATCTTTGTGATGGATAATCTTATTGAAACATGGTATTAAATAAAATATTGCTAAGGGACTAGCAATGACTAAGTTGGGGGGTGTGATAAGTGATAAAAATATACTAATAAAAGTATTAAATTATAAAATAAATTAATTTATTTCTTTAGAAATTGATACTTTTATTAATCTTGTGTAGAAAAGAAGGCCACCAATGTGAAGATCTTATTTTTCTGATTTAGATGAAATAAATTTTAGGCAAAATGGACTTCAAACGAGCTCAAAATTGAATTTCAAAAAAAAAAATTGGTTCAATTCAAATCGGTTCAGAAAACTGGCTCAGCAGACCGTCTGATTCGACCGCATCAGCAGACCGACCCACCGACGTAGCACTGACGTCAGGATGATGTCAACATTTTTTATGGTACACGATGGACCGACTTGAGGGCATTTCGAAAATTTTACATGAAGAAGTGCACTCCGATTGGCTGAAGAATGCATCGGTCCACGCAACAACGGGCTCGCGCATGGTCTACAGAGGGCAATTTAGAAATTTTGTCTGATCCATCGGGTGCCTTTCATTGAGACTTGATCGAACGGTCGAAAAGAATGCACTGATGAATGGCATCCACAGCTTGCGATCGAGATCCAATGGCTGAGATTCATCCCAATATTAAACTAAAGATCAGAAGCCTTCTTTGTGCACGATCGGACAGTCCAGATTCAATCTAACGCTTGATCCAATGGCTGGAATGAATTTTGACTTGATCTGAGATATTTTAAAGGATTTTTAAGTGATTTTTGGACCATTTGATCAACATCTAACGGTCAGAGTCATCCAGATCCTAATTTGAGTTATTTTGGGAGTCTTAAACCTAATTTCTAAAGGAGTTTGGGGAAGAATCGATTTCTTAGCCTATAAAAAATCCTGCTATTGCCATAGAAAAAAAAAGAGGAGAGTGAGAGAAAAATGAAAAAAAAAGGAAGAGAGTCAGAGAAATTAAAAAAAAAAAGAAAAAGAAGAGAAAGAGAGAAGAGAGGTAGAAAGAGGAGAGATTTTTGAGAGAAAAGGAAGGGTTTGTAATTTTTTCTTTTCTTCTTCTGACAATCAAGACATCGATCAAGGAGCCTCTTCTTCTTCACCAAGTTCTCCACACCAAGAGCAACGGATAATTAATTTCAGCAATCAAACAGTCTAATTTTTCTATACTTTTTATTTTATTTACTATTTTTGAACTTGTTATCATAAACTAAATTTTCTTTTACTAAAGCTAAGGTGTAGCCACTCTTTTGATGCAATATTCAGTGTGATTTATTTTTAAATTTTATTCATGAGGAGTATATAAATCTGATCTTAATGCTTTTAGATTATTGACCATCTTCTAATTGATCTGATGAATATAGATGTTACAGACCAAATACATCTATGTTATTGCTTCTTGATTATATACCTTGTATTATGAATCAAATTAGAATTCATATGCATGTGGGAATTTTAGTGTGCTTTGGATGCAGTGTATTTTAATTAGAGGATTTCACAAAACTTAATGCATTAATATTTATTTAAATTATACCTGGACCAAAGGATAATTAATAAATATTGATAGTTTTGCTATGCCTAGACCAAAGGGTAGTGAATAAATTAGGAGACTTCACCGTCACATGAAATAAAATTAATCTAATAATCTGAATATTGTATTGAGTGAGTTGGTGAACCGATTGCCTTAGTAACCCATTGCTCTTAAGTTTAAAACCCTAATAATTATACTCTCTCTATTTTCTTAAAATTTTTAATTATTTCTTTATTTTGTTCTTTAATTCCTTATTCTCATAAATTGGTCTTCTAAATAAAGCATAGGAAAGAGCTTTTTAGTACTTATTTTTCAATCCTCTAAGGACGATACTCTACTCATTTACTTTATTACTTGATCGACTGGTACACTTGCCATAGCTATAGATTAGCATGCATCAAATTTTTGGTGCCATTGCCATAATAGAATGTCAAAAGTAGGAGTACATCATCACCAAATAGTGACTCACCTATTGAGTGCTCTGCTATCAAAAGTAACTTGCAAAGGGTATGGGCATAAGTATCTCTCAAACCTGCAATCACTATGGTAACTTGCAAGCAACTCTTTATGATTTGATATCGAACTATCTACATTTCTAATGCAGTGACAAAAGGCTGTTGGGTACAATCAAATACTTACGAAGTCTGTGTGAGTAAAGATTGGATTGACCCTTCAGGATTGTTGAAGATAATGCATCACTATATTTCAATTTAGTAAAACCTTGGCCAGTGTTCGTACAGAAAATGGATAGCCACCAGAGTATGCTAGAGGTCGAGGTAAGGATCTTGCCAGGAGGATCTGTAAGATGAAGTCTGGGCTGGAGGTGGGTGGCTCTGGTGTGGATCCTTCGACGGTCAAGTTAGCTTCCTAGCCAACAAGAATATAGTACATAAGAGATTAGAATGGAGAAGAGGGCTTCTAGAAAAAGATGAATCTGGAGGATCCCTTTTATAGATGGAGCTTGTAATAGATTGATGATAACAGCCATAATAGAATTTCAGAAGGCCATTTTAGCCACTAAGAGTTTGTTATGGAGAGTAGGCTATCATTTGTCGTGACTTGCTGGTAGTTGAATTCCATTTGTTGAAGTTCGGATGAAAGGTTAGAAATTTTTGAACTTGGTAATGCAGCGTTCATGCTGAGATTTGGAACTTGAGGTTAGGCTGACCGAGCTTGGAGGTTGGCTTCTAAGTTGTCGATGATGGACTCATGAATTAGGCTTGGAGTTTGGACCTCGATGGAGATGTCTTTAATAACTTGCAGAAGCTCGGCCGCCTTCAAGGTTGGCTGAGAGTGGGTGCAAATACCTTAGTTTGGAGGGCTGGTGGTCAAAAAGAGATGGCAAGTTCTTCAATGAGGGCTGTGATCAAGCTCTCTTGAGGAAGTTTAGCAGATACCCAAGGTCGACTTGAAGCTGGGATGAAGGAGTACTGAGATTCATTGCTTGTGAGGTGGCCACTACTTATTCTAGGTTAGAGATTGGACTTATATTGATGGCAAGGTCTCCTTGCTAACTCAAGTTCGTCTAGTCGAAGTTCTTGGTGTGAAATTGGTGAGATATGCCATTTATAGAGTGAAGTAGAGGAGTTCGACCGGCGCCTAAGGTCGATCGCTAGTCAAGGTTGGATAGTGTTGGAGTCTCGTATTCATGGAGCAACTACTGCCTATTCTGGGCTGGGGATCAGAACCAGTCGAGTAACAAGTTGCTTTCACTACTCGAGCTCATTGGACCGAAGTTCACAATGTGGTTTGGCAAGGTCTGCAGTTATCAGGAGGAAGCTAGGAGGATTGTTGTTAAGAAGATTGACCGGTGCACTAGTTCTAACATTAATAGGAGTTTTTGTCAATCCCAATGTGAGCCACTCTTGAATGAAGTTTAGAATTTAGTCACATTTAGAGGCTGATCTTTCAAAATTCATTAAACCTAAGGATCAACTTGGTTGAGGTTCGTACTTGGCCATCGTGACTCCAGATGGCACTATACCAAGGTCAGACATTCGAGTGGACTTCGGTGAGAACCATTTTATCCCCAACACTTATCTTCCTACTCTCGAGTTCAAAGTTTAGACAAAGGGAGTACTAAAATCTACAATCATCGAAGTCCCTTCTAGCTTCCTGCCTTTGGGAGATGAAAAGTTTTGGACCATTTGAATTAGCGTAGAAGCTTCTTTATTGTTGAATGATCCAAAATGACCTCAGCTTTCGAAATTTCCCCCCATGCGAAGCTCAATTGTATGGCACCATAATGGTTTCATCAGAAGTCTGCCACTACTATGATGAGAAGGACATGCGGGGAATGGGGATTCAGCACAGGCGATCCGTAATCATAACTGCTTCAGGGCTCTTCCAACTATTTAAGCATTTTTTCCTTTCTTCCCTCGTACCTTGGTTTGCCTTCTTCCCCCTTACCCTGGTTTTCACCATTGAGGTCTCCACCCGATTTAGGTTAGTCTTCTAACTCTCCTTTTATATTTTCTTGCCTTTCTTTTATTTTTTGATCCTTAGAAGTTTTCTAGGGGGGTTTGTTGTTCTTTATCTGTTTATTAGGTTCATCTACCAACTTCTTTCAATGTTTGGTGGGTTTTTTCTTGATTTTGCTCGATCTAAAATGGCTTCTAAAATCTCCTAGTCTACTAGTTCTAGGAGTCCATCCAATTCAAGCTCCCCTAATCTTGGCCCTAAGAGTGAAACCGAGTTTAGGAAAGTAGTCCGTCCAACTTTTATTCCAAAGACTATTTCCTATTCCCTCTCTTCTGAAGATCTTTCTTTAATTTGAATTCAGTATGAAATCCCTTCTGAGTATGAATTGGAGCTTCTCAGATCGAGCAGCCAAGCTTATGCCCCTCCTTTGGACCATTTCTATTTGTACTTAGAGGCTCTCCATGCAGGGCTAAGACTTTCAATTCCTCCTTTTGTTATTGCTCTTTTTCACTTTTTGAATATATCTCTTTCTTCTATCATACCAAACTCTTTTAGGTTTATTATAGAGTTTCTGGCTCTTTGCCTTCCGACTGAGATTCGTCTTATAGTTTCTCTATTCTGGGCCTTCTTCATCCTTAAGCGCCATCCTTCTACCAAGAATTGGTAGTATTTATCCCTCCAGTTCGATAAGAAGGAATTGCTTAAGGGTATCTATTCCCTCATTCATAATTGGAAGAAAAAGTTTTTCTTTGTGTCTTGTCCTTCGATAAAGCTAGGGCTTCCTCCTTGGGGCCAACCAAGAGACTCGATCTACAGAGCTGTTGGGCTAGAGCGAGAGGATCTCAACTCCATCAATACTTTAAAAAATTATAAAGCCCTTTTATTGACCAAATTAGTAGATGGGCAGACGTTGTATTACCTCGGCTTGAGTCCATTCAACCCTAAAGGTATATACTTATGCTTTCTTTTTTGTTTCTTTATCCTTTCTTCTAACTTCAGCTTGCCTGCACTTACAAAGATGACTCTTGAGGAGTTAAAGTAGCTGACCAAAGCCACTACAAAAAAATACATCTTTTGTGATGGATTTATTTATGATAAAAATTTTTTATTGCAAATATAAGTATTTATGATGGAAAAAAAATTTCATCATAAATATCAATTATTTACAATGCAAAAAATTTTACATCATAAATAATTAATTATTTATAATGTAAACTATATTTGCATCATAAATAATCAATTATTTATGATAGAAATTTTTTATCATGAATAATCTGGCATATATAAATCATTTAAAAAATTAAAAGGATGAGATTATTTATGATGAAAATTTTTCATTATAAATAATCTAGCATAAAATAAATTATTTAAAAATTAAAAGGGTGGGATTATTTATGATGAAAATTTTTATCATAAATAATTGATTATTTATGATGTAAATAGTATTTGCATCATAAATAATAAATTATTTATGATAGAAACATTCCATCATAAATAATATGATGTAAATAAATCATTTAAAAAATTAAAAGAATGGGATTATTTATAATGAAAAGTTTTCATCATAAATAATTAATTATTTATGATGTAAATAGTATTTTCATCTTAAATAATCAATTATTTATGATAAAATTTTTTTATCATAAATAATCTGACATAAATAAATCATTTAAAAAATTAAAAAGATAAGATTATTTATGATAAAATTTTTTTACCATAAATATCAATTATTTATGATGGAAATCATATTTTCATCATAAATAATCAATCTATCATAAATAATCTAGCATAAAATAGATTATTTAAAAAATTAAAATGGTAGGATTATTTATGATAAAATTTTTTATCATAAATAATTGATTATTTATGACATAAATAGTATTTGCATTGCAAATAATAAATTATTTACGATGGCAACATTCCATTGTAGATAATTTGGCACAAATAAATTATTTAAAAAATTAATAGGATAGGATTATTTGTGATGTAAATAGTATTTTCATTGTAAATAATTGATTATTTATGATGTAAAATTTTGATCATAAATAATCTAGCATAAATAAATTATTTAAAAAATTAAAAGAGCAAGATTATTTGTGATGAAATGTTTTCATCATAAATAATTAATTATTTATATTGTAAATAGTATTTTATTATAAATAATAATTATTTATAATAAAAAATTTCATCATAAATAATCTATCAAAAATAAATTATTTAAAAAATTAAAAAAGATTGGATTATTTATAGCATAAAAAAGGTGGACTATTTTAAAAATAAAAAAAGGGCAAAGATATGCCGTGCATCACCAATGCGATGCG
This sequence comes from Cocos nucifera, assembly GCA_006176705.1. Classification (NCBI taxonomy): domain Eukaryota; kingdom Viridiplantae; phylum Streptophyta; class Magnoliopsida; order Arecales; family Arecaceae; genus Cocos; species Cocos nucifera. The sequence goes on from QRFJ01001699.1 coordinate 240,660, forward strand.
GTTGAGGGGTGCAAGCATGTGCACTATTAGCTAGCCCATAAGCAAATTAAAAATTTTTTTTTAATTCTTTTAGAAATTAGTATTCTTTTAAAAATAAAATTTTTTATTTTTTTTGAAAATTATATAATTTTGAAATTTAAAGTCAATCTTTGCTATTTATTATTTAAGTAATTATTGTGGAAGTATTATCGCAAAGGACCACCTTGATGTAGTAGCTCTAACTATGTAGATCAATAAAATTTGATTTCGATAATCACAAACGATCACATGATGATCTGATACATAGAAATCACTGATAGATCTAAAAACTTGCAAGGATGATCTTTGTCATATTTATAGCATACTATCAAAATTTTACTATAATCAAATATAATTATCATAGTCAATTTAGCATGGGATGATTTAAATTGTTAAATAAAAAAAGGATAATCAAAAGGCCAAATGACATCCAATTATAAGATAATTTTTTAGATAAATGATCTTTGCTACTATTTTAATCATCTGTATGGTGGTGATTGTAAATTCTAAACTCTGCATATATGAATCATCTATATTAAGTATATTTTATAAAAATATTAGTATAATTGCTTAAGAACTTTAAGCATGTGTATCAAGAGACATATAGTTTTTGATAGTTTATACACACATTATTTGCTTTTTGTGATCACCACCATGGACATGATCAAACTATGCAAAGATCATTTATCAAAATAAATCATCTTATAATCACACACCATTTAGCCTTTTAATCATCTATTTTTCATTTAACGATCCAAATCATCCCGTGCTAAGTTAACTATAATAAGTACATTCGATTAAAATAAAATTTTGATAGTATGCTAAAAATATCACAGAGATCATGATTGCAAGTTTTCGGATCCATTGATGATTTCAATCTATCAGATCATCATATAGTCATCCATGACCATCGAGATCAAATTTTATTGATCTACATAGCTAGAGCTATTAGATCGAGATGGTCTTTTACGATGATACTTGCATTATAATTACTTAAATAATGAATGGTGAAGATCAATTTTAAATTTTAAAATTATATAATTTTTAGAGAAAAATAGAAAATTTTATTTTTAAAAGAAATATTAATTTTTGAAAGAATTAGAAAAAAAATTTAATTTACTCGTGGACTAACAACAGTGGACGCGCTCTCATGCCTTAATCCCATCACATCAGTCATACATGACACATCTTTGCCCTTTTTTATTTTTAAAATAGTCCATCATTTTTATACTATAAATTAAGAATTTTGATTAGATTATTTATGATAAAAAAATTTTATCATAAATAATCAATTATTTATGATAAAAATATGATTTTCATCATAAATAATTAATTATTTATGATAAAATTTTTTTTATCATAAATAATCTAATCTTTTAAATTTTTTTAACTAATTTATTTATGGTGGATTATTTATGATAAAAATTTTATGTCATAAATAATTAATTATTTATGATGATAATACTATTTTTATCATAAATAATCAATTATTTATGATAAAAATTTTTCATCATAAATATTTTCATCCTTTTAATATTTAAATAATTTATTTAGGATAGATTATTTATGATGAAAAATTTTCATCATAAATAATTAATTATTTGAGATGAAAATAGTATTTGCATCATAAATAATCAATTATTTATGATGAAAAATTTCTATTATAAATAATCCCACCTTTTTAATTTTATAAATGATTTATTTATCTAAATACTATTAGCAATGAAAAATTTAATTTTATTGCAAATAAGTTTATAAAATATTTTAATATTTTTAAGAGAAAAATTTTGTTGAAAAATAATTGGCTGGAATTATTAGCAATAAAAACTCTTTTTCCATCATTAATAAGGCTTTTATTGATGAAATTTTGTATTGCTAATATTCCATCACTAAATGTCTTGAAATATCCCACCCGATTACATGCCCCCTTTCCCGCAAAATCCACTCCTCTCTTGAGTGAAACCCTCTCCTCTCCTCTCTCTCCCCCTCCTCCCGTGCTTCCGCCAGTTGATGACTGCATCTCCTACTGCTGCCGTCGTTACTACCGCCATCGAATCGATCGAAGATAAGTTCCATAATCGGCTGGTTAATTTTTTTTTGTTCTTTAATTTGATCATTGGAGGGGCATGCGGGTGTTGCATTGCGGTGGCTGGTAGCGGGCAAAGGGGCTTGGGGGATAGGTGCTAGTAGGCCATGCTTGGTGGTGGAAGGTGGAGGGGTGCCACAGGAGGTGGGCCATGGGGGTGGGGTGCTGATGGGTGGTGGTGACTGGTTGGGTGGGCGGGTCATGGGTGGGGGCGTTGGAGGGTGCTACAGGGGGTAGTGGGTTGCAACAGGTGGGGGGGCGAAGGGGTCATAGAGGGTAGGGCATGGAGGGGTGGTGATGACAGGTCGGGTGGGGGGCCGTAGGTGGTGGGCATTGAAGGGGCACCGCAGGGTGTGGGTGTTAGATATGTGTGCCCTAGAAGCTAGATTGGCTGACACTTGTAATACACTTCTAAGGGCAAAATTATAATTTTAACTATAAATAATAAAATAAATTATTTTCTATCATAATGTATATTTGAAAGTGTCTGTGATACATCCCTTGAGTTAATAGTAATGATAGTTCATATTTTCAAGATTTGAAAATTTAAGTCATGAATTTTCATTATTAACTCATAAAATGCTCCCCACCATAGGATCATCATGAGAATGGTGATTGATCTGGAAGGTTGGTGTACGATTATTTCTTTAGGATAGATGAGTCTTAAGTCTACAGTGTAGAGACACCAGAGTGAGAGTACAGATACTCATTAGAAAATGAAGGCACTAAGCGTGACCACCTCGAGCAGTCATGAGGAAGTCTACCTTCTCGTCGATGACTGACTCAAAGCTGCAGTGGTGTGTCAAATTCTTTGATCTGAGGTGCATTGGCAGTTCACCTTGAGAGTATTATAGTTTGACTATAGTATAACTCAGTCTCTTAGCCATTTGGAACCCTGAGGTGTATATTGGCTATAGTATGTTCATCGTAGGAATTAGATTGCACCAATAGGAGATCTATCTACCTCGATAGATGAGGAGCAGTCCTATGATGATCATGAGAATCAAGTCCATAAGGCTATGGCCATGACAAAGTGAAATAATAAAAAGAGTTTCTATTAAGGTTTGTCACATTGGACTTGAATCGAATGATTAATTCATATAACGAAAATTAGGATTTGATGAGATCACCTTAACCCTAATCCGATCGGAGCTCAAGATAGAGAAATTTAATCACATAGATAACTGCACTGAGAGATTCGCTTTCAATTCGGATGGGTTGCCACCATATATTGCTAGGTATCACTTGTTGATTTTGGGAGTAATTAGAATGATTTGGATGATCGATCACACTTGTTGTCTGAATCAAAAAAGTTTTGATCCATCGGAAGGTGTTTTAATGATGTCGATGATAGAGATTGAGACATATTTCATTACCATATAGAATTGAACCTAACTGGATCACATAAATAAGAGTTTGGATCTAGATATCATCAATTGGACTAATCCAGTTTAATTGATTTGAATAAGATTCAGTTAGGTTAAAGAAAATCATGCTAGTACACGATTGAGCCTAATATTCTCCTTTTATAATCATTAAAGCTTGCCTCAACTGAGCCAAATGTGTTTGGGCTCACTCGGAACCTTTACTTGGTCTGATTGGAGCTTGTCTAGATCAAAAAAGGGTTGCCTTAATTTATAAGATAAATTTGAGATAACATCTAGCATTTTTGGTCACCTGCTAAATCTTGTTTTCAGACATCGATAAAATGTTGACCCTGGACACTTAGACATCTACCCATGTGTCATGCATCCATAGGAGAGTACCTGGGGCCTTGTCCCCCTACTAAAATGCAGATAGAAAGAGGGTGCATGCCTTGGGAGGCATGCGCCCCATGAGGATGAAAGATGGAGTCCCATACAGATGGGACTCTAGGTTGCTTCAGGGGATTAAATTATGTGGCACCAAGAAGTCTTGTTTGACCTAGTCTTGGCGCCACCTAAGGAGGGTTTTGAGGGTCTCTCATCTGATTGGATCAATTGATGTTATCCCATCAATCAAATTTAGATCTGATTGTACAAAGGGCCATGATTGGTTGGGATGATGTGGCATTGTATGGCGTAGTAGAGACTATATAAACCCTATCTGTGCCTAGAATTTAAACAATGCTTCTACCTTTAGCCCATGCCACAAATCCTCTCTCCCTCCTTCTCCATGCCACCCTCTGATCCTCTCTCTCCTCTCCACGCCCAAGAGATTTTAGGCGTGAGTAAGGTGCGATCCAAGCAAGTGAAAGGCGTCAGAAAAGGAAGAAGGCAGCACTGCTGCAAGAGACAACGACTGTTCTTCAAAAAAAATTTTGAAGACCTTCAAGATCAGATCTAGATCTGATTTTTGGAGAATTGATTGAGAAGGAGAAGATCTTCAGATCCTGTCCAAGTGGATACCAGTAGAGGCCAGACGCTTGTGTGGCTACATTCAGAACCTCAGGCAAACATCAAGATCATCATAGAGTAATTGGATTATCCAAAATAAAGATATAATTAAATTAGATTTAATTTTTATTTTTATTATTAGATCAATAATATTAGATCTAAGAAGTCTCAGATCTGATTAGGATCTCAGAGAGAAAATTTTTGAAATATTTTTCTTGATCCAATCAGATCTAAACGAATCTGACTAAGAAAATGAGGCTTTTCCTTTCAGTGGGGGGTGGGGTCGAGGCACGGTGTGGGCACTAGAGGGCCACAGGGGGTGTGGCCATGATGGGTGGGGTGAGGGGCCTAGGGGTGGCATGAGAGCATGGGTGATAGGTTGGGGGGGCCATGGGTGTGGGCCACTGGAGGGGTATCACAAGGGTTGGGGTTGGTGGTTGGTGGGCACCGGAGGGACGCTGTTGGGGGTGGTGGGCCATGATGGGTGGGGGTCAAAGAGGCAATAGGGAGTTGGGCTCCTCCTTAATTATTTTTTAAAATTTAATAAATAATAATAATAATAGTAATAATAATAACAATAACAATAGTAGTAGTAGTAATAATAATAATAAAAGTAATAATAATAGTAGTAGTAGTAATAATAATAATAATAATGATAATAGTAATATCAACAATAATAATAATAGTTATAGTAGTAGTAGTAATAATAATAATAGTAATAATAGTAAATAGTAGTAACTTAATCTTTTTATTTATTTAGTTCCTATATTTTATTGTGATTATGATTTACTTTTTTAATTTGCACTAGCTGAAGTTTTTAATTTTTAATGCATATGAACTATCTAGTCTGAGATCCAGATCGAGATTCGATTAGGGATCTGGATTGGGATCTTGTCTGGGATCGGGTTATGATTCGGTTCGAGATTTGGTTCGGGATCCGGGTCTGGGATCATGTTTGAAATTTGGTTTGAGATTTAGGTCATGATCTAGGTTAGATCTCGATCATGATCCAGATTAGAATCTGGATCGGGATTCAGTCCAAGATCTAGTTTGGGATTTTATCCAGGATCTATTCTGGGATCATGTCCTTAATATTTGTTATTCACAGGCAATTTTTGATATTATTGATTTTGAGCATGATCGTGTGCGGTGAGCTATAGGTGATTATTTATTCTCACATTTTAAGGAGTACCGACATCGCATTCATCACCACTAGTATGCTATAATGCAAGACCAAGGGGTGGAGGCAGCGCGACAGCGACCATATGACAACATCACTATGAAGGATTGGGCTATCATATGCCGCACGTACGAGCATCCGACATATCAAGTAACTTCTTTTTATTTAAAATTTAATAATTGAATCATTTATTTTTAAATTTAGTTACTTGCTAACTAATTTGAATGTTAACTATGCCGGATCGATGTGCGAAAAATATCGTGAATTAGGCGAGATGGATAGTCTCGCATTATGGGGGTTCGAGGCCATTCACTCGCCATATGGAGCAGATGGTAAGTAATTTCTATTTATCATATTTTAACTTTTTAACTATTTAAAATTTTTTAAATATTATTCTTAAATTATAGAGAGATGTAGATAGTGGAGAGCTTTCTAGTAGGATCGAGATCTACCAGCAGACCCATCAGCGATGGTCTGGGGACTGGACGGTCAGGAGCTAGGAGTTTTATGTAAGTTTTTTTAACTATTTTTTTATTGGTATTTTGATTTTTAGTATAAATTTAGAATAGATCTAAACTAAATTTTTAGGATTGTATGATAGACATTAGATCCTAACCTCCCCCAAAGGGCTCGATCGCACCCACAGATGATGAGATCTATGATCAGATGCTTGGTACAAGACCTTATTATGTCAGGAGGCTAGGATATGGGATCAGAGCTTTTATATTTTGATGTTCATCCAGGGCTGACATCCATGCTGCTTGTGATGTCCTACTGGCAGAGATGCAGAGATAGGCTACTGAGGATTAGCAGTAGGCTATTAAGTTGATTGTAAGCATCGATGAGTACCAACTATTCTAGATGTAAATAATAGAGTGGATGGCACAGATGGAGTAGATGATATAGCTGATGAGGCAACAACAGGCTGGTTCGAGCTTCTCTAAGCGCTCTCCTTCTTTAGCCTATTTTTCTTCTTTAGATACTATCGATGCTTGATGGTCGGTAGCCTACTTTTGTATATTTTTATTTTTATTTTAGATATTTTATATTTAAAAAAAAATATTTTCTATAATTATATTTATATATAATAAAATAATAAAATTTATTTATGGATGAAATGATAAATTTATTTAGAAATTTTTTATTTTAATTTTGTAAATTATAAATATAAATATTAAAAATATAAATTATAAAATATATTTATTTATAATTTTTTTAAAAAATAATTTATGATGGAAATTTTCATCATAAATAAAAATTATTTATGATGGAAAAATTTCATATAAATAAAGTTATTTACGATGGATTTATTTGTGATGAAAAATTTTTATCATAAATAAAAAATTTTTATAATGAAAAATTTCATCATAAATAAGAATTTATAATGAAAAAATTTTATCACAAATAATCATTATTTATGATGAATTATTTTCTATCATAAATAATTTTTATTTATGATCGAATATTTTTCATCAAGAAAAAAATTATTTACAATATAAAATTTTGGTTTTCCATCGTAAATAATTTCATCGTAGATAATTTAATGAATAAAATTTTTTTTCTATGAAAAATTTTCATCATAAAAAAGATTTATTAGTGATGAAAATTCAATTTTCATCACTAATTATTATCTACGATCCCATTTTTTGTGATGAAGAATTAGTGAGATAATGTCCATCACTAATAATTATTAGCAATGAAAATTGATTATTTGTGATGAATTTTTTGCATTGCAAAAATAGGTTTTATTGTAGTGGGCTTTTGGGCCCAGAAAAGGAAGGAGGCACTTCGGAAGAGATCAAAATGAGTGAAGGTTCGGGACCCAAGCTCGGCCATTCCTACCGAAGCAGCTCCTGTCTTGAAGGATGCAGCAACCTTGCCAAAGCCAACCTCATCCACTGAGACCGCCACTTCTGCACCTCCCAAGAAGAGGAAGGAGGTAGAGAAGAGGAGGAAGAAAACTATTGCCAAGAAAGTCCGGAGAAACTTTAGGAAATCTGGTAGCAACAATGCTGGTCTAGACCAAGGTTCCCTCGATGACTGAAAGGTCATCCAGCCTTTAATGGATGGTTGCATCATCCCAGACATCATTGAGAAGATCCTTCGAACTGAAGACCAAGAAAGAAAGAAAGACTGCTTTGCAGTCTTCATTGAGGTAATTATTTCATACTTTTTGCACTTGGTTGAATACATGTGTGTTTCTCAATAATAATTTATATTTTGCTATTTGTAGCTAGATCACCATCTCTTTGTGAATGTGGAGATAGTCAATCTCCACGGAACCGAAGTTTCAAGGGCTGTAAAGGAGGCTCAAACTGCCCAGATGGAGGCCAAGAATGCCAAGGCCGAAATTGAGCACTTGAGAGAAACTTATTATGCTAAGGTTGGACATCTTCAAGAGGTGCTCAAGAGAGAGGAGCAGGTATTAATAGAGCTGAAGGCTGCCTTGGTCTTGGAAGAAGTAAAAAGGAAGAAGGTTGAAGCCGAAGTCGCTGCAGAGAGGGAGCGGGCCATTTTGTCCTTCATGTCTTCAAAGAAGTTGGAGGGCATTAAGGTTGCATTTGCTTAAAAGGCCTTTGGTAAAGGAATCAAACTCTGCTAGAAGAAGCTCGTAGAAATGTTTTTCGAGCTAGACCTTGGATTTCTAGTGGAGGATTCTTCTGAAGATGAGATAGAGCCTTCTACTGTTGGTGCTGATCTTCTGCTTGTTGAGCCTATTGTTGCTAACCCTAAACCTGCTAAAGAGCCAGAGACTGTTGAGGGTGTGCCGAGCTCATTTGCTGCCCATCCTCTAGAGGTTAGAGACCTCTAATAGTTGTACATATTTTTTCTTTCTTCACATACAATGTACTTAGAATCTTTCAGTCAATGAAATCAAAATTTTCTTCTCCTTTTTATACCTTCATGTGTGGTGATGTGCTTGTAATTCAAAATCCAACTTGCCAATACTGCCACAAAACACAATCATGGGTCGAGGCCCCACCACTACCTCAGGCCGTCCCCTTGAAAGCCATTATCAAAGATTTGAAGAAGAAAGTTTGGCATGCCAACAAGAAGTTAAAAAGGATAGAAGACAAATTTTTGAAATCCAAAAACAACTATGCTATTGCCTTGGCCAAAATTAATCATCTCCATCAAGCTTCTAAATAGACCTTCAAGGAGTACACATCCAAAAAATATCATTTGACTGTGGAGTTGGAACGAGTGGCAAAGCTTGCTAAAGAAAGGGCCTAGACTTCGACTACTAAAATTTGTTCCCTTGAGGTCGAGCTTTGAGAGGCAAAAGAAAAGATCAATTAGCTGAAGAGGGGCTCGGCCTAGAGTCAAAACCAAGAAGAATATGGCTGGGACTTGTCAAAGAAGTTTTTTGACCTTTAAAAATAGCTGCACAATGTCGAGGATGCATACAATACCTATCGAATTAGTTGGTACGACCAAATTATCAAGCTCAAGCGAAAGCTTTGGGTGGCTAATGATGAAGAGAGCCAGCTTTGAAAATAATTGGTAGATAGAGTCAAGGCCGGCTTGAGTGCAGATTTGGACAAAGTTGCTTCCCTGAGGAATACCCTTGGGAATTTTTCTAAGATATACAAGAAGAATAAGTCCAAGCTTCTTCAACTGAGAATTCAAGCAACTTACCAGGAGAATGCTGTAAAAGATGCCAAAACCGAGTCTGCCATTTTACGAAAAGGACTAATGAAAGTTGAGGAGGATGCTACAAGAGCTCAGAAGTTGCTCGACAAGAATTTAGAGGGGAGGAGAGAACTCGAGGGCAGAGTAAATGAGTTAAAGCACTCTCTTATAATGGTTAGGGCGGATAGTCCGAAGTCCGAATAGGACTTCATTCTCATTCTTTTCTTCTCTCTTTTTTTTTGTAATCAATCTTGGAGTTCTTTGTAACGAACTTTATTTCAATGAAATGATACTTCTTTTGAACATCTTTTCATGTCTTTTTTTGTCTTAGTACTTATGGAACTTCTAATTTTGGTGCCATGTCGGATGTTGGTATTGTTTTGAAATAATAATTCCAATCCAATGTCTCATAGGCATGTTCCTTTTGTTTATGAACAAGAGTTTTCCAATCCTATTTAGAAGTTAGCCTTCTCCTAGTTTAGAAACTAGGAGTTTTCATGCCATTTGTAAAGATCTTTAACCTCATCAAGATGAGGTTCCCGTCTTGTTCCTAATGTGGCTACCTTTTCGTTGGTAAATGAAGGTCTTCACATCCCTTGTAAGGGTCTTCATCCATGTCAAGACAAAATTCTCCTCCTATTCTTAATGTGGTCCACCTCCTGTTTAGGAACTGTAGGCCTTCATATCCCTCGTATGAGTCTTCACCCATATCAGAATGAGGTCCATCTCCTATTCCTGATATAGTTAACCTTCTGTTTAAGAATCAGAGGTTTTTACCTTCACTAAGATGAGGTTAACCTCCTATTTAAGAACTAGAGGTCTTTACCCTTAATAAGACGAGGTTAATCTTCTGTTTAAGAACTAAAGGTCTTCACCCTTGTTAAGATGAGGTTAATCTTCTATTTAAGAACTGAAGGCCTTCAAGGTGGCTTTTACCCTTGTTAGGATGAGATCCACCTCCTATTCCTAACAACATTATGAGGGCACAAAGGGATCATTGCATGGGCCTCTCCCTGTGGGCTGTTGAAAGAGCCTATCCCTAGGGATATAAAAGGGCCATTACAAGAGCCTCTCCCCTGGGGCATAAATGGTTTTCACTCTTGTTAAGATGATGTTAACCTCCTATTTAAGAATCGAAGACCTTCACCCTCATTAAGACGAGGTTAACCTCCTATTTAAGAATTAGAGGCTTTCATATCTTTTGTAAGGATCTTCACCCATGTCATGATGAGGTCCACCTCTTGTTTTTGACATGGTTAACCTTCGATTTAACAATTGAAGGCTTTCATCCTTATTAAGATGAGGTTAGCTTCTTGTTTAAGAATTGTAGGCCTTTAGAGTGGTTTTTATCCTTTTTAGGATAAGGTCTACCTCTTGTTCCTAATAAAGTTACTGAGGCACAAAAGGGCCATTGAGTGGGCTTTTCTTTATGGGCCGTTGAAAGGGCCTCTTTCCAAGGGCATAAAAGGGCCATTACAGAAGCCTCTCTCTTGGGGCACAGATGGTCTTCATTCTCGTTACAATAAGATTAACCTTCTATTTATGAATCGAAGGCTTTTACCCTCGTTAAGATGAGATTAATCTCCTATTTAAGAATTGGAGGCCTTCATATCCCTCTAAAGGATCTTCACCCATGTCAGGATAAGGTCCACCTCCTATTCCTGATATGGTTAATCTCTTGTTTAAGAACTGAAGGCCTTAACCCTCATTAAAATGAGGTTAACCCTTAGAAGGATCTTGATAATACATTCATAGATTTTTCAAATTATAGGATCATATGGGACTGTAGCTCCTCCAAGCTTTTTTATATAGTAAGTTTTCAGTCGGATGACTTCCTCGACTTCATTGGGGCCTTCCTAGTTTGGAGTAAGTTTGCCTTGATTTTAGGATAGAGAAATCTCTGCTCGACATAGCACTAGATATCCATCCTTGAATGTTTTGCTCTTGATTTTGGAATTATAATATTGAGCCACTTTTTGCCTATAGGCTGCTATCTGAATTTGGGCTTTCTTCCACTTTTCTTCCAATAGATCAAGATTTGCCCTGAGATCTTGCGAATTACTTTGTTCATCAAAATTTTGAACTCATGTCGAGAGAGGTCCAAGTTCGATCGGAATGACTGCTTTAATTCTAAAGGCTAGAGCAAATGGATTTTTCCTAGTAGGCAACCTCTGGGTGGTTCTATAAGCCTAGAGCACATAATAAAGTTGATCCATCCATGTTCCTTTCACCTGCTTAAGCCTTGCTTTTATCCCTTATAGCATAGTCCTGTTGGTTATCTTGGTCTTGCTATTCGCTTGAGGATGGACCACAGATGTGAAATGTTGGAAAATGTTCAAGTCCTCACAAAATTTAGCAAATTTCTTTTCATGAACTGGTGCCCATTGTCAATAATCAGAGTCCATGGTAGGCCAATCCTACATACTACTAACTTCTAGATGAAGTCCTGCACTTTAGCTTCAGTGATTTTTGCTAGGGGTTCGGTCGGAACTCACTTGGTGAAGTAATCTACTGCTATCAAGAAAAATTTTTGTTATTCAGATGCTATGAAAAATGATCCAAGTAAGTCCATTCTCCACTAGACGAATGGCCATGGAGCACTTAAAGGGGTTAGTTGGGAAGCTGGTTGCCTTTGAACATTGGCATTTCTTTGGCATTGATTGCATTTTCTTATATAGTTAGTTGCATCCTACTACATGGTCAGCCAGTAATATCTCTAATGAAGTAGCTTATAAGATAATGATCTAGCTCCAAGGTGATTTTCGTATACTCCTTCATGAACTTCCCTCGAGCATAATCAGCTTTAGATGGTCGGAGGTATTTGAGAAGTGGAAAGGAATAAGACCTCTTATATACCTTGTTTTCATACAAGATATAATGGGAGGCTTGATTTCTCAACTTTCGAGTTTTTTTGAGATCTCTGGAGAGGATGCTATCTTTAAAATATAAAATTAATAGGTTGATCCAACTGGGCTCATGATCCACTTGCATTATTGTCTGAAATTCTTCTAAACTTGGGTGCTGAAGAATTTCAAAGAAAACTTCCTTAGGCAACTCATTCAAAGCTACAGTAGCTAACTTGGATAGAAGGTCGGTCCTAGAATTCTCTACTCTTGGGATCTACTGAATGTCAAAACTGCTGAAGACCAAAGCTAAACTTTTTACCTTGTCCAAGAATTTCTTCATACTTTCCTCTCGGGCTTCATAGTTGCCATTTACTTACCCCACCACTAACTACGAGTCACTGTAGACCTTCACATGGTCCATCCCTAATTTCTTGATTATTCTTGGTTATTTATTAGGTTTATATTAGTCTTAGAATTGGATTTTGGATCATAGATTTCTACCCACTTTTAGTAGAAAGATAATGAAGCATGGTTAATTGAGTTTTCACTCTAGGTTTTAAATAAGGCATAGACTTCATCCTCACTCTTGCTCATGAATGTACCTCCATAAGATGCATCTACCAACTATTTATATTGGTCTCCTAAACCCTCATAAAATCTTTGAATAATTTGCCAATTAGATAAACCATTGTATGGGCATTTTCTAAGAAGTTTCTTAAGTCTTTTCAATGATTTGTGAATTTGTTCCTTTGGAAGCTGAGCAAATCTAGTGATGGCTCATCTCATGGTGATGGTTTGACCTATGAAATAAATTTTTTTAAGAAATTTATGTTGCAATTCAGCCCAAGTTTGGATTGGTCTCCATATTGTGCCAAGCCAATTCTTAGCTTTGTCTTTTAATGAAAAAGGAAATAAGATCAATCTAAGGGCATCATTAGAGAAATTTTAAATTTTCACTATAGAGTAGATTTTTAAGAACTAATCCAAATACTTATAGGAATCTTCTTTAGTATTCTCATAGAAAGATGGGAGCATCTAGATTGTAGTTGGCTTGATCTCATAGTTGTAGGAATATCAGATAATTGGATACAAGTCGATGGATTATAGGTGGAAGGAATAAAGTATTCCTTCATTTATCTTAATGGTTCTCCAAGATTTCTAGCCATTTGATTATCAAGTTTAATATGAATCAGCCATTTAATTTTAGGATTGGGTTCAACTAGGTCAAGTAAAAGCGATCTCCTACCGTACATGTATTAATGCAACCCTAACATGTGGTTCAAATTTTTTTTTAATTTTTTATTATTTTATTATTTTATTATTTTTAAACTTTTAAAATTTTTAAATAATTTTATTATTTTTTATGATTTTATTTATTTTATTAGTATTTTTAATTTAGTTTAATTTATTTTATTTTTAAAAGAGAAGAGAAGAAAAGGAGAAGAAAGAGAGAAAAGAGTTCTAAAAAAGAGATCCTAAGAAGTCCTAAAGCTCAAAAGAGAGAAGAACTAGTTTTAATTAGGTTTGATTTTTTAGTTAGCAATCAAGTTAGACAATCAATCATCACTAAGGATTATCCTAGATCTAGACGATTTCTAACTACCAAGATCATCTTCAAGCCCTCCAAGTAAAGAATCAACTACTCAACTAGCCAGGTAAGTATAAGGTTTGTAGGAGTCCCCGCATTGCTTTTCTTAGACACAAATTATCTTAGCTAGGTAAGCTAATAGAACTAATTAAGTAACCACTTTTTCTTGGGATGTGATCTTTTGAACCACTTGGCCTAGATATCAGTTAAATTGACTAATCCTAATCTGGTCCAACTCTTAGGATTTCTTATCCTAATGAGCTCGAGTTTCTAGGATCGATATCTAATTAATTTTAAATTAAAAGCTTAGGTCAATGCGAGATGCTGGTTGATTGTTTGTGGGCTAAGAAAGGATGATCAACTCTCCATCTTATCTTGATTAATGGATTATGCCCTTAAATTAATTTAAAGATGAATATGTATAATCACTTTCAAACAAGAGTTTCTATGCGACTAAATTAGATGCATGAAACTAATTAGTCTTGAAAGGCTTACCTTGTCTCTAGCGATCATAAAAAAAAAATAAAACTAATATGCCGGATGCTCTAAGCAATTAGGATTTCTACTCTTATCATTAAGCTTATAATTAGGTTTAAGTGGATATTTTTTAAATTAATTTAAAAATTAAGTAAATAATAAAATAATGAAAAGAGGTCTAGGGTTAGGAATGATCTCACCAAGCAAAATTGGTTGCTTTCCTTCTTGTCCAATTTTTTTTATTCTTTTTCTTCTTTTTCTGCAACATAAATAAAAAAAGTTAGTAAGCAATATTTATAAAAAAATAAAAAGATCAAAAATTTTATTTATAGAGATCAAAAATTTTAATTTTTATACCACCCCGGTAACGGTGCCAAAATTTTGATAAGACTGTGATGTTGTTGTTAATGTTATGAATTATTCTCGAACCTATGGAAATTCTTATATCTTCTACCAACTCTGAGGAAGCAAGTTAGAGATGATAGCAAGAAAGATAAAGATCAAATGATAAGAAGATGAGACGACGATAGAGTAAGAAAGAGAGAAAGCTAGGGTTTCAGGAAGAAAAGAAATTCAATTCATTATCTTATCCATAATCTACATATACAAGTATATATATAGACATCCTAAGTCAACATGACTCAACCCTAAAAAACTCCCCTCAGCTAATCCATACATGAAAATACTCATCCAAGCCCATGTAAATCCATGTCTTGCATGCTCTCATCTCCTAGACTAAAGACCTAGCCTAATACATGAATTAGGCACCTTAAGACCTCTCATACCAGGCTTTAAGATCCCCTAGGTTAGACCTAATCCAAGACCAAACAAAAAGCACATCTAGATCTGTTCGCCATTGTCAAGCTAGCTCAGTCAGAATTCGAGCTGGCTCGACTGCGTCTTTCCGAACCATGTCTTCTATTTACTTGAGACAATTGGCTTGGATATGGGCCGAGCCAGCTCGATCTCAGATTGAGTCAGCTCAACTGTGTATCCAGGCCAGCTTGATCATGTGCTCGCTTTTTTTTCTTTGCTGATACATCTCCGACCAATTCTAGCCTTCAAGAGCCACCATCTTGACTCCTTCATAGTCTCCCAAGACTTGGGAGCACCACACTTGCCCTTTAAATCTCCACCTTGGTGCCTCCAGACTTGAGGCAAGTTTATCCTATCCATCAGACACATCAATTTCATATATGTACGAAAGCTATCCCGAGGAAGAACTTTTGTTAGTGCATCCACTAGATTCTCTTGGTGTGGACTTTCACCAGCTTTACTTCACCTTCTTCTACAAGCTCTTTGATTTGGTAGTACCTGATGTCAATGTGTTTCTTCCTTAAATGGTAGACAGAGTTCTGAGCAAGTAACAGTGCACTCTGGCTATCACAGTGCACCCTAATAGCCTCCTGCATAAGACCCATCTCTAATGCCAATCCTTTCAACCATAGATCCTCCTTTGCTACCTCCGTAACACCTATGTATTCTGCCTTAGTTGTAGATAAAGCTATGATGGGTTGCAAGCATGATCTCCATGAGACTAGACCTCCAAATAAGCTAAACATAAAGCCTATCATTGATCGTTGAGTGTCTATGTCTCCACCAAAATCTGCATCCACAAATCCATTTATCTACTCTCAAGCTTCGTTGGACATGTAAGAGAGTTCCTTAGCTCTATCTTGCTATCCATAGTAGATGCCAACTCCAACGGTACCCATCAAGTACCTAAACATCCACTTCAATGCTCGCTAGTGCTTTTTACCAGACTATGCCATGAATCTACTAACCTGGCTCACTGCATGGGCGATATCTGGTCTATAACACACCATGGCATACATTAAGCTTCCTACACTAGAGGCATATGGTATTCTCTCCATCTCCTGAGCCTCTACCTTAGTCTGTGGTGACATCATCTTTGAGAGTCTGAAGTGTCCGACAAGTGGTGGCTCCACTGATTTTGCTTCCTTCATCCCAAACCTCTCCAAGACCTTTTTGATGTAGCCTCTTTAAGATAAATGCAATATTCTCTTGGCTCAATCTTTGAAGATTTCCATGCCTAAGATCTTCCTTACAGGCCCCAAATCCTTCATCTCAAACTCTTGAGATAAGGCTGCCTTTAGTTCTTGCACAACCTTTCTACTCTAGCATGTTATAAGCATGTCATCCATATATAAGAGTAGAAACATCCTAGACTCATCCCTCAAAGATTTAACATACACACAAGAGTCATACTCGCACCTAAAAAGTCCAATGCTCCTCACATATGAGTCAAATCACTTATACCATTGCCTTGGCGATTGCTTCAGCCTGTATAATGATTTCTGTAGCAAATAAATCTTTCCTTCTACTCTTGGCTCTTAGAATCCTAGTGGCTACTCCATATAAATGCTCTCCTCCAAATGCCCATGGAGGAATGCCGTCTTGACATCCATCTGCTCCAACTCCAAGTCCTGAGCTGCCATAATACTCAGCAATATTCTAATGGAAGTATGCCTGACGACAGGACAAAATACTTCACTAAAATCAATGCCTTTCTTCTGGGAGTATTCCTTTGCCACTAACCATGCCTCATACTTGACACCTCTCTTCTCTGAAGGCCCCTCTTTGCATTAGTAAATCCACTTGCAACCAATGGATTTCTTTCCTTATGACAACTACACCAAATGCCACATCTCATTCTTATAGAGAGCCTGCATCTCCTCGGACATTGCTTGGATCCACCTCTCTCTATCTTGGCTATTCATAGCCTTCTCGTAGATGTATGGGTCCCTGTTTGCTATCACTAGGGCATATGACAGTATATCTTCGAAGCCATATAATTTCGATTGCCTGATGTTCCTTTTGGACTTGTGCAGTGCAACCCCAATATCCGTCCTAGGTTCAGCTTGCTTCTGCTAGGCCTCTTGGCTTCCATTATCCATCCGAGCTCTCTCCACTTGTGGAGACACCTCCGGTGAGTGCTCTACCTGAATACCAAGTTCTCCTAATATACCTGCAAGTGGCAAAATATAGTAAGATGTTAACTATCCAGCACTGCCCTGTTGGACATCCTACTTCATCTGCTACTCCTTCATGCCATCTCGTCTTTGTAGAACTGAATTTTCATCGAAGGTGACATCCCTACTAATGACAACCTTCTTCTCCTAGGGATCCCATAGTCGGTATCTCTTAACTCCTCATGGATATCCTAAGAATATCATCTTCAGTGATCTGGATCCAACTTGCTCCGCTCACCAACACTGATGTGCACAAAAGTCGTGCACCCAAAAATTCTTAGATGGCTCAGACCAATCTTCCTTCCAAACCATCTCTCCTTTGGAATACCATCATCTAACTTTGTATGAGTCAATCGATTCATCAGATAATAGGCTGCATCCACTATATCAATCCAGAACGTCTTCAGAAGCCCTGCCTGCAGCCTTATGCACCATGCTTTTTTCAAAAGGGTTCTGTTAATCATTTCAATCATCCCATTTTGTTGAGTTTTTTTTATCAAGAAGTGCCTTTTGATACCACACTCCTCACAAAGCCTTGGAACTCTTTGCTGATGGGATTGGTGTATAGGGCAGAAGCATGGATTTCAAAGCGAAAATATGAAATCATATAAATCAAACTCTAATCCTAGGACCACCTCATTAGCAATTAAATCATATAACATGTATTTATAACATAAAAAAAAGTATTAGAACATACCTCTTATCGCTAAACCCTAAATTGACCCTGATCGCCTATAGCAGTCCATCAGGGTTTCCACCAGGTGCCCACGTGTTCATCCTCCAACGTTGATCCACACAGAGACTTGATCAAGACACCAGCACCTCTGATTTATATAATTAGAGTTCTAATAATAAGAACTTTAATTAAAAGGGCAAGACCTTCTTTAGCCTTTATGTCACCTTCCTTGCCTCTCCTTATCTATCTTTCTTTTTCTTTTGTCTTCTTAATTTTTCTTCCTAATCTCTTAGTCTTAAGATGACTTCTTGTCCTTATAAGGATAAGGTCTAGACAAGAGAAAGGAAAGAAAGAAAATTGGATAAAAAGAAACTCTTGTAAGAAAGAAAGATAATTTTCACATCACACGGACTCTTGGTGTGCACCCCTATTTATAATGTACGTAGGGGTGCCAATAAAAAATCTCACGCCCTTTCCTCATCAATTTCTCATGCCCCATCAGCTAATCTCACAACTCATCAGTAAAAATGAGATGTAGACTTAGTCCAAGAGGTGCCTTAAAGTAGAAGGACTCTTGGACTAATTCTACGTAAGTTTTTTACGAAGAGTCGCAATATTTCATCTTTGGCGCCACCCTTTTCATCCATTAGATCATGAAAAAAGGCCATCCAATGGCTCTAAAAAGGGACACCCATTCAGCAAGAAGGCATGGAGATGATCTTTGAATAGTCAAAGTCCCAAGAGACTTTGACTTGGTCCAAGAGGCGTCAAGGAGGAGTAGGCGGCATGGAGTCTTTGGCGGCAAGGGGTCTTGGGCGACAAAACATCCTGGGCGAAAAAATTAAAAAGAAAAAAGGAGTATTTCATCTATAGAAGGACTCTTCTGCATCCCATATCTGATGTCCATGCCAATATAAAAATTTATGTGACATAACAAAATGAAAAAAGTCAAAGAAGGTAGGCGCCAACTAATTCCATGCGCCAAAGAATTCTTTGCGCATGAAAGACTTCCCATGCACAAGAGAGAGACTCTCTGGCATGTGGGATTTAGGTATGTGGCACCCCAACTAAAGCCCAATCAGTCTAGGTTAATCCAATTCAAGACCAAATCCTATTTGGCTCAAATCGGATCTAAATTAGCCCAAATCGGAAGCCGATTCGAATCCAATTCGAAACCAGGTGCTAGGGTTTGCTACATGTGCTAGCATGTTCATCTTGCAAACATGGTCTAATCCAATTAGACCCTTAATCAACTCTCTTTGTGTGTGACCCATTGGGTTCCACATCTAACCAGCAGTGAGTCTGGGTGTGATTTGACCTAATCTGGTTAGAACTCAACCAAACCGATTTAGGTCAAAACTAGCCAACCCAATTTGACTTAATTTAGAACACTTTCTAATTTAATGATCAAATTAAAATTTTAATTTGATCAAACCCACAAGACATGATTGACGTCTAGCAATGTATCATGACTTTTCAAAAGATGTAAAATTTTGATGAAAATACCAAAAATATCCTTCAGTGAAAATTACCATGCAACTAGATCCTTCGATCTTCCTGCATCCTGAATATGACTCTGGGTATGGAAATATGTCAATCCCAATATCATATTCATTTCTCTTTCAATCTTATGATGATGATTCATTTAATGAAACATTAGAAACCATTTCTAATTTTTCATCATGCTTTGATCAAAGTCTTCCTGAATCATCATTTGTTTGAAGCAAGGTAGGATGCTATTTCCTCTTACCAGGAGAGATCGATTCCATGTTAACCTACTCACAACCTTCATATATATAATCTACCATATCCAGATCATCCCATACATAACTGAGTCATGAATGAGTATGAACCAAAATATGGATTTATATATATAAGATTCTATGGTAGTTTCAGGTCAAAGGATTACATGCACAAATTCCACTATGAGAACCATCTATTGACATGTAGATAAGACTCCATTAGATATTCTCAATTTGGATCAATTCAGTGAACTCATTCTCTAATGAGCACCCACATTCTTGTATTAGTGTCATACACAAGTTATTATGAGATCAATCACCCTCTCAATCGAGCATACAAAGAATGTGCTAGTCTTACCGAAAAACATTGATCCCTAACTCAATGTCCCATCGACTAGGAATATTTAAATTAGGATTTTAAGGATTTTAGGTCTCACTAGTATGATCTCATCATAATCCTAAAATCATAGCCCTAATTTATAGGATTCATCATAATCTTAAATAAATAATAAGACACTGCATATGATGAAATAAATGCCTTTATTTATTAAAAATGTCATTACATGAGTTTGGAAGACAAAGAACATCCCAAAAATAAATTGGCTTGAGGGCATATTCCTTTCAATCTCCCACTTGCACTAAAGCCAATCACCCTTATATTTTAATCCCATACAATCAAGGTGGCGATCAAACAGTTGCAGTGGTAAAGCCTTAGTGAATGGGTCTGCTATGTTGTTCTTTGTGTCCACTCATTCTATGACTACATCTTGTCTTTCAATAATTTCTCGAACGAGATGGAAGCATCTCAGAATGTGTTTGGATTTATGATGAGACCTTGGTTCCTTTGCTTGAGCTACAGCTCCAGTATTATCACAGTAAAGTGGTACTGGATTCTCAATTTCAGGAATAACTCCCAATTCAGTGATGAACTTCTTCATCCAGACAGCTTCCTTGGCGGCTTCACTTACAGCTATGTATTCTGCTTCAGTGGTTGAGTCAGCTACAGTTGGCTGCTTAGTACTTCTTCCAACTTACTGCTCCACCTATTCAGAGTAAAGACATACCCTGAAATGGATTTGCTATCATCTGGGATCTGATTGAAAACTAGAATCAGAATATGCTTCTAATTTAAGATCAGAACCTCCATATACTAGAAAAATATCTTTAGTCCTTCTCAAGTACTTAAGAATATTTTTCATAGCTTTCCAATGATCCTCTCCTGGATCAGCTTGAAATCTACTTGCAATGCCTAAAGCATAAGCAACATCAGGCCTTGTACATAACATGGCATACATTATTGATCCAACAGCCGAAGCATAAGGAATAGAACTCATTCTATTTCTCTCTTCAGGTGTCTTAGGAGACATCTTTTTAGAGAGATGTATGCCTTGACTCATGGGTAAATAACCTCTTTTACTCCCATCCATACTGAATCTTTTCAGTATTAAGTCAATGTACCTTGATTGGGACAAGCCTAGCATCCTCTTAGATCTATCTCTATAGATCTTTATTCCTAGTATATAGGATGCTTCTCCCAAATCTTTCATGGAAAACTTATTTGATAGCCATAATTTGACTGATTGTAACATTGGGATATCATTCCCAATGAGGAGTATGTCATCTACATACAGAACCAAGAAGACTATGGTTCTCCCACTAGTTTTCTTGTACACACATGGTTCATCAACATTCTTGATAAAACCAAACTCTTTTACTGTTTCATCAAAATGGATGTTCCAACTCCTTGATGCTTGCTTTAATCCATAAATGGATCTCTTAAGCTTGCATACCTGATTTGGTTCTCTCATTTGACTCAAATCCCTCTGGCTGTGACATATAGACCTCCTCCTCAAGAAAACCATTAAGGAAGGCAGTCTTTACATCCATTTGCCATATTTCATAAGTCGTGGTATGCTGCTATAGCAAGCATAATCCGAATAGATTTGAGCATGGCAACAGGTGAAAATGTTTCATCATAATCAATCCCTATTTTTGCCTAAAACCCTTAGCCACCAATCTGGCCTTATAGGTTTCAATTTGACCATCAGCTCCAATCTTTTTCTTAAAAATCCATTTGCATCCAATAGGATTTATATCCTCTGGTGCATCCACCAAAGTCCATACTTTGTTGGTGTGCATGGATTCTATTTCGGATTGCATGGCAGCCAGCCATTTGTAAGAGTCCTTACTTTTGACTGCTTCCGCATAGGTCAGAGGTTCATCATTTTCAATGACTTGGGCTTCATTGTTCTCAATAATGAAACCATACCTCACAGGTGTATTTCGTACTCTTTTAGACCTATGGATAGGAGTTATGTGTTCTAGTTTCTTTTATATGATTATATGGTTGAGAAATTTCTATTTGTTTTTCTTGAACTTCACTAAGTTCAATATTTCTGCCACTGCCCTTTTCTAGGATAAATTCTTTTTCCATGAAAATGGCATGCCTACTTACAAATACCTTTTGTTCAGTAGGATGGTAGAATAAATATCCTATACTATTTCTAGGATATCCTATAAATAGACATCTATCTGATCTAGCATCAAGTTTATGTCCAAAATTTCTTTTGACATAAGCTGGACAACCCCATATCTTAAGATACTTAAGATTAGGTTTCTTACTTCTCCATATGTCATATGGAGTACTAGATACAGATTTAGAAGGAACTCTATTCAAGATGTAAATTGCAGTCTCCAGAGCATGACCCCAGAAGAAAATAGGTAAATCAGTGAAGCACATCATGGACCGTACCATATCTAATAAGGTATGATTTTTTCTTTCGGCTACACCATTTAATTATGGTGTATAAGGAGGTGTCCATTCAGAGAGAATCTCTTTAACTTTAAGATAGTCTAGAAACTCACTAGATAAGTATTCTCCTCCTCGATCAGATCGAAGGATTTTTATACATTGTCCAGTTTGTTTTTCGACCATACTTTGATACTCTTTAAATTTATCAAAGGCTTCTGATTTGTGTTTCATAAGATACACATATCCAAACCTAGATAAATCATCAGTGAATGTAATAAAATAAGAGTATCCTCCTCTGGCTTGAGTTGTCATAGGACCACATACATCCGTATGTACAAGTCCTAATAACTCATTTGTCCTTTCTCTATGTCCATTAAATGGAATCTTGGTCATTTTACCCATGAGGCATGATTCACAAGTTCCCAATGATTCATAATCAAAAGGATCAAAGAACTTTTCTTTGTATAACTTATTAATCCTAGCCTCACTAATATGACCTAATCGACAATGCCAAAGTAAAGTATTATTTATGTCATCTCTCTTACGTTTTTCATTTTCATCAATATGAAATATATTATCATCCAAACATAGAGTCAACAAACCATTGCTAAATATGCCAAAACAAATATTTTCATTAGAATATTTGATCGAGCAACCTTCGCTCGTTACATTAAGACTATAACCTTATTTTAATAACAAGGGTATAGATATAATATTTCTAATGATCTTAGGCATATAATAACAATTTGTAAGCTCTAAGATCTTCCCATAAGGTAATTTCAATATATTTATCCCTACAGCTTCTACTTGGATAGATTCTCCTCCAGCGCCATAAAGCTTGAAGTCATCTTTTTTCAAACTCTTAATTTTTTGCAGCTCCTACAAAGATTTGCAAATATGAAAACCACAGCTGATATCTAATACCCAAGAATTTAAAATGGAAGAATTTAATGATAATATAGTATGTATCTCATACATACCTTTTGGTGCATTATTTGCACCAGACTTCATGGTTGCAAGGTAAGCCTTGCAATTCCTCTTTCAATGGCCCGCTTTGCCGTAGTGAAAATAGGTTGTTTGTTCGAAGACCTTCTTCCCCATTTTCTTCTTATTTATACCACTTTTAGGATTCAACCTTCTCTTTGAACCCTTTTTGCCTGCCTTCTTCTTGGAGATCCCTTCCATAAGAAGAAGAGGAGCCTTATTTTTCTTGATATGGCTTTCTTCTGTCTTGAGCATATTTAACAGCTCAGGCAATGAATAATTCAGTTTGTTCATGTGATGGTTTATGACAAACTAAGAAAATAATTTTGGGAGTGATTGCAGGATCAAATCCTAACTTAACTCTTCATCCATTACAAAACCTAATTGACTTAATCAAGTGATTAGATCAATTACCATCAAAACATGATTTTGTATGGATGTTCCTTCTATCATTCTTACATAAAATAATACTTAGATATCTCATATCTAGCAGTCCTACTATGCTCTCCATAAAGCTCTTTTAGATTGAGCAATATGGACTAAGTGTCTATGCTATCATGTTGCCTCGGTAATTCATTATTCATAGAGGCAAGTATGATGAATTTGATAGTAAGGGAATTATTTTGCCACATCTTGTATGTGGACTTATCTTCATCCGTGGCATCATTTTCTAACGGCTTAGGATCAGAGGCATCAAGAGTATAGGAGAGTTTTTCTTGACTGAGTACTAGTTTTAGGTTTCTCAACCAGTCAACATAATTTTGACCAGTCAATTTATTTGAATCCAAAATTGAACGTAATAAAAATGAAGAAGCCATTTAATCTACATAATAAAGAACAATATAAGTAAACAATTCATGATGACAAAATATAATTAAATTAGGACTTTAATTTAATTATGTCTCCCACTAAAAATCATAACCCACTTATTGATTTTCTTAGTGAGAATAAGATCTTAATTCCTTATAAAAAGTCTTGTGGTTGCACAACAAACCTATTATAAGTTCAAAGGTAGGAAACTCTTTCCAATTGCATTTTATGTAACTCTCAAAAATTTTTGCCTCTAAAACATTAATAGCCTTGTGTTAGCACAACAAACTTTAATATTTTAGTTTAAGTAGAACCCTTTATTTCTATATAGTCAAAATTGAAATATAACTACTTTTGTGGTTACACAACAAAGTAGTATATTCAAAATACGGTAAGCATCTCAATGCACTAGATTAATATTACATCTTTTCCCATGATAGATCTTGTGGTTACACAACAGAACTAACATGGTTCTGGACATAATAAGAAACTAGTATGAAAGAAGGCCTTAATGTAGTGAATATAATATTAAGCAATTCAATCTGAAATTAAATTAATCAAATCGACCAAGTAAATGGGAGAGAAATAGGAGTTCCCTCGTTGCTTTCCTTAGACACCAATAAATTGGCTAGGTCAGACAACGGAACTAATTAAAAAATCATGTTTTCTTTGAAGAAAAATTCTGATTTTCTGGACCAGGTTCGTTCAGATCGGATCGGATCAAGAGATATATTTCAAAAATTTTTCTCTTTGATCCTAATCAGATCTGAGATATTTTAGATCTAATTATTATTATTTTAGAAATTAAAATAAAATTAGATAAATTAAATCAAATTTAATTTACCTTGATGTGGGTAATCCTATTACCCGTTGATGATCCTGTATGCAGCGGAAGATTTGGATCTAGCCATGCAAGTGCCTGACCTCTACTAGTATCCACTCAGGCTGGATCTAGAGATCCTCTTCTTCTCTATCACATCTCTAAAAATTAGATCTGGATCTGATCTAGAGGATCTTCAAAACTCCTTTTGAAGATCAACGGTCGTCCTTTTGCAGCAGCGCAGCCTTCTTAGCTTTTGATCGCCTTTCCTTTGATCTGGAATCGCACCAACCAAGAATCCAAAACTCTTTTGGACGTGGAGAGCAGAGGGGAGAAGAGGCTTTGGCATGGAGGAAGGAGGGGAGAGGCAGCCTTGGGGCATGGGAATTATGATTCTTTTCAATCACTTATCTGAGTTGGGCGCAGGGTCTTATTTATAGACTGTCTGTGATCCAACTCCTCTTCCTTCCCAACCAATCACAACCCTTTGTGAAATCAGATCTAAATCTGATTGGTTGGGAATAGAGTCCCCTGGATTCCTCCTTAGAGGGTGCCTAAGACCAGTCAAACTGGATTCTTAGTAGAACTCTAATTGGAATCCAAAAAGGGAGGATGGAGTCCTTGTCCAACAAGGACTCCTAGGCGCCTCCTACTTGGGCGTGCCACCCTTGGCGTGCGCCCTTCTCCTTGCCAGGTTCTGGCAGGGGGACAGGCCCCCACCAGCTCTCCAATAGGTGCATGACATGTGGTCAAAAGTCAAAGTGTCAATGGTCAACGTTTGACCAGTCAAAGGTAGACTTTTGACCAAAGTCAAAGAACAAGAAATGGCAGGTGACCAAAAATGGCAGGTAATGTCTTACAAATAAGACAACCTTATTCTGACTTGGACAACCTCCAGTCAGACCGTATGAAGGCCTCTGATTGAGCACAAACTCCTTTGGCTCAGTCAGGACAACTTATTTATGATAGTAAAAGAAGAACGTTAGGTTCAATCGAGTGCTAGCACGATTTCCTTGAACCTAATTGAATCTCATTCAGATCAATTGAACTAGATCAGTTCAATTGATGATCACCAGATTCAAACCCTTGTTTGTGTGACCCAGTTAGGTTCAGTTCTGTATGGTAATGGGATATGTCATGATCTCTATCATCGACATCATCGAAACTCCTTTCGATGGATCAGAACTCTTCTGATTCGAACAGCTAGAATGATCGATCATCTAAATCATTCTAATTGCTCCCAAAATCCACCAGTGACACCTAGCAGTATATGGTGGCAACCCATCAGAGCTGAATGCGAACCTCTTGGTGCAGCTACCTGTGTGATTAAGTTCTTCTATCTTGAGCCCCGATCAGATTAGGGTTAAGGTGAACTCGTCAAACCCTAGTTCTCTGTCATATGATGTAATCATTCGATTCGAGTCCAATGTGAAAATCTAAATAGAAACTCTTTCTATTATTTCACTCTGCCATGGCCATGGGACTTCTGGACTTGATTCTCATGATCATCATAGGGCTGCTCCTCTACCACCGAGGTAGATAGATTCCATCTTGATGCAATCCAGTTCCTACAATGAACATGCTATAGCCAACATACACCTCAGGGTTCCATATGGCTAGGAGACCGAGTAATGGTGTAGTCAAACTATAACACCCTCAAGGTGAACTGCCGATGCATCTCAGGTCAAAGAACCAGACACACTACTGCAGCATCGAGTCAGTCATTGACGAGAAGGTAGACTTCCCTAATGACTACTCGAGGTGGTCACGCTCAGTGCCCTCGTTCTCTAACGAGTACCTGTACTCTCGCTCCGGTGTCTCCACACCGTAGACTCAAGACTCATCTACTAAAGAGAAGCGATCGTACACCAACCTTCCGGATCAATCACCATCCTCGTGATGATCCTATGGTCGGGAGCATGTTTATGAGTTAATAATGATTATTCATGTCTTAAATTTTCAACTCTTGAAAATATGAATTATCATTACCATTAACTCAAAGGATGTATCACAGACACTAAATACACATATGTGATAGAAAATAACCCATTTTATTAATTATAGTCAAAATTATAATTTTGCCCCTAGAAGTGTATTACAAGTGTCAGCCAATTCTGGCTTCTAGGGCACATATATCTAACAATCTCCCACTTGTCCTAAAGCCAATTGGCTACAAGTCTAAGTCCCATCTTCTCAAGGTGGGCTTCGATCTTCTGCTGGCCCAACGGCTTTGTAAGTGGGTCTGCCACATTATCTGCGGAGTTGACTCTCTTGACCTCAACGTAACCTTCTCGAGGTAATCGCGGATGAGATGGTATCGCCGCTCAATGTGCTTGGATTTCTGGTGAGACCTCGGCTCCTTAGCAAGGGCTATGGCGCCATTGTTGTCGCAGTATAGAGGAATGGCATCTGATGGCATTACTCCAATTTCTGCAGCAAACTTCTTGTACCAGAATGCTTCCTTTCGCAGCCTCTGATGCAGCGATATATTCTGCTTCCATGGTGGAATCTGCTATCACGTTTGCTTGGAACTCTTCCAGCTGACAGCACCACCATTGCACACAAACAGACTCCCAGATGTCGACTTTCGATCATCTATATCGGACATGAAAGTCCGAGTCTGTGTATCCCTGGACTTGGAGTTCTCCATTACCAAAGACCAACATCATATCCTTAGTTCTTCTCAAGTACTTAAGGATACATTTCACAGAAGTCCAGTGTTCTTCACCTGGATTTGACTGATATCTGCTTGTGACACTCACAGCATGGGCTATATCAGGTCGTGTACATAGCATGGCATACATGAGGCTCCCTATTGCAGAAGCATAAGGGATCTTGCTCATGCGTTCTATTTCCTCAGGTGTGCTGGGGCACATCTTCTTGGAAAGATGAATACCATGTCTGAAGGGTATTAATCCCCTCTTAGAGTTTTCCATACTAAACCTCTTTAGTACTTCCTCTATGTACATCTTCTGTGAAAGTCCTAGCATCCTATTCGGTCTATCCCTATAGACCTTAATTCCTAGAATAAAGGATGCTTCACCTAGGTCTTTCATGGAGAATTCCTTGGACAACCACATCTTGACTGATGTCAACATGGGAATATCATTCCCAATAAGGAGGATGTCATCCACGTACAATACGAGGAAGACAACAGCGCTCCCACTGACCCTTTTTGAAAACACATGGTTCCTCTTCATTTTTGATGAAACCAAACTTTTTGATCACATCATTGAAACGAGTGTTCCAGCTCCGAGATGCTTGCTTAAGTCCATATATGGACCTTTGCAGCTTGCAAACCTTGTGATCAGTATCACTGGATGTGAAACCTAGCGGCTGTTCCATATAGATATCTTCCTCAAGATATCCATTTAGGAATGCCGTTTTCACGTCCATTTGCCATATTTCATAATCGAAATAGGCTGCAACGGCAAGCAATGTGCGGATGGATTTTAGCATAGCTACCTGGGGAAAAGGTATCCTGATAGTCAATGCCTTCACGTTGACTATAACCTTTTGCCACCTAGTCTAGCCTTGAATGTCTCCACATTCCCATCTGCACCAATCTTTCTCTTGAAGATCCATTTACACCCAATAGGTACTATACCTTCTGGTGGATCTACCAAGGTCCAGACTTGGTTTGAGTGCATCGAGTCAATTTCTGACTTGCATTGCCTCTAGCCATTTCTCGGAGTCGATATCTGATATCGCCTCGTTGTAGGTTTTGGGATCATCACCATGAGCACCATTACCTATGAGGAACATTTTCCTCTATATCCTCTGAAATAATACCTAAGTATCTTTCAGGGGGACGGGAAACTCTTTCCGATCTACGAGGTGGAGGAGGTAGTGTTCTTATTGGCTCAACCTGATTTGGTTCCACTTGGTCCTTAGCTCGTTCTGCACTTGTGAGACTTTCTCATCAAGCTTTAATCTGCTTTCCAATGCCGCTATCTTGAATAAACTATTTTTCAAGAAAGATGGCATGTCGACTCACAATCACATTGTGGTCTTCTGGAATGTAGAAATAGTATCCTAATGACTCTTTAGGATATCCTATGAATCGAGCTCTAAAGGACCTAAACTCTAACTTGTCCGCTTGTTGTCTTTTGACATGAGCCGGACAACCCCAAATTCTGAGATGACTCAGACTTGGTTTCTTACCGTGCCATATCTCATACGGTGTGGTAGGAACGGTTTTAGAGGGAACCCTATTCAGTAGATAAATTGAAGTTAACAATGAATGTCCCCAAAGAAAATCAGGAAAGGTCTGTGAAGCTCATCATGGATCGAACCATATCCAATAGAGTCCGATTTCTCCATTCTGAAACCCCGTTGAGTTGAGGTGTTCCTGGTGGAGTCCATTGAGAGACTATGCCATTTTTCCTTAAGATAGTCTAGGAATTTTCCCGGCTAAGGTATTCACCTCCTCGATCTGATCGAAGAACCTTAATGGGTTTTTCCAGTTTGTTTTTCTACTTCATGTCTGAATTCTTTGAACTTTTCAAAAGCTTCAGACTTGTGTCTCATAAGATACACATACCCATACCTAGACAGATCATCGGTAAAGGTAATGAAGTAGACAAAATTGCCTCTAGCCGGCACATCAAATGGGCCGCACACATCAGTATGTACTAGGGCAAGGAGATCTGTGGCCCTCTCCCCATGTCCAACAAAAGGGAGTTTAGTCATTTTGCCTTGAAGATAGATTCACAAGTTGGATATGACTCAAAAGTCAATGGACTCAATAGCCCATTTTTCTCCAATTTGTTGATCCTATCTTCTGCTATATGACCTAATCTCAGGTGCCATAGATATCTATCGTTTGGACTATCCCTAGGTCGTTTGGCATTCACGTTTTGCTCGATAGTTAGAACAGGTACATCAATATGTAGCTGATAAAGACCATTAATAAGGAAACCATTTGCAATTTTATTTCTTTCATAAAGAATGTTACAATGGTCCTTAAAGAAGGTAATCACATAAGCCTTCTTGTGCTAAGCATGAAACAGAAATCAAATTCCTGCTAGCTGCAGGCACATAATAACAGTCTTTTCAAAACTAAGTCTAAACCAGATGGTAATCGAAGAGGGTATGTTCCCACGGCTACTGCAGCAACTCTTGCTCCATTACCGATGCGTAGGATCATGTCTCCATCCCTCAGCCTCCTGCTATCCTCAAGACCCTGCATGGAAGTGCACAGATGAGCACTAGAACCAGAGTCAAGCACCCAACTGGATGCAGAAGAAACCGTAAGGTTAGACTCAATAACGAGCATACCTCCAGAAGGACCTTCCTTCTTGTTCTTCAGGGTGGCCAGGTAAGTAGGGCAGTTCCGCTTCCAATGGCCGTCGCTGTTGCAATGGAAACACTTTCCTTTGACATCGACCTTTTTCTTCGGTTCTGCCTTCTTCTTCTTTGATCCTTCCACCTTTTGCTTTTTCACAGACTTCTTTTTCTTTCCATAAGACTTTCTTTTGGAAGAAGTCCGTTCCATAGCAAGAACTGAGCCTTTAGAACCTTTCATAGAAAGCTCAGCGGTAACCAGCATATTCATTAATTCGGCCAAGGAATTTTGAAGTTTATGCATGTGGTAATTCATGATGAATTGCCCATATGCATCAGTCAAGGATTGCAGAATAATATCGTTCTGCAGGTCCAAGTCTCCAACTTCACACCGAGCTTCTCAAGCTCTTCCATGTCCTTGATCATTGTCAGACAGTGATCTTGGACTGACTGCCCATCACGCATCTTAGCCTTAAAAAGTCATTTCGTGACTTGATATTTGGCTGCGCGACTCTGTTCACCAAACATCTCCTGCAGGTGAGCCAACATTTGGCGAGCAGTCCTCGATATCTTCATGTTGGTGCTGGAGCTCATCAGACATC
This sequence comes from Cocos nucifera, assembly GCA_006176705.1. NCBI lineage: Eukaryota > Viridiplantae > Streptophyta > Magnoliopsida > Arecales > Arecaceae > Cocos > Cocos nucifera. The sequence goes on from QRFJ01001699.1 coordinate 271,528, forward strand.
GAGCCCAACATGTAATATCTGGCCTTATTATCTTCGTCTATCCATTTTTTTTCAGAGACGCTCTCTGTTCAGTGGATGGACGAGGCTGGTAAGGTGGGAGGGTCCTGGTCCAAATACATGGGTTAACTTCTCTGAACCCAAAACTAATTTTGTAGTTCCTGAGCCAATCTTTATAATTGGATTCCAGTCAGTCTATGTGTGTCCAGGATACGTGCCAATGGGTTGGACGCAGACATTTTCCTGTAGAGAGTCAAAGATTCTAGTTAGATACTGTAATTTTGACTTGACCAATTTGTTTAGGGATTTTATTTTTAAACAAATTAGCTCCCACTATTTTCTCGGATCCCTACACTCCCTCTGTAGAGATGCGAAAATCTCCACGATTAATGATTTCTAGTGGGTGGTGCGGTCTCACCAACTGACTCATCACCTCACCTAACAGTTATTGGTGATGGGTTAGCCAATGAGTGAACAACTCTTGTTCAATGATTCTCTAATCATGGTGCACCCAAACTTGGTCTCTAATTCATGAATCTCACCGTATCCGAAATATTGATCCACTCCTTAGTTAAGTCAGACCCACCATTTGCATAGACTGGGTTCCTAATTGAGTCTCTCACCGTATCCGAAATATTGAGCCCAACTCATCCTCCAGCCCATAGCATCCAATGCCTAATAGACATGGTTGCATCTTTTCCGGTGCAACTGAGCCACTGTATCCAGTCGAGAACAATCAACCCCGGGAAGGGCCCGCACATCTACAATGGTGGAAGACCTCAGACTTAATCTTTTCTTAGGGAGAATTGATTCAGGTCTCATTAAACTAGACTTGGCTTAGTCATAACAATTATGACTAACCTAGTGGCATGGGTTAGCTCGGATTATTGACCACCTCAGATCAGAACTGTGTCAACAGATATGGCCAGGTAAGTGAGACCGGTGGAAGGAATATGCCATTAACTCATACAAGAACGCATTCAGGTCGAGTAGCTTCCAATTAAAAACCAGTCGGTCGTATGTGCCAAACTTACCTTAGACACCAAATTGTTGAGTCAGAACCAATTGGGTTAGCCTACAATCCAGACTCTAACCTCTGAGCCTAATTAGGTCTTGCTTGATCGTGACTCGATCTTGACCCAGACTTAATCCTATTAGGCTGGTCAATTTAAGCATTGTTGATCCCATCTAACCAACTCTTGATTCGGTTTGATCAACCGCTTAGACCTAATTGAGCTACCCAAGCCCGAACCCAGTATTATGAATATGTCTTAGATCTGAAATTCTCAATTTTAGACCTAATTAATATTCCATAAATCTTAATTCTTAATTAAGTAGGGTTCATAAACAAAATATGCACAATAAATCCTAGGGTTTCAGGATCTAGGGTTTTGCAGAAAGTAAGTTTTGGGTTTCTGATTAAGGACGAACACGCAGCACCCCTACACATCATAAGAACACCCCATCGAATGGAAGAGAGGGCCTTTAAACCCTTCTTCATTCTTATGACCGGACGGCCAAGAGGAACGCCTTAATCAGGAACATGCAATACTACAAAATAGTTTTAGATCTATATCATATATCTCATATACAAATTAGATCTAATCATGGCATATTTTGCATACATCTCATGTATCGAATCATGCATATTTTCAGATCTAAATTATCTCATAATAATCTAAAAAATTAGATTTAAATTGATCTAATCAAAATAAATTCTAATCTAGACAATTATGTAGAACTATTCTACAACTAGTCTAGACATGCATCTATCATATCTCATATGATATTTAAAATTAAATAATTTTTATTTGCTATTTTTTAGATGTTATTATAACCATTATAATATCAAAAAATAGTAAATAAATAGATCTAAAATATGATTTAATCAGATTAAATCAAAGACATGCAAAGACTATTCTATAGAACTATTCTATTTTAGAACTAGTCATGCATATCTTCATTTCTAATCTTAGATCCAAATCATTTAATTTTAATTTTTTTTGATTTTAGATCTGATCACATCTCATGTGACATCTGAAATCATTTATTTTTTAATTAAAATAAATTTAAAATCAGATCTAAACAACTTTTAGAACCATGGCTCTGATACCAGTTGAAGGGAAAATCCTGATTTCCTCGGTCCAGGTTCGTTCAGATCTGATTCAGATCAAGAGATATATTTCAAAAATTTTTTTTCTTTGATCCTAATCAGATCTTGATATGTTTTAGATCTGATTCTTATTATTTTAATAAATAAAATAAAATTAAGATAAATTAAATCAAATTTAATTTACCTTGATTTGGGTAATCCTATTACCCTGTTGATGATCCTGTATGCAGCGGAAGGTTCTGGATCTAGCCACGCAAGTGCCTGGCCTCTACCGGTATCCACTCAGGTTGGATCTGGAGATCCTCTTCTTCTCTATCACATCTCCAAAAATCAGATCTGGATCTGATCTGGAGGATCTTCAAAACTTCTTTTGAAGATCAGCAGTCGTCCTTTTGCAGCAGCGCAGCCTTCTTAGCTTTCAGATCGCCTTTCCTTTGATCTGAATCGCACCAACCAAGAAGTCCAAAACTCTTTTGGACGTGGAGAGGAGAGGGAGAAGATGCTTTGGCATGGAGGAGGAGGAGGAGAGGCAGGCCTTGGGGCATGGAGAATTATGATTCTTTGAATTCACTATCTAGGAGTTGGGCGCAGGGTCTTATTTATAGACCTGTCTGTGATCCAACTCCTCTTCCTTCCCAACCAATCACAACCTCTTTGTGAAATCAGATCTAAATCTGATTGGTGGGAATAGAGTCCCCTGGATTCCTCCTTAGAGGGTGCCTAAGACCAGTCAAAGTTGGATTTTTTAGGAGAACTCTAATTGGAATCCAAAAAGGAGATGGAGTCCTTGTCCAACAGGGACTCCTAGGCGCCTCCAACTTGGGCACACGCCAAGGGTGGCGTGCGCCCTCTTCTTTGTCAGGTTCTGATAGGAGGACAGGCCCCCACTAGCTCTCCAATAGGTGCATGACACATGGACAAAAGTCAAAGTGTCAATGGTCAACATTTGACCAGTCAAAGGTAGACTTTTGACCAAAGTCAAAGAACAAGAAATGGCAGGTAACCAAAAATTGCAGGTAATGTCTTACAAAATAAGACAACCTTTTCTGACTTGGACAACCTCCAGTCAGACCGTATGAAGGCCTCTGATTGAGCACAAACTCCTTTGGCTCAGATAGGACAACTTATTTGTGATAGCAAAAGAAGAATGTTAGGTTCAATCGAGTGCATTACAAGTGTCAGCCAATTCTGGCTTCTAGGGCATATATATCTAACACTCTTTACCAATCAAGAACCATTTTTCCTAGACACTGATTGATCAATTAGACATCCTGACTGATTTAGCTAAAGATTAATTATACTATAGCTTAATATAACTTTTTATAGAGGAATTTAAAAGGTCTCAATGCACATATTGATTTAAAACCAACTGAATGCATAATAGCATTAATTATGATAAAATTTATATATGTCAATTAATATTATAATTATTCTAGGACAACCATCATTATATAGTGAACACTTTCCACTATATCAGTGCAACCTTTAAAGAATAATATATACAACATAATCTCATTATGATAAGAAAAAGAATATGATCTCATCATATAAATTAAAAAATGCTAAAAATATTATATCATATTTTTCATTTATGCCATTATACTATAAGCAAAGAATTATATGATTTAACCTAATAAGGCTTGCTCTGATACCACTTTGAGGATTGGTGTACAGGGTGGAAGCATGGATTTCAAAGCAAAAACATGAAATCATATAAACCAAACCCGAACCCTAGGAGCACCTCATTAGCAATTAAATCATATAGCATGCATTTGTAACATAAAAGAATGTATTAGAACATACCTCTTATCGCTAAACCCTAAATTGACCCTGATCGTCTGTAGCAGTCCGTCAGGGTTTCCACTAGGTGCTCACGTGTTCACCCTCCAACGTTGATCCACACGAAGATTTGATCAAGACACCAGCACCTCTGATTTATATAATTAGAGTTCTAATAATAAGAACTTTAATTAAAAGGGCAAGACCTTCTTTAGCCTTTATGTCACCTTCCTTTCCTCTCCTTATCTATCTTTTCTTTTCTTTTGTCTTCTTAATTTTTCTTCCTAATCTCTTAGTCTTAAGATGACTTCTTGTCCTTATAAGGATAAGGTCTAGATAAGAAAAAGAAGGAAACAAAATTGGATAAAAAGAAACTCTTGTAAGAAAGAAAGATAATTTTCACACACACGGACTCTTGGTGTGCACCCCTATTTATAATGTACGTAGGGGTGCCAACAAAAAATCTCATGCCCTTTCCTCATCAATTTCTCATGCCCCATCAGCCAATCTCATACCTCATCAGTAAAAATGAGATGTAGACTTAGTCCAAGAGGTGCCTTAAAGCAGAAGGACTCTTGGACTAATTCTACGTAAGTTTTTTACAAAGAGTCGTAATATATCATCTTTGGCGCCACCCTTTTCATCCATTAGATCATGAAAAAAGATCATCCAATGGCTCTAAAAAGAGACACCCATTCAGCAAGAAGGCATGAAGATAATCTTTGAATAGTCAAAGTCCCAAGAAACCTTGACTTGGTCCAAGAGACGTCAAGGAGGAGTAGGCAGCATGGAGTCTTTGGCGGCAAGGGGTCTTGGGCGACAAACCATCCTAGGTGAAAAAATTAAAAAGAGAAAAGGAGTATTTCATCTATAGAAGGAATCTTCTGCACCCCATATTTGATGTCCATATCAATATAAAAATTTACGTGATATAACAAAATGGAAAAAGTCAAAGAAGGTAGGTGCCAACTAATTCCATGCGCCAAAGAATTCTTTGCGCATGAAAGACTTCCCACGCGCAAGAGAGAGACTCTCTGGCACATAGGATTCAAGTATGTGGTATCTCAACTGAAGCCCAATCAGTCTAGGTTAATTCAATTTAAGATGAATCCTATTTGGCTCAAATCGGATCTAAATTAGCCCAAATCAAAAGCCGATTCGAATCCAATTGGAAACCAGGTTCTAGGATTTGCTACGTATGCTTGCATGTTCATCTTGCAAACATGGTCTAATCCAATTATATCCTTAATCAACTCTCTTTATGTGTGATTCATTGGGTTCCACATCTAACTAGCACTGAGTCTGGGTGTGATTTGACCTAATCTGGTTAGAACTCAACCAAACCGATTTAGGTCAAAACTAGCCAACCTAATTTGACTTAATTTAGAACACTTTCTAATTTAATGATCAAATTAAAATTTTAATTTGATCAAACCCAAAAGACATGATTGATGTCTAGCAACGTATCATGACTTTCTAGAAGATGTGAAATTTTGATGGAAATACGAAAAATACCCTACAGTGAAAATTATCATGCAACTAGATCCTTCGATCTCCCTACATCCTGAATATGACTCTGGGTATGGAAATATGTCTACCCCAATATCATATTCATTTCTCTTTCAATCTCATGATAATGATTCATTTAATGAAACATTAGAAACCATTTTTAATTTTTCATCATGCTTTGATCAAAGTCTTTCTGAATCATCATTTGTTTGAAGTAAGTAGGATGCTATTTCTTCTTACCAGGAGAGATCGATTCCATGTTAACCTACTCACAACCTTCATATACATAATCTACCATATCTAGATCATCGCATATATAACTGAGTCATGAATGAGTATGAACCAAAATATGGATTTATATTTATAAGATTCTATGGTAGTTTCAGGTCAAAGGATTACATGCACAAATTTCGCTGTGAGAACCATCTATTGATATGTAGATAAGACTCTATTAGATATTCTCAATTTGGATCAATTCAGTGAACTCATTCTCTAATGAGCACCCATATTCTTGTATTAGTGTCATACACAAATTTTTATGAGATCAATCATCCTTTCAATCGAGCATACAAAGAATGTGCTAGTCTTACCGAAAAATATTGATCCCTAGCTCAATGTCCCATCGACTAGGAATATTTAAATTAGGATTTTAAGGTTTTAGGTCTCACTAGTATGATCTCATCATAATCCTAAAACCATAGTCCTAATTTATAGGGTTCATCATAATCTTGAATAAATAATAAGACACTGCATATGATGAAATAAATGCCTTTATTTATTAAAAATGTCATTACATGAGTTTGGAAGACAAAGAACATTCCAAAAATAAATTGGCTTGAGGGCATATTCCTTTCATTTGCTGGTGTATTCTCCATCGTTGTCTGACCATAGACACTTTAAGTTCTGACCTATCTTCTTCTCCACTTCAGCTTTCCATACCTTGAACCTGGTGAAGACTTTTGATTTCTCCTTCATGAAGTAGACCCATACCTTTCTTGAGAAATCATCTATAAAGATCAAGAAGTATCTCGCTCCATTTCTGGTCAAAAATGGAGCCGACCCTCACACATCAGTGTGACCCAGTTCCAATGGGTCTGCATTGTGAATTGAACTGATGGTAAACTGTACTCTCCTCTGTTTACCCATTTGACATGGCTCACATACCTTTGTAACACCTTCATCCAGATCTAAAATCAGACCATATTTGCTCAGCTCCTTCATCCCACAGTCACCCATATGGCCTAGGCGGTAGTGCCACAACCGATAAGCCCCCTGTGGATCCTGTGCTGCTATCGCTACATCAGATTCTCTAGTCACCATAGATCCAACCAACTTATAGAGGTTGTTCTCTATCCTCCTACCTCTCATCACCACCATAGCATCTTTAGAGATATTGAGAACTCCACTCCTGGCATGACTACTAATGTTGCAGTCGTTCTGCTCCAGATAGCCCAGTGATACGAGATTTTTCTTCAAATCTGGGACGTGCTTCACATTTATGAGAGTCCGCACCATCCCATCAAACATCCTCACCTAGATGCTTCCAATACTAGTGACTCTACATGGGTGATCATCTCCAAGTGTCACACTCTCCTCATCAATCTTGGTGTATGAGACAAACCAAGATCGGTTTGGGGTGTAGTGATGCGAACAGGCTGAATCCAGGGTTCATACATCTGTGTATCTTCTATGATCATCTGATACAATCAAGAGGTCATCCTCCACCTCACTATCAGCCACTATACTCAATGCATCAGATCCACTCTTTTCTCCCTTCTTGTTCTTCCATTGCAGGCAATCACACCTGAAGTGCTCGATCTTGTTGCACTTGTAGCATCTGGCTTTCTTCCTGTTCTTACTCTTCCAAGATTTTGATCGTCCCCTTGACTCACCTCTCTCCTTTGATCTTTTAGGTCTCTCCCGCATGGTCAAGCCCTCCTAGGGAACACCTTCCTTGGTCAACTTCTCCCACTGATCATTGGTTCACAATATCGAGATCATGTCTTCATACTCTAGGGTCTCCTTACTATAGAGCAGCATCGTCACCAATGGATCATAGGATGAGGGCAACAAGCATAACAGAAGCAACAATTTATCTTTTTCCTCCATCTTCACTCCAATATTTAGCAACTCATTACACATCTGATTGAATTTTTGGATGTCCCAAGACATCTCCACCTTCCTGCATCCGAAGGATGTACAATCTCTTCTTCAACATCAAGTTGTTACGCATATTCTTACCCATATACATGGTTTGCAACTTCGACCACAAGCCTCTTGGGGTTCTCTCCTCTAAAACTGAATAGAGTGCCACATCCGAGAAGCATCCTCTGATCATAGAGCAGGCCTTATTTTCCAGAGACATCCACTGACGATCTGACATCCCTTCAGACTTCTCTTCCAATGCCTGATCCAATTCAACTTGAATCAGAAGATCTTCCACATGAACATTTCATATGGAAAAGTTTTCTTTTTCATCAATCTTCTCGAAATCAACCTTCACGTTGCTTCCCATGGCTGGATCTAGGCCAAAAAAAATGCAACATAGATCCAAAAAATTTGATAAATACCTTGACAGGACCTTGCCGAATTTATAGCACCTAAAGATCTTCAACTTTTAGGCATCTTCTCCTCCTTCCATACAATCTGGCTCTGATACCACTTGTTATGAATTATTCTCAGACCTGCGAAAATTTTTGTACCTTCTACCAACTCTAAGGAAGCAAGTTGGAGATGATAGCAAGAAAGATAAAAATCAAATGATAAGAATATAAGACGGTGGTAGCGAGAGAAAGAGAGAAGGTAGGATTTCAGGAAGAAAAGAGATTCAATTTTGTTGGAGAACTTGTAGGATTTCATGCATAGATTTTAAAACTTTTTTGAAATATAGAGCAGCGGAAGACATAGATTAAACTATTTAATCTAAAACATGCATGTAATCAAATTACTAAACCCTACAACTAGGACCTATAACATATCATGATGCAAATATAAATCTAAAAATAAATTAAACATAATTGGTATTGATCAAATCAATACCTAGATCTAGAATAATTTTAGATCAAACCTAGATCACATCTAGGTCACCAAGAGATTAGATCTCTTACCTTTGCATGGGTCAAGAACTCCATGGTCAAATTTCGTTATTGCTTTTGGAGCCACACACACGTCCGGCCTCTACAGGTGATCTACACGAACTTGCAACACAGATCGGAGATTCATCGAATGAAGATCCACTCGAAGTGCTAGCTTCTTACGGATCCCTCCTGATGGTCAATCAAATAAGTATTCTTCTGATCTCTTGGACTCACTAGGAGATGAAGAATACATAGAGGATTGAGGGAGAAATCCAACTTTTGGATCTCCCAAAAATAGAAGTAAAAAATATATGGAAAAATTCCTAGGAGAAGATAAATCTTCTCCTTCAGAACATCAACGGTTGATGTCCTAAAAATATCTCTATGCTAGGATCAGAGGAGACCTTCTCCTCTAGATTTTTTCTATTTTTTCAGATCTCGCACCCTCTGATTTTTCTCATAAAAATCTCACAAAAGGATGGAGAAGAAGGGCTCTCAAAAAAACCCTAAGAGAAGACATTCTTCTCATTTTCTTCTCGCATCAGGACATGATCAGATCATGTCCAAAAATAATCACCATGCCCCAACACCTTGGAGCATAGATCCCACACCCTCTTCCTCCCTTTCTATCTTAGATCTTTATCATATAAAAATCACATAAAATAATGAAGAAGAAGATACCCAAAAAAAAAACAAAGAGAAGACAATCTTCTCTTACCTTTGTGCCTTCATGACATCAACGATTGATATCTAGATGAAGATCTTTTCTCTAAGGATCTTGGCGCCATCTTTCCTCAAGCCCTTTCTCTCTCTCTCTCAAATTTTTATCATATAAAAATCATACAAAAAAATAAGGAAAGATTAGAAAATAAATCTCTATGAGAAAATAGATTTTTCTCTTACCTTTGTCTTCATTACGACATGAACTTTTCATATCATAATGAAACCTATTTTTCTAAGAAAGTAGGCGCCCATAACCCCCACGCCAAACCTTCTCTTCCTTCTAGTTTTTACCATGGGAATTCTAGAGTTTTTGATGCCATATGGATATCTCAAAGAGGCACCTTAAAAATAGGGTTAACTAGGTCAAATGACCTAGTCAAACTAGGAGGTTATGGGGCATCCAACTCTTTCCTCATGCCCTTCCTCTCTCTCTCTCTTAGATTTTTATCATATAAAAATCACACAAGAAAATAAGGAAAGGTTAGAAAATAAATCTCTAAGAGAAAATAGATTTTTCTCTTACCTTTGTCTTCATTAAGACATGAACTTTTCATGTCATAATGAAACCCATTTCTCCAAGAAAGTAGGCACCCATAACCCCCACGCCAAACCTTCTCTTCCTTCTAGTTTTTACCATGGGAATTCTAGAGTTTTTGATGCCATATGGATATCTCAAAGAGGCACCTTAAAAATAGGGTTGACTTGGTCAAATGACCTAGTCAAACTAGGAAGTTATGGGGCATCCAACTCTTGGATGCCCCTCCCCTATTTTTTCTGCATGAGATACCAAGAAATCATGCCAAAAGCAAACCAAATATGGGGCAAACCATCATCAGGTGGCATGGAGAAAAATTCAAAAGAAGGTAGGAAGAGTTTTGGAGATTAGGGACTCTTTTCAAAAGAAAACCAAGCCAAACAAGTTTCTTATTTTGATCAAATCAAAACCAATTCCAAATCAACCAAAGAAAGGGGCATGGGAACCATTTTTGGGGTATGGAAAAATCACATAAACATCTATAAATTAAGAATGGGGCATGGGCTATTGTTGGTGCAAGGAAGGGAGAGAGTCCCAGTCCAACTGGGACACCTCCTATTTGACTAGGTCAAAGCCTAGTTTAAATCATATTTAAATTAGATTAAATATAATCAATTAAAAGTGATCCTAGTCTAATTAAAATTTTAATTAAATTAAATTTAATTATATTTAATTTTGATTTAAATTCCAACTCAATTAGGAATTAGGGGCACTCAAATCCTGGTATAATAAGGACTTGTTGTTCCTTACGATTGGCTTATCCAATAAACTAATTAAATTTAAGCTAATTAAATCTAAATTAATTTTAATTAAATATAATTCAATTAGACCTACTTTCATCCTGATTGTTCAATCAAATTAAGCCAATTAGTAATCCAATTGCTGATCGATCCTCCTATAATACTTGCATTAGGTCAAACATCAATCGTATTGATCGTTTGACCCTAGAATGATTCTCAATCATCAATTAACCATTTGATCAGGTTACAATCTCTAATGTGTGTGACTCCATAGGTTCAAACCTAAGCTGATAGCATAAGAACTAATTTATGTACCAATCAAAGTTACCATCTAGCAATATTTTCGACGTCCAGATAGGTCGAATGTATGCAAAGCAACATTCTTAGAACCTTAGCCCATGGTTACTGCATAATTCATCCCTATGACCAATAATGCTCAAGATGACTTTGAGTATATAGTCAAACACTCATACAAGTTATCTCTATTGTATCTCAAAATTTTATAAATCTATGACCCCTCATGAGGATTACCCAGGCCTAGGTTTTGCTAAATTGAAACACAGTGAGACATTCTCTTCCTGAAGTTAATCAGAAGTGGTCAATCCCATCTTGACTCATACACTAACTTAGTAGGTACTTGACTGTACCTACAAATCTTTCAAACTTATATTAAAAATATAGGTAGTCTAGCACCAAAGTACAATGAGTTGCTTGCAAGTCACCTGGTGATCTCAGGTCGGAGAGACACTTATATCCATTGACCTTAGCTAGCTACTCTTGATTGTAGAGTGCTACATTGCTCATGTTCAATATATATATACTTCTACATCTCACCTGGATGCCATACCAGTATCTCCACATCATTTGATTACGAGAACAACCAATGCATATGGCATACAGTGACCTACACTTGATAAGTTATCATCCTTATTAATAACTTATCATTTGATCGTGAACAATTTAAGAACCATCCGATAAATCCTTCTTTATTAATTGATTATGGTTCTAAGGACTTCATTATAATTTAGAAGTTCATTAAAGGAAGATAGAAGTTTTTGAAAGGTATATGCCCTCAAGCCAATCAAAAATTTATTTTTTTTTGGACTGTTCTTTGTCTTCCAAACTCATGTAATGATATTTTAAAATAAATAAAGGCATTATTTCATCATATGCAGTGTCTTATTATTTATTTAAGATTATGATGAACCCCATAAATTAAGGCTATGGTTTTAGAATTATGATGAGATCATGCCAATGAGACCTAAAAGCTTAAAACCCTAATTTAAACATTCTTGGTCGATAGAACATTGAGTTGGGGATCAATGTTTTCGGTAAGACTAGCACATCTTTTGTATGCTCAATTGAGAGGGTGATTGATCTCACAATCACTTATGTATGACACTAATATAAGGATATGGGTGCTCATTATAGAATGAGTTCACTAAATTGATCCAAGTTGAGAATATCTAATGGAGTCTTATCTACATGTCAATAGATGGTTCTCATAGTGGAATTTGTGCATGTAATCCTTTGACCTAAAACTACCATAGAATCTTATATATATGAATCCATATTTTGGTTCATACTCATTCATGACTCAGTTCATGTACGGGATGATCTGGATATGGTAGATTATATATGAAGATTGTGAGTAGGTTAACATGGAATCGATCACTCTCCTGGTAAGAGGAAATAGCATCCTACCTGCTTCAAACAAATGATGATTCAGGAAGACTTTGATCAAAGCATGATGAAAAATTAGAAATGATTTCTAATGTTTCATTAAATGAATCATCATCATAAGATTGAAAGAGAAATGAATATGATATTGGGTTTGACATATTTTCATACCCAGAGTCATATTCAGGATGCAGGGATGATCGAAGGATCTAGTTGCATGGATAATTTTCCACTGAAGGATATTTTTGGTATTTTCATCAAAATTTTACATCTTTCTAGGAAAGTCATGATATGTTGCTAGACATCAATCATGTCTTGTGGGTTTGATCAAATTAAAATTTTAATTTGATCATTAAATTAGAAAGTGTTCTAAATTAAGTCAAATTGGGTTGGCTAGTTTTGACCTAAATCGGTTTGGTTGAGTTCTAACCTAGATTAGGTCAAATCACACCCAGACTCACTACTGGTTAGATGTGGAACCCAATGGGTCACACACAAAGAGAATTGATTAAGGATCTAATTGGATTAGACCATGTTTGCAAGATGAACATGCTAGCACATGTAGCAAACCCTAGCACCTAGATTCGAATTGGATTCGAATCGGCTTCCGATTTGGGCTAATTAAGGATCAATTTGAGCCAAATTGGATTTGGTCTTAAATTGGATTAACCTAGACTGATTGGGCTTCAGTTGGGGCATCACATACTTGAATCCCATGCACCAAATAGTCTCTCTCTTGTGCGTGGAAAGTCTTTCATGCGCAAAGAGTCTTTGGCGCATGGAATTAAGTTGGCGCCTACCTTCTTTGACTTTTTCTATTTTTCATGTCACGTAAATTTTTCAAATAGGCATGGACATCAGATATGGGTGCATAGAAGAGTCCTTCTACAAGTTAAAAACTCCATTATTTATTTGCATAAGAAGGGACTCTTTGTCGCCCAAGGACTCCTTGACTCCATGCCGCACTACTCCTCCTTGACGCCTCTTGGACCAAGTCAAAGTCCCTTGGGACTTTGACTATTCAAAGATTCATCTCCATGCCATTTTTTGCTGAATGGGCATCCCTTCATCAAGGCCATTGGATGGCCTTCTTATCTGATCTAATGGTTGAAATAGGGATGGCGCCAAAAATGAAAGCTTGCGACTCTTCGTAAATAACTTACGTAGAATTAGTCCAAGAGTCCTTCTGCTTTAAGGCACCTCTTGGACTAAGTCTACATGTCATTATTATTTGATGAGGCATGAGATAGGCTGAAGGGACATGAGATAATAATATGGAAAGGGTGTGAGAAAATGTTAGTTGGCACCCCTACGTACATTATAAATAAGGGTGCGCACCAAGAGTCCATGGGTTGTGAAAATTATCTTTCTTTCTTACAAGTGTTTTCTTATTATCCAATTTTTTTTCTTTCCTTCTCTTATCTAGACCTTGTCCTTATAAGGATAAGAAGTCATCTTAAGACTAAGAGATTAGGAAGAAAAATTAAGAAGACAAGAGAAAAAGAAAGATAGATAAGGAGAGGCAAGGAAGGTGACATAAAGGCTAAGAAGGTCTTGCCCTTTTAATTAAAGTTCTTATTATTAGAACTTTAATTATATATAAATCAAGAGGTGCTGGTGTCTTGATCAAGTCTCCATGTGTGGATCAACGTTGGAGGGTGAACACGTGGGCACCTGGTGGAAACCCTGACGGACTGCTACCGACAACTAGGGATCAATTTAGGGTTTAGCGATAAGAGGTATGTTCTAATACTTTCTTTTATATTACAAATGCATGTTATATAATTTAATTGCTAATAAGGTGGTCCTAGGGTTTGGGTTTGGTTTGTATGATTTCATAATTTTATTTTGAAATTCATGCTTCTGCCCTATACACCAATCCTATCAGTGGTATCAGAGCAAGCCTTATTAGGTTAAATCATATAATGCTTTGCTTATAATATAATGGCATAAATGAAAAGATATGATATAATATTTTTATTTGCATGTTATTTATATGATGAGATCATATTTTTATTTATCATAATGAGATTATGATGTATATATTATTCTGTAAAGGTTGCCCTGATATAGTGGAAAGTATTCACTATATAATGATGGTTGTCCTAGAATAATTATACATGTTATATATATATATATAATATATATATATATATATTATTATTATCATAATTTGATGCTTTGTATGTCATATTAAGTGTTGATTTAAATTAATTGAATGTCTGTGTTCATTGAGACCAATTTATTTAAATCCCTCTTTAATTATAATTATTCATATTAGGTTCATTAAGGATCATATTATCATAGGGAATGATGTAATATTAATCTAGTGCATTGAGATGCTTACAGCATTTTGAATATACTGCTTTGTTGTGTAACCACAAAAGTAGTAGTTATATTTCATTTTGACTGTATAGAAATGAAGGGTTCTATTTAAACTAAAATATTAAAGTTTGTTGTGCTAACACAAGGACTATTAATGTTTTAGAGGCAAAAATTTTTTGAGAGTTGCATAAAATGCAATTGGAAAGAGTTTCCTACCTTTGAACTTATAACAGGTTTGTTGTGCAACCACAAGACCTTTTATAAGGAATTAGGATCTTATTCTCACTAAGAAAATCAATAAGAGGGATTATGATTTTTTGATTAAATAGTGGGAGACATAATTAAATTAAAGTCCTAATTTAATTATGTTTGTCATCATGAGTTGTTTGCTTATATATTATTCTTTATTATGTAGATTAAATGGCTTCTTCACTTTCATTGCGTTCAATTTTGGATTCAAATAAATTGACTGATCAAAATTATGTTGACTGATTGAGAAACCTAAAAATAGTACTCAGTCAAGAAAAACTCTCCTATATTCTTGATGCCCCTGATCCTAAGCCATTAGAAAATGATGCCACAGATGAAGATAAGTCCACATACAAGATGTGGCAAAATGATTCCCTTACTATCAAATGCATCATACTTGCCTCTATGAATAATGAATTACAGAGGCAGCATGATAGCATGGACACTCAATCCATATTGCTCAATCTAAAAGAGCTTTATGGAGAGCATAGTAGGACTGCTAGATATGAGATATCTAAGCAATTATTTCATGCAAGAATGATAGAAGGAACATCCATACAAAATCATGTTTTGATGGTAATTGACCTAATCACTCGATTAAGTCAATTAGATTTTGTTGTAGATAGAGAGTTAAGTCAGAATTTGATCCTGCAATCACTCTCTAAATTATTTTCTCAGTTTGTCATGAACTATCACATGAACAAACTAAATTCTTCATTGCCTGAGCTGTTAAATATGCTCAAGACAACAGAAAGCCATATCAAGAAAGATAAGGCTCCTCTTCTTCTTGTGGATGGGATCTCCAAGAAGAAGGCAGGCAAAAAGGATTTAAAGAGAAGGTTGAACCCTAAAGGTGGTATAAATAAGAAGAAAAAAGGGAAGAAGGTCTCTGGACAGATGACCTATTTTCACTACAGCAAAATAGATCATTGGAAGAGGAATTGCAAGGCTTACCTTGCAATCGTGAAGTCTGGTGCAAATAATGCACCAAAAGGTATGTATGAGATACATACTATATTATCATTAAATTCTTTCATTTCAAACTCTTGGATATTAGATATCAGCTATGGTTTTTATATCTGCAAATCTTTATAGGGGCTGTAGAAAATTAAGAGTTTGAAGAAAGATGACTTTAAGCTCTATGGTATTGGAGGAGAGTCTATCCAAGTAGAAGCTATAGGGACAAATATATTGAAGTAATCTTCTGAAAAGATCTTAGAGCTTACAAATTATTATTATATGCCTAAGATCATTAGAAATATTATATCTATACCCTTGTTATTAAAACAAGATTATAGTCTTAATGTAATGAGCGAAGGTTGCTCGATTAAATATTCTAATGAAAATATTTATTTTGGCATATTTAGCAATGGTTTGTTGACTCTATATGTTTGGATGACAATATATTTCATATTGATGAAAATAGAAAACGTAAGAGAGATGACATAAATAATACTTTACTTTGGCATTATCGATTAGGTCATATTAGTGAGGCTAGGATTAACAAGTTATACAAAGAAAAGTTCTTTGATCCTTTTTGATTATGAATCATTAGGAACTTGTGAATCATGTCTCATGGGTAAAATGACTAAGACTCCATTTAATGGACATGAAGAAAGGGCAAAAGACTTTTTAGAACTTATACATACGGATGTATGTGGTCCTATGATAACTCAAGCCAGAGGAGGATACTCTTATTTTATAACATTCACTGATGATTTATCTAGGTTTGGATATGTGTATCTTATGAAACACAAATCAGAAGCCTTTGATAAATTTAAAGAGTATCAAAGTATGGTTGAAAAACAAACTGGACTTGTATAAAAGTTCTTCGATCTGATCGGAGAGGAGAATACTTATCTAGTGATTTTCTAGACTATCTTAAAGTTAAAGAAATTCTCTTTGAATGGACACCTCCTTATACATCGCAATTAAATGGTGTAGCTGAAAGAAAAAATCGTACCTTATTAGATATGGTACGGTCCATAATATGCTTCACTGAATTACCTATTTTTTTCTAGGGCCATGCTCTGGAGATTGCAATTTATATCTTGAATAGAGTACCTTCTAAATTTGTATTTAGTACTCCATATGAGATTTGGAGTGGAAAGAAATCCAATCTTAAGTATTTTAAGATATGGGGTTGTCTAGCATATGTCAAAAGAAATTTTGGACATAAGCTTGATGCTAGATCAGATAGATGTCTATTTATCAGATATCCTAGAGATAGTATAGGATATTTATTCTACCATCCTATTGAACAAAAGGTATTTGTAAGTAGGCATGCCACTTTTATGGAAAAAAAATTTATCCTAGAAAAGAGCAGTGGCAGAAATATTGAACTTAGTGAAGTTCAAGAAAAATAAATAGAAATTTCTCAACCAAATAATCATATAAAAAACCAAAACACAAAACTCCTATTCGTTGGTCTGAAAGAGTTCAACATACACCTATGAGGTATGGGTTCATTATTGAGAACAATGAAGCCCAAGTCATTGAGAATGATGAACCTCTGACCTATACGAAAGTAGTCAAAAGTAAGGACTCTAACAAATGGCTGGCTGCCATGCAATCCGAAATGGACTCCATGCACACCAACAAAGTATGGACTTTGGTAGATGCACCAGAGGATATAAATCCTATTGGATGCAAATGAATTTTTAAGAAAAAGATTGGAGCAGATGGTCAAATTGAAACCTATAAGGCCAGATTGGTGGCTAAGGCTTTTAGGCAAAAACAGAGGATTGATTATGATGAAACATTTTTACCTATTGCCATGCTCAAATCTATTTGGATTATGCTTGCCATAGCAGCATACCATGACTATGAAATATGGCAAATGGATGTGAAGACTGCCTTCCTTAATGGTTTCCTTGAGGAGGAGGTCTATATGTCACAGCCAGAGGGATTTGAGTCAAATGAGAGACCAAATCAGGTATGCAAGCTTAAGAGATCCATTTATGGATTAAAGCAAGCATCAAGAAGTTGGAACATCCATTTTGATGTAACAGTCAAAGAGTTTGGTTTTATTAAGAATGTGGATGAACGATGTGTGTACAAAAAAACTAGTGAAAGAACCATAGTCTTCTTGGTTCTGTATGTAGATGACATACTCCTCATTGGGAATGATATCCCAATATTGCAATCAGTCAAATTATGGCTATCAAATAAGTTTTTCATGAAAGATTTGGGAGAAGCATCCTATATACTAGGAATAAAGATCTATAGAGATAGATCTAAGAGGATGCTAGGCTTGTCCCAATCTAGGTACAGACTTAATATCCCAATCTAGTACATTGACTTAATACTGAAAAGATTCAGTATGGATGGGAGTAAAAGAGGTTACTTACCCATGAGTCAAGGCATACATCTCTCTAAAAAGATGTCTCCAAAGACACCTGAAGAGAGAAATAGAATGAGTTCTATTCCTTATGCTTCGACTGTTGGATCAATAATGTATGCCATGTTATGTACAAGGCCTGATGTTGCTTATGCTTTAGGCATTGCAAGTAGATTTCAAGCTAATCCAGGAAGAGGATCATTGGAAAGCTGTGAAAAATATTCTTAAGTACTTAAGAAGGACTAAAGATATTTTTCTAGTATATGATGATTCTGATCTTAAACTAGAAGCATATTCTGACTTTAGTTTTCAATCAGATCCAGATGATAGCAAATCCATTTCAGGATGTCTTTACTCTGAATGGTGCAGCAGTGAGTTGGAAGAGTACTAAGCAGCCAACCGTAGCTGACTCAACTACTGAGGTAGAATATATAGCTATAAGTGAAGTCACCAAGAAAGCTATCTGGATGAAGAAGTTCATCACTAAATTGAGTGTTATTCCTGAAATTAAGAATCCAGTACCTACTTTACTATGACAATACTAGAGCTGTTGCTCAAGCAAAGGAACCTAGGTCTCATCATAAATCCAAACACATTCTAAGATGCTTCCATCTCGTTCGTGAAATTATTGAAAGACAAGATGTAGTCATAGAACGAGTTGACACAAAGAATAACATAGCAGACCCATTCACTAAGGCTTTACCACCGCAATTATTTGATCATCACCTTGATTGTATGGGATTAAAATATAAGGGCAATTGGCTTTAGTGCAAGTGGGAGATTGAAAGGTATATGCCCTCAAGCCAATCAAAATTTTTTTTTTTTGGGCTGTTCTTTGTCTTCCAAACTCATGTAATGATATTTTAAAATAAATAAAGGCATTATTTCATCATATGAAGTGTCTTATTATTTATTTAAGATTATGATGAATCCCATAAATTAAGGCTATGGTTTTAGGATTATGATGAGATCATACCAGTAAGATCTAAAACCTTAAAATCCTAATTTAAACATTTCTGATCGATGGAACACTGAGTTGGGGATCAATATTTTCGGTAAGACTAGCACATCTTTTGTATGCTCAATTAAGAGGGTGATTGATCTCATAATCATTTATGTATGATACTAATATAAGTATGTGGGTGCTCATTAGTGAATGAGTTCACTGAATTAATCCAAGTTGAGAATATCTAATGGAGTTTTATCTACATGTCAATAAATGGTTCTTATAGTAGAATTGTACATGTAATCCTTTGACCTGAAACTACTATAGAATCTTATATATATGAATCCATATTTTGGTTCATACTCATTCATGACTCAGTCATGTATGGGATGATCTGGATATGGTAGATTATATATGAAGGTTGTGAGTAGGTTAACATGGAATCGATCACTCCTGGTAAGAGAAAATCACATCCTGCCTGCTTCAAACAAATGATGATTCAGGAAGACTTTGATCAAAGCATGATGAAAATTAGAAATGGTTTCTAATATTTCATTAAATGAATCATCATCATAAGATTGAAAGAGAAATGAATATGATATTGGGTTTGACATATTTTCATACCCAGAGTCATATTCAGGATGCAGGATGATCGAAGGATCTAGTTGCATAATAACTTTCTACTGAAGGATATTTTTGGTATTTTCATCAAAATTTTACATCTTTCAGGAAGTCACGACATATTGCTAGACATCAATCATGTCTTGTGGGTTTGATCAAATTAAAATTTTAATTTGATCATTAAATTAGAAAGTGTTCTAATTGGTCAAACTAGGTAGGCTAGTTTTGACCTAAATCAGTTTAGTTGAGTTCTAACCTGATTAGATCAAATCACACCCAGATCCACTGCTGGCTAGATGTGGAACCCAATGGGTCCACGCAAAGAGAATTGATTAAGGATATAATTGGATTAGACTATGTTTGCAAGATGAACATGCTAGCACATGTAGCAAATCCTAGCATCTAGATTCGAATTGGATTCGAATCGGCTTCCAATTTGGGCTAATTAAGGACCAATTTGAGCCAAATTAGATTTGGTCTTGAATTGGATTAATCTAGACTGATTGATCTTCAGTTGAGGCATCACATACTTGAATCCCACATGCCAGAGAGTCTCTCTCTTATGCATGGGAAGTTTTTCATGCGCAAAGAGTCTTTGGCGCATGAGATTAAGTTGGCGCCTATTTTCTTTGACTTTTTCTACTTTTCATGTCACGTAAATTTTTCAAATAGGCATGGACATCAGATATAGGGTGCAAAAGAGTCCTTTTGCAGGTTAAAAACTCTATTATCTATTTGCATAAGGGACTCTTTGTCGCCCAGGACTCCTTACTGCCCACTCTTCCTTAGCGCCTCTTGGACCAAGTCAAAGTCCCTTGGGACTTTGACTATTCAAAGATCATCTCCATGCCATTTTTTGCTGAATGCACGTCCCTCATCAAGGCAATTGGATGGCCTTCTTATCTGATCAATGGTTGTATATGATGGGCCAAAAATGAAAGCTTGCGACTCTTCGTAAATAACTTACGTAGAATTAGTCCAAGAGTCCTTCTGCTTTAAGGCACCTCTTGGACTAAGTCTACATGTCATTATTATTTGATAAGGACATGAGATAGGCTGAAGGGATATGACATAATAA
>QRFJ01001699.1:293239-334477 GCA_006176705.1 Cocos nucifera
AAGAGATCCATTTATGGATTAAAGCAAGCATCAAGAAGTTAGAACATTCATTTTGATGTAACAGTCAAAGAGTTTGGTTTTATTAAGAATGTGGATGAACGATGTGTGTACAAAAAAACTAGTGAAAGAACCATAGTCTTCTTGGTTCTGTATGTAGATGACATACTCCTCATTGGAAATGATATCCTAATATTGCAATCAGTCAAATTATGGCTATCAAATAAGTTTTTCATGAAAGATTTGGGAGAAGCATCCTATATACTAGGAATAAAGATTTATAGAGATAGATCTAAGAGGATGCTAGGCTTGTCCCAATCTAGGTACATTGACTTAATATCCCAATCTAGGTACATTGACTTAATACTGAAAAGATTCAGTATGGATGGGAGTAAAAGAGGTTACTTACCCATGAGTTAAGGCATACATCTCTCTAAAAAGATGTCTCCAAAGACACCTGAAGAGAGAAATAGAATGAGTTCTATTCCTTATGCTTCGACTGTTGGATCAATAATGTATGCCATGTTATGTATAAGGCCTGATGTTGCTTATGCTTTAGGCATTGCAAGTAGATTTCAAGCTAATCCAGAAGAGGATCATTGGAAAGCTGTGAAAAATATTCTTAAGTACTTAAGAAGGACTAAAGATATTTTTCTAGTATATGATGATTCTGATCTTAAACTAGAAGCATATTCTGACTTTAGTTTTCAATCAGATCCAGATGATAGCAAATCCATTTCAGGATGTCTTTACTCTGAATGGTGCAGCAGTGAGTTGGAAGAGTACTAAGCAGCCAACCGTAGCTGACTCAACTACTGAGGTAGAATATATAGCTATAAGTGAAGTCACCAAGAAAGCTATCTGGATGAAGAAGTTCATCACTAAATTGAGTGTTATTCCTGAAATTAAGAATCCAGTACTACTTTACTATGACAATACTAGAGCTGTTGCTCAAGCAAAGGAACCTAGGTCTCATCATAAATCCAAACACATTCTAAGACGCTTCCATCTCGTTCGTGAAATTATTGAAAGACAAGATGTAGTCATAGAACGAGTTGACACAAAGAATAACATAGCAGACCCATTCACTAAGGCTTTACCACTGCAATTATTTGATCATCACCTTGATTGTATGGGATTAAAATATAAGGGCAATTGGCTTTAGTGCAAGTGGGAGATTGAAAGGTATTTGCCCTCAAGCCAATCAAAATTTTTTTTTTTTTGGGCTGTTCTTTGTCTTCCAAACTCATGTAATGATATTTTAAAATAAATAAAGGCATTATTTCATCATATGAAGTGTCTTATTATTTATTTAAGATTATGATGAATCCCATAAATTAAGGCTATGGTTTTAGGATTATGATGAGATCATACCAGTGAAGATCTAAAACCTTAAAATCCTAATTTAAACATTTCTGATCGATGGAACACTGAGTTGGGGATCAATATTTTCGGTAAGACTAGCACATCTTTTGTATGCTCAATTAAGAGGGTGATTGATCTCATAATCATTTATGTATGATACTAATATAAGTATGTGGGTGCTCATTAGTGAATGAGTTCACTGAATTAATCCAAGTTGAGAATATCTAATGGAGTTTTATCTACATGTCAATAAATGGTTCTTATAGTAGAATTGTACATGTAATCCTTTGACCTGAAACTACTATAGAATCTTATATATATGAATCCATATTTTGGTTCATACTCATTCATGACTCAGTCATGTATGGGATGATCTGGATATGGTAGATTATATATGAAGGTTGTGAGTAGGTTAACATGGAATCGATCACTCCTGGTAAGAGAAAATCAGCATCCTGCCTGCTTCAAACAAATGATGATTCAGGAAGACTTTGATCAAAGCATGATGAAAATTAGAAATGGTTTCTAATATTTCATTAAATGAATCATCATCATAAGATTGAAAGAGAAATGAATATGATATTGGGTTTGACATATTTTCATACCCAGAGTCATATTCAGGATGCAGGATGATCGAAGGATCTAGTTGCATAATAACTTTCTACTGAAGGATATTTTTGGTATTTTCATCAAAATTTTACATCTTTCAGGAAGTCACGACATATTGCTAGACATCAATCATGTCTTGTGGGTTTGATCAAATTAAAATTTTAATTTGATCATTAAATTAGAAAGTGTTCTAATTGGTCAAACTAGGTAGGCTAGTTTTGACCTAAATCAGTTTAGTTGAGTTCTAACCTGATTAGATCAAATCACACCCAGATCCACTGCTGGCTAGATGTGGAACCCAATGGGTCCACGCAAAGAGA
This sequence comes from Cocos nucifera, assembly GCA_006176705.1. Lineage (NCBI taxonomy): Eukaryota > Viridiplantae > Streptophyta > Magnoliopsida > Arecales > Arecaceae > Cocos > Cocos nucifera. The sequence goes on from QRFJ01001699.1 coordinate 295,531, forward strand.
ATTGATTAAGGATATAATTGGATTAGACTATGTTTGCAAGATGAACATGCTAGCACATGTAGCAAATCCTAGCATCCTAGATTCGAATTGGATTCGAATCGGCTTCCAATTTGGGCTAATTAAGGACCAATTTGAGCCAAATTAGATTTGGTCTTGAATTGGATTAATCTAGACTGATTGATCTTCAGTTGAGGCATCACATACTTGAATCCCACATGCCAGAGAGTCTCTCTCTTATGCATGGGAAGTTTTTCATGCGCAAAGAGTCTTTGGCGCATGAGATTAAGTTGGCGCCTATTTTCTTTGACTTTTTCTACTTTTCATGTCACGTAAATTTTTCAAATAGGCATGGACATCAGATATAGGGTGCAAAAGAGTCCTTTTGCAGGTTAAAAACTCTATTATCTATTTGCATAAGGGACTCCCAAGATTTGTCGCCCAGGACTCCTTGCCGCCCTGGACTTCATGCCCCCACTCTTCCTTAGCGCCTCTTGGACCAAGTCAAAGTCCCTTGGGACTTTGACTATTCAAAGATCATCTCCATGCCATTTTTTGCTGAATGCACGTCCCTCATCAAGGCAATTGGATGGCCTTCTTATCTGATCAATGGTTGTATATGATGGGCCAAAAATGAAAGCTTGCGACTCTTCGTAAATAACTTACGTAGAATTAGTCCAAGAGTCCTTCTGCTTTAAGGCACCTCTTGGACTAAGTCTACATGTCATTATTATTTGATAAGACATGAGATAGGCTGAAGGGGATATGACATAATAATATGGAAAGGGCATGAGAAAATGTGTTGGCACCCCTATGTACATTATAAATAAGGGTGTGCACCAAGAGTCCATGGGTTGTGAAATTATCTTTATTTCTTACAAGTGTTTTCTTATTGTCCAATTTTTTTCTTTTCTTCTCTTGTCTGGACCTTATCCTTATAAGGATAAGAAGTCATTTTAAGATAAAAAGATTAGGAAGAAAAATTAAGAAGACAAGAAAAAAAAAGATAGGTAAGGAGAGATAAGGAAGGTGACATAAAGGCTAAGGAAGGTCTTGCCCATTTAATTAAAGTTTTTATTATTAGAATTTTAATTATATATAAATTAGAGGTGCTGGTGTCTTGATCAAGTCTCCGTGTGGATCAACATTGGAGGGTGAACACATGGGCACCTGGTGGAACCCCTGATGGACTGCTGCTGGCAACTAGGGACAATTCAGGGTTTAGCGATAAGAGGTATGTTCTAATACTTTCTTTTATATTACAAATGCATGTTATGATTTAATTGCTAATAAGGTGGTCCTTGGGTTTGGGTTTGGTTTGTATGATTTCATAATTTTGCTTTGAAATTCATGCTTCTGCCCTGTACATCAATTCTATCACTTTTTATGATGAACCAACCAAATAACTATTATTATTAGATAATTCAGATACTAATTTCAATCATTTACTACTTAGATGATTGGCTTTAGGACACATTTTTCAATAACTCCCACTTGGACTAAAGTCAATCAGAATGATATCAAATATTGTATCTTTCACTTGAGTTCGTAGAACTCCTTAGTTCCAAGGTCTTAGCAAATGGGTCGGTCAAGTCCTTCTTTTCCATCGATCTTCTAAAGATCGACATCATCCTGATAAAAAATCAAAGATGATAGCGATGTAGAATATGCTAGTGCTTGGGTTCTTTAGCCTAAGCTATAGCTCCAGTGCTACAATAGGACTGGATCATTGGTGGAGGGTGCCACTCCTAACCCGCTAATGAACCTCAGAAACTACGCAACTTACATGGCTGCATCATATGCGATGATGTCTCTGCATCACTAACTGAATAGGCTAAAATATCCTACTTGGGATCTTTTCAGTAGATTGCTCCTAGAATTAGGGTATGAGCCGACATTCTCTAGTTGTCATCTTGTTCTGACTAAAATTAAAACATCCACATGTTTTAAGTTAGTACTTCCATATTTGAGTCACTGGATCTTAGTATTTTCTAAATACTTAAGGATTGTTTGTACAATCTTTCAGTGGCCCTCACTTGGATTAGATTGGTATCTGCTCACTACCTCTAGTGAGTATACCATATCTGATCATGTACATGGAGAAATAAGATGATAGCTAAACCTTTATTCTTTGCAATGCTAGGATGTCATTTTTGATTAAGAGAATTTCATCTACAGACAACATAAGGATTAACACTATAGAATATTTTATCCAATTACAAATGCAGAATTTATCTTTGTTCATAACAAAGGCATACATTCAAAATGTATGTTCTAATTCTGAGGTAATAGCCAAATAGGCTTTAAGGTCTTTACCTTTCCGTCTGCGCTACTCTGATCCTTTTGAAAATCCATTCACATCCAATAGATTTTATCCCTTCAGATGAATCAACTAGTGTCCATACACTATTAATTTCCATGGACTTTAATTTGGATCATGTGGCTCCAGATCATTGCATTGTATCCCTATAGGTGATCGGATCCTTGTTGTTCTCATCGAGCTTAACAGGATCGTCATCCTAGATCTAGATACTGAAGTATCTGTCCAGTTGATGTGGTACTCTACTGGATCTCCTTAAAGGTGACACTTTAGTGGGCTCTAGATTTGATTTGATCAAATCTGGTTCTGTAGGTTTACTAGATTACGTTGGTTCTTTTCTACTAGTCAAACTTTTTCATGTTCAACTTGATAGACATCAGTTCCTTCTCTAAGGAACTCCTTTCCAAAAGGAATGCCCTACTGCTGATGAACATCTTATATTTTTTAACATAGTAGAATTAATAACCATTAAATAATTATTGCACCAGAATCCATGTTTATCTGTATGCAAATATATGACATAGGCCGATCAACTCCAAATCCGAATGTGAGAGAGTCTAGGTCTATGCCTGATCCATATCCCATATGGAATCTATGCAATAGATTTACTAAGAACCTTTTTCAGAGTAAAACTAGTAGCCATAAAAGCACAAACCTGAAACAAGCAGACAAGTGAACCCTATCGTGGATTGAATCATGTCTAATAAAGTTCAATTTTCTCTTTTTAGATACATTGTATTCCGAAAAGAAATCCACTGAGAGAGAATACAATTCTCTTCTAGATATGTCATTAACTTATTGGATAAGTATTCACCTCCTCGATCTGATCGAAGAGTTCCAATGTCCTTTCTAGTTTGTTTTTCTTTTTCATTATTGAATCATTTGAATATTTCAAATGATTTAGGCCAGATGCACCCATGCCTAGATAGGTCGTCTATAATGAAATACTAATATCTTTCTTTGGCACTTAAGTCCATAAGTCCACATACATCACCATGTATGAGACTTAAAACTTTATTGGCTCCTTCACCTTTTCTAGTAAAAGATGACTTTGTCATCTTTCCAAGATGACAAGATTCACAGGCTATTAATAATTCACAATCATTGATATCAAAGTTTTTCTCTCAAGCTAACCCATTTATCCTATTCTTATTAACATTACTAAGCCTGTAATGCCAAACATAAACATCCATGACATAATCTAAGTAGGGTGTGTACATTCCACTTACCTAAAGTCTTTGCAATGAATTGCATAAGACCACTGGTATCTAACATCCGAATAGTAGAATTACATACAGAAAAATTTTAAGGTGTTATCATATAACGTCCTTGATAAGCAACTCTTGCTCCTTTCTCTTGTTCAGCTTGTTATGGTCAAAAAAAGCAAGACAATTCTTTTTCCTATGACCCTGCTTCAAACATTAGAAGCACTATGCCTGATTTAGGTTAACCTTGGACTAATTATTTTGATTGAACTTTGAAGCTCCAATACGAATCTATTCATACTGCTGAACCAAATTCAACATTCGATACTAATTATCGAAGTTGGATCCCATAAGTCATCATTGTCTAATAGTGATAAGAGCAATTAGAGTTTAGCCTTAATATGAGAATAGAGAACAATGATCTAAGTATATGAATTATATTAAGCCTAAAGATTTGAACTTTAGTCTAAAGGTACTCCTACTATTTTGTTCGAATTGGTAGTCTCTACCTCCAATTTGGGAAACTACTTAATTTCCTAGTAGGTACTAGAATACACATAGATTGCACATGAGCCCAACTTTGGTTGGCCAACCCATGTACATCTAAGGATAGGTTCATAATCAATTATTTCTTCAAATAATTTTTAGTAATTTAATTTTATCCCCAAAACCTAATCAGTAGGCTTTGGCCTCCACTATAAGGATCTGGCTAAGTCTAACCATTAACATGACTATACTTGGTGCATCTAACCAACGAATGTTTAAGTCCAACTTTGATTGGCCTACCTAATCACCATTAGAGAGACACATCCAAGTCATAATATGATGAATGATAATTCTATTAGTCAACAAGCACTAGGCCTTTGGGCCTCCAATGATTATTGAGTTAATGGACTTATTATCAAACACCTTAATGAAAGGCTATGACTCAGTTATCTCCATAACTTCATCATTTTAAGGACCTAATAATTTTAGAGGATTTAAATTATTAGTGATTTAAGGATAGAGAGAACATGGATCAATTTGCTTTCATTGACTTCACCAAGTCAGGTCCTTCCACTGACGTCACAAGTCACTGATGAGGATTAGGATCAATTTTGGTCCATGGGCATCTATATCAGTCCCACTGAATGAAATCAGTCTCACTAATTTTCTATGTGACATGGATTAGCTTGAATCAATAAGCAACCTAATCGAAATCTGATTAACCATATTGGCTAGGTAAGTGAGATCGATGGGAGGATCCGCCAAGGCTTCTCTTAGACACTATCAAAAATAGTCAGGTAAGCGGGCTACCAATTAAAAACCATTGGTCTGGAATGCCAGACTTAACTTAGACATTAATTGGTTTGTTAGTTTTGATTTGGTTTGCCTAAAAACTCAGGCTCGACCACTGAGCCACGATCAGGTCCATTTGTTAGATATATGAACTTTGATCAACTACAACTATTGAATTGATCTATAGAAAAGAAATGACCTAATCCTAATTAACTATTAATTAGGTTTGATAATTTTTTTTAACTAAGTCCATATTTAATCTAACCCTAGGTCTAATCTAGTTAATGACCTGATCAAAACTAATCCATTTAACCTTTAACCCAAGTTTTATAAAATTATCTTAGGATCTTGAAATCATAAACCTAGATCCTAAATAATCACTTAATTCTCAATTAAGTTCAAAGTTTGGGTTTATGAAACCTCAGAAATAGTTTCTGATTTTATTATTTAAAATATTTTTAAATTATAAATAATTTACATTGAATCATATTCAATACATGATTTTAGATTTGATTTATTTTATTATTTAGATCATGTTCTAGGATTTTGAATCTAGAATTTTGTAGAAAGTAAGTTTTCAATTTAAATTTTATAAAACAAATATGTCATACATATATATTCTAGATTCAAAATAAAAATTACATATCAACATATACAATAAGAGGATCTAGATCTAAACATAAAATACATCATGTGGATCAGATCATAAACCATTTAAAATTAGATTTAAAATCTAAAAATAAATCATAAATTACTTTAGATCTCATCTAACACATTTATGACTTACGTTTCTTGGATCCACACATAGTAGGACATCCTTTCTACTGTAAGGGATAAATCTTACAGTAGGATAACCTTATGGCAATATATGCAATCCTGATATTATTTAGATCTAATCTAAATAATCTAAAAAAGATTAAATATCTATTTAATTTTAGATTTAAATTAAAAAATTGAGTCATAAATTTTCTTAGATCTAATCTAAATTTTTCATGATTCAGATTTAGATCAGCACATACTAGGACAACCTTTTCATTGTAAGGGATTAACCTTACAATAGAACAACCTTATGACAGTATGTGCGATATTTAATTAATTTTAATTTTTAGATTTAATCTAATACAAATATGATCATATTATAAAAGAACTTAGATGCTCTGATATCACTGTTGGAGAACATGCAGGATTTCACAAATAGATTTCAAAACTTTTTCGAAATATAGAGCAGCGAAAGACATAGATTAAGCTATTTAATCTACAACATGCATGTAATCAAATTACTAAATCCTACAACTAGGATCTATAACATGTAATGATGTAAATATAAATCTAAAAATAAATTAAATATAATTGGTATTGATCAAATCAATACCTAGATCTAGAGCAATTCTAGATCAAACCTAGATCGCATCTAGGTCATCAGAAGATCAAATCTCTTACCTTTGCATAGGTCGAGAACTCCATGGTCGAATTCCATTATTGTATTTGGAGCCACACACACGTCCGGCCTCTACAGGTGATCCACACGAACTTACAGCATAGATCGAAGGTTCGTCGAATGAAGATCCACTCAAAGTGCTAGCTTCTTATGAATCCCTTCTGATGGTCAATCAAATAAGTATTCTTCAGATCTCTTGGACTGTCTAGGATATGAAGAATACATGGAGGATTGAGGGAGAAATCCAACTTTTGGATCTCCCAAAAATAGAAGTAAAAAACATATGGAAAAATCCCTAGGAGAAGATAAATCTTCTCCTTCAGAACATCAATGGTTCATGTCTTAAAAATATCTCTATGCTAGGATCAGAGGAGACCTTCTCCTTTAGATTTTTTTTATTTTTCTAGATCTCACACCCTCTGATTTTTCTCATAAAAATCTCATAAAAGGATGGAGAAGAAGGGCTCTCAAGAAAACCCTAAGGAAGACATTCTTCTCATCTTCTTCTCACATCAGGACATGATCAGATCATGTCCAAAAATAATCACCATGCCCCAACATCTTGGAGCATAGATCCCACGCCCTCTTCCTCCCTCTCTCTCTCAAATATTTATCATATAAAAATTACATAAAATAATGAAGAAGAAGATATCCAAAAGAAAACAAAGAGAAGACAATCTTCTCTTACCTTTATGCCTTCATGACATCAACGATTGATGTCCAGATGAAGACCTTTTCTCCAAGGATCTTGGCACCATCTTTTCTCAAGCCCTTCCTCTCTCTTTCTCTCTCATATTTTTATTATATAAAAATTGCACAAGAAAATAAGGAAAGGTTAGAAAATAAATCTCTAAGAGAAAATAGATATTTCTCTTACCTTTGTCTTCATTAAGACATGAACTTTTCATGTCATAATGAAACCCATTGCTCCAAGGAAGTAGGTGCCCATAACCCCCACACCAAACCTTCTCTTCTTTATAGTTTTTATGATGGGAATTCTAGAGTTTTTGATGCCATATGGATATCTCAAAGAGGCACCTTAAAAATAGGGTTGGCTAGGTCAAATGACCTAGTCAAACTAAGAAGTTATGGGGCGTCCAACTCTTGGATGCCCCTCCCCTATTTTTTCTGCATGAGATACCTAGAAATCATGCCAAAAGAAAACCAAATATGTGGCAGACCATCATCAGGTGGCGTGGAGAAAAATTCAAATGAAGGTAGGAAGAGTTTTGGAGATTAGGGACTCTTTTCAAAAGGAAACCAAGCCAAACAAGTTTCTTATTTTGATCAAATCAAAACCAATTCCAAATCAACCAAAGAAGGGGGTGTGGGAACAATTTTTGGCATATGGAAAAATCATGTAAATATTTAGAAATTTAAAGTGGGGCATGGGCTATTGTTGGCGCAAGGAAGGGAGAGAGTCCCAGTCCAACTAGGACTCCTCCAATTTGATTAGGTCAAAGTCTAATTTAAATTATATTTAAATTAGATTAAATACAACCAATTAAAAATAATCCTAGTCTAATTAGGAATCTAATTAAATCAAATTAAATTATATTTAATTCTAATTTAAATCCTAACTCAATTAGGAATTAGGTACACTCAAATCCTGGTCTAATAAGGACTTATTCTTTCTTACGATTAGCTTATCCAATAAATCAATTAAATTTAATCTAATTATATATAAATTAATTCTAATTAAATCTAATTCAATTAGACTTGATCTCAGCTTGATTGCTCAATCAAATTAAGCCAATTAGCAATCCAATTGCTGATCGATCCTCCTGTAACACTTGCATTAGGTCAAACATCACTCGTATTGATCGTTTGACCTTAGAATAATTTTCAATCATTGATTAACCATCTGATCAGATTACAAGCTCTAATGTGTGTGATCCCATAGGTTTAAACCTAAGCTAGTAGCATAAAAACCATATCCTATACCAATTGAAGTTACCTTCTAGCAATGGTTTCCGACATCTGGATAGGTCGAATATATGCAAAGCAAGATTCTTAAAATCCTGGCCCATGGTTGCCATATAATTTATTCCTATGATCAATAATACTCAAGAAGACTTTGAGTATGCTATCAAACACTCATACAAGTCATCTATATTATGTCTTAAAATTTTATAAATTTCGTGACACCTCACGAGGATTACCCAGGCCTAGGTTTTGCTAAAATAAAACACAATGAAGCATTCTCTTCCTAATGTTAATTAGGAATGGTCAATTCCATCTTGACTCATACATCAACTTAACAAGTACTTGACTGTACCCAGAAACCTTTTAAATCTATATTAGAAATATAGGCAGTTTGACACTAAACTATAGTGAGTTGCTTGCAAGTCATCGTGGTGATCTCAGGTCAGAGGGATACTTATACCCATTGGCTTTAGCTAGCTACACTTGATAGTAGAGTACTATATTGGTTACATTCAGTGCAGATGTACTCCTACATCTCATTTGGATGCCATACCAGTGTCTCCACACCACTTGGTTATGAGGACAACCAATGCATATGGCATATGACGACCTACACTCGATAAGTTATCATCCTTGTTAATAAATTATCATTTGATCATGAACAATTTAAGAACGATCCGATAAATCCTTTTTTATTGATTGATTATGGTTCTAAGGAATATAGAACTTTTTAGGAGTTCATTTAAGGAATATAGAACTTATCATAATTTAGGAGTTCATTTAAGGAATATAGAACTTTTTATGATGAACCAGCTAAATAACTATTATTATTAGATAATTCATATACTAATTCCAATCATCTACTACTTAGATGATTGTCTTTAGGAGACATTTTCCAACAAATTCATTTTCTTATCCATAATCTACATATACAAGTATATATATAGACATCCTGAGTCAACACGACTTAGCCCTAAAAAACTCTCATCGACTAACTCATACCTAAAAACACTCATCCAAGCACATGTAAACCCATGTCTTACATGCTCTCATCCTCTGGACTAAAGATCTTGTCCAATATAATTAGCCACCTTAAGACCTCTCATATCAGGCCTCAAGATCCCTTGGATTAAATTCATTTCAAGATCAAATAGAAAATCCATCCAGATCTGTTTGCCACCATCGAGCTAGCTCGGTCAGAAGTCGAGCTAGCTCGATCGCATCTCCCTGAACCATGTCTTCTGTCTACTTGAGACAGTTGGCTCGGATACGGGTCGAGCCAGCTCGATCTCAGATTGAGCCAGCTCGATTGCATATCCAAGCCAGTCTGACCGTGTGCTAGTCTCTTTATCTTTGCTGATATATCTCGGATCAATCCTAGCTTTCAGGAGCCACCACCTTGACTCCTTCACAATCTCCCAAGACTTGGGAGCACCACACTTGCCCTTTTAGTTAAGACACTATATTAATCAATTTAATTTTGACTTCATAAATAATTAAAAACATGTAGAAAGTATTGCGTCGGATCGAATCCACAGAGAAGGCAGTGCTTTAATTTAAAATTTTTGATTTTTATAAAAGAAAAATAATTAAAAATAAAATTAAAGTAAGAAAATAGAAATAAAAATTACATAAAATTAAATAATAAAAATTTGAATGGCATAAAAATAAATTTTGGGTAATAAGATCTACTACCTAGATCTTAGCATCTACTTGCAATAAAAATAAAAAGCAATTAAAAGTAAAGAGTATGAATTTAAAGAGTAGAAAAATAAATTTTGCATTAATTTAAAGTTTAGAATTTAAATATAAGAAATTAAAAGAATAAGAAAAGAAAATAAAAAATAGAAATATGTGTTCTTGATCTTGGATCGACGTTGGCATTGAGATAGTATAGAAGACCACCTCTTCCTCTCGACACTATCTATTTGTATCCTATACCATAGCTTCTCCTTGATCAAAGATAGTGAATTTTGAAGGACTGCATGTCTTTAAATAGGTATTGGAGAGGAGGATCCTTTGCTATCATCCGATATGGGACTAAGGTAGGATGTAGATTGATGTTTATAACGGGATCCTGGTAAAAATCAATTTAAAACACCCACTGGGTCATGCTGTCCATTGGATCTAGATCCAAAGGTTCAATAAATCATCAAAAACCAGCATATACCAGCCTAAATCGACTTAGATTTGATGATGGCCATCCAATCATGCTTGATGGAAGAGTTTTGATCGTTGGATGAAGCTCTGAAAGATTGAATCAGCATCGGGGGCTTACTCAATCATTTGATCGAGATCTGGAAGATATCTGACCATTAGATCAATGCCTGGGGTGTTCGAGACCGTTAGATGGTGCAACAGTGGTTGGAGGAATTTGAATCAAAATGAAAAGAATACAACAACCATTGGATCATGATCGACAAAGCTCAAAACCATCGGATAGCTCTTTTATTATGCCGTAGACCTTGTAGATCGGTTATATCATGGACTCCACCCAATCAGAATGCGACATGCCAGCTGAATTGACAAATTACCCGTGTAAGCCATGTGAAGATTTCTAAGGAACCTTTAAGGGTCCACACGTTCTGCATCACCACTGGTCCATCATGGATCGTGCAATTTTGTGATATCAGGGTGACATCATGGTAGAAAGACGTTGGGCTGGGCCCTTTTTTTTTCCTCACATGCATGGGTTGGGCTTGCGGGCTGCGGTGTGGGTTGGGCCGAATGCGAGCAGACCGGGCCAGGTTTGGTTGGTAGGCGCACTAGGCCATGCTTAATCAATCAGACTGGGCCAATTTCCATTTTATTATTATTATTATTATTATTATTTCTTTTTTCATTGCTTATTTTTTTGAATCTTCGTATAAGATCCGTTTTACATCAAATTTGCTCTAATTTTGCTTCATTTGAATTAGAAAAATGAGCTTTTTATATTTATGATCATATTTCCTAAAAAAATAAATAAAAATATTAATTTTTAAAAATAAAAATAAATTAATTCATAAATTAATGCTTTTATTAGTGTATTTATGGTACTTCTCAATACGGTCGAAGCTTCCTAGCTGCAATCAATAATGTGAGCTTAGGTATGATGCTCTCAAGTCTTGAAAGTAGGTGGAGAGAGATTAAGAAGCAAATGAAACCAACCATAGAAGAGCTTCAGCCAATGCTTCAGTTAATCTGGCTCAGTTCCTTTTAGAGCCAGCTTGAGTAAAAGGTTAGAAGGCATATGAAGTTGGCACATTGGAAGAGCTGCCTCGATTTCTGAGAGAGCCAACTCAAGTTGCAAAATAGAAGATAGTCTTGTTTGTCAAGCTAGCTTGAATCCTGAGAGAGCCAGCTCGAGTAGTAGAGCAGAGAGTGGTGATTTAGACTCTCGTAGGAGACATTATAGTCAAGCCGACCTAACTACCGACCAAACTAGCTTGAGCAGCGAACAAAATAGTGCGTGATTTCTATTTTGGCCTGGGATTGGGTTTAATCCTAGAGACTTAGAATCTTGGTTTGTGAGGTCCTAAGGGGCTAACCTATGGATTGGACTGGGATTAGTCCAATGGGTGTATGCATCGGAGACATGGGTGTAGATGGGCTCAAGGAGTGCATCATATTAGGTTAGCTAAAAAAGTTTTTTTGGGTTGGATCATATTGACCAAGTATATATATACTCTGCATTGAGATTTGTAATTAGAATGGAAATCAATACAAGCACTTTTCTCCCTGAATATCTTTCTCTTCCTCTCTCATTCTCTCTCTCTTCTCTATGCCCTAGAGTTTTCTAGGATTTCACAGAATAGCCATCTCTTTCCTCGGATCTTTGTTGCTGTTTCCATAATCATCAAGTAGCAAGGATTTTTTTCAATAGATTGGTATTAGAGTGATCTATTAGAGGAAAGGACAAAGCTTCACCTAGATTGTGGTAAGGTGCTGAACAAATTTCTGTGAACATAGTTTTGATTTTTTTTTTTTGTGTTTGGTTATTGGAGATCTGGTTATGATGGCATCGAGTACCATTAAGGCAGACTTTAGAAAGTTTGATGGTAAGGGTAATTTCACCCTTTGGTATCAAAGGATGAAGGATTTGTTGGTACATAATAGAATCTATAAGATCTTGACTCAGAAAAGATCGAAAAAGATTTTTATTAAAGAGTGGGAGGAACTTGAAGAGATAGCCTTTAGCATGATTTGTGAGTGCCTTGCTGATTAAGTTTTGCTAGATATTAATATGAAAATCACACTGAAGGGGCTTTGGCAGAAACTAGAAAACACATATATGGACAAGAACGTGACAAACAAGCTATGGTTGAAGAAATAGCTATATAGTTTGCGGATGCCTAAAAGATGAGATCTAGTTTCCCACATCTAGAAGTTCAATCAAGTTGGCTTAGATGTCATGAGCCTTAATGTGAAGATTGATGAGGAGGATAAAGCTCTCCTATTATTGTGTTCACCACCAGCAACATATGATGGTCTGGTTACTAGCCTTGTGTATGGAAAAGAGACCTTAAACTTTGAGAAAGTGGTTGGAGTTCTCAGGTCCAACGAACAGCGAGAGAGGCTAGTCAAAGAAAATCCTAGCTCAGAGGTGCTTTCTGTGAATGAGAAGTAAAGAAGGCCTATGTAGAGGACTCGAGATAAATCAAAGGATAGATTGAAGTCTCAAAAAAATCAAAAGGATGTAAAATGCTAAAAGTGTCACTAATCTGGTCATATTAGAAGGAATTGCCCACTTTTGAAGAATGAAAAGGGGAAGGACACTTCTAAGAATGGATCGACTAGCGAGAGTGATGCTCTATTATTTGAAGATTGTAAAGATGATATACTACTAGTATTAGATGGAGTTACAAAGTTGGACAACCACTGGATACTGGATTCAGCATGTTTCTACCATTACACTGCACCTTGGGAGTGGTTCTCATCTTATGAGAGATCCAGTAGAGGAAGTGTTAGTCTTGGAGATGATCATCCATGTATAGTTGCTGGTGTTGGTACAGTTAGAGTAAGAATGTATGATGGAGTCATATGGACACTCAGCAATGTGAAGCATGTGCCAGAACTAAAGAAGAATTTGATATCCCTGGGTCACTTGAAAGGATAAGGGTATGCTTTTATTTATCAGGCAGACAGTGGGTGTTTAAGGATTTCCATGGGTGCATTTTGGTGGTGATGAAAGAAAAAAAACTGAGCAACAACCTATATAAGATAGAGGGCTCAGTAGTTACTGATAGTGCAGAGGTGTCTGTAGCAGCACAGGAGGAGCAGCTAGCCTACAAGCTATGGCACTATTGTATGGATCACTTAAGTGACAGAGGGCTCATAGAGTTGAGTAAGAGAGATCTGATTCCAACACTGAGAAAGGAAGGAAATGACCTATGTGAGCCTTGCATCTACAGTAAATAGCATAGAGTTATATTTGCTAGTAGTACCAAGCGGAGTGAAGTTACTTTGGAGCTAGTTTACCCAGACGTATGGAGACTGGCACCTATTGTATCTCAAGGTGGAGCAAGATATTTTGTCACCTTCATAGATGACTTCTTTAGGAAGGTATGTATTTATCTGATTAGGAAAAAGTTAGATGTTTTTGCCCAATTTAAAATCTAGAGAGTTGAGGTAGAGAAGGAGATAGGGTGGCCAGTGAAGTATTTGAGGTTTGATAATGGAAGGAAATACACTAGCTTGGCGTTCAGAAAATACTGTGAGAAAATGGCATCAAACGCTATTACACAGTGAAGATGAGCCCTCAGCAGAATGGTGTCGTGGAGAGGATGAATCGAATAATATTGGAGAAGGCCAGGAGCTTGAGGCTGTAGGCATCACTATCCAAATCTTTTTGGGATGATGCTCTTATTTATGCTTATTTTCTTGTTAATAGGTCTCCTCATAGGAAACTGAATGGAGGACTTTTAGAGGCTATCTGGAGTCAAAAGAAGGTGGAGCTTGGCCACCTAAAGGTGTTCGACTATCCTGCATATGCTTTGGTAGAAGAAGCCAACAATAGCAAGTTAGACCTGGAGTCATAGAAGATGGTATTCATCGGATTTTCATGAGGTGGGAAAGGTTTCTTGCTATGGAATTCAAATATCCAAAGGTGTGTCATAAGTCGGAATGTAATTTTTGATGAAAAGAGAATCATGATGAAGTCGAAAAGTGTAGATGAAGTTGTTAAGCATGGGATAGTTCTCGAATATAGGTGATTTGCCCTCAACATCAACCTTAGGTCATGTTCTATTTAAGGTGGAGTTAGGCAGGCATGGTGATACACCTATGGAGGACCAACATGAAGAGCGATCTATCTTGGGGTAAGTGCAGAGGCAGCTGCAGATAGCAGACTTGCAGAATATCATAAGAGAAATATCACTGCACAAGCCAAAGCGTACTATTCGCGAACCAGTGCGATATGGCATTAATAAGACTATCTGTTATGCTCTCATTACTGCCAATGAAGATCCAAAGAGCTTTGAGGAGGCTATGGAGAGTCTGGATTGGGAGTCATGGATGCAGGCCATGATGGAAGAGATGGAGTCTTTTAGGAAGAGACGGACATGGTAGCTAATGGATCTACCAGATGATGCTTGTTGCCTAGCTATGCAACCCAAGAGGGGGGGGGGGGGGTGAATTGGGTTTTTAAAATTTTAAAGCTAAATTAGAATAACAAAGATAATGTGATGATATACAATTTCTATGAGGTGGGTGATTTAAGTGAGGTAAAAAGATAAATAGTAAGAAAGTAAGTATTTAACAAAATAAGGATGGAAAGAGAATAAGCACACCACAAATAAGCAAGATTTATAGTGATTCGGTACCAACCTTGCACCTATATCCACTTCCCAAGCTCCTACTTGAAAATTCAAATCTACTAAATGTATTCAACAAGAATACAATGTTGGCACCTCCGACCCTAGCTATCTCAAGCTAGAATACTTATTTTTTGGATATAAGCCAACCCAATATAATTTGATTCAAGGTTCGGATCAATCTTTCCAAGTTTTGAAATCCTTAAAACTTAAATCAAAATAATAAAATAGAGTATGAGTGTTAACAATAATGAATTATAAAGTTAGCCCTATTAATGAGCAAATAAAATGTTAAAAACTCTTTACACAATAAAGGAAGAAGCTTTTCTGATTTTTTTTCAAAGTTGCTGAAGACTTGAATGAGCATTTGAGGGGTTGGTGAGCTTGAAATGAAAGTTTCTTTGCTTGGAGTAAGCTTTTTGCTTAGGGCTGAAATGAATGCTTGAATCTCTTCTTTTCTTCCCTTCTTTTTGAGCCTATATAACATCAATAAGTGTTACAGAGAAATCTTGACAGGATTAGAGCCGTTGGAGGATTTTAAATGCACATTAAATATGGCCAAAATGGATAAAAAAATAGTCATTGTAGAGATTTTCCATCGTAGAGGTCGACCTCTATGGCAGAAGTCAAGAAATACCTAGTTTCTATTTTATGGCTTGCAAAAATAGCAGAGGTTGACCCCAAGGACAGCGTGCTAATCAGTCCATTTCAGCAAGAAAAGACCTAGAGGTCGATCCTTTACTTAAAATTTGATATTCTCTCAAAATATACATCAAAAAGTCATGAAACTATCTTCAATAGATCAAAAATCTTCTAGGCTTATTCTTGAAACTTTCAAAATAGATTTTCTCCAATTTTAAAAAATTTTAATCTTGCCCCTCATCATCTTTCTTCCTGATTTGCTTCTAAATTATGCATCCAAAATTTATAAAACTTCTTTCAATAGATCAAAAATCTTCTAGGCTTATTGTTGAGGCTTTCGAAATATATTTTCTCCAACTTTATAAAATTTATGATTTTATCCCTAAAATATAATAAATCTTTTTTCAAGTCAAAATCATTAGTAATCCCCTTAAATATTTTGTAATCATCAAAATCAATTCTTGGAGCAACAATCTTTCCTTTTTTGATGATGACAAACACTTGAGTATAAGCAAAAATAAAACATGTATAAGCATTGATTAGGAATTTAAAATTTATGAAGATGCATTACTTGAATATTGATTAAAAATAAAATGCATCATGAATAGTTTGATGATTATATATGGTCAAGCATTTGAGTGATTTGCAAAAAGGGTATGTCTAAAAATTGTTTATAGAAATTTTAAATTATCCATTTGAATTTTGCTTAGAGCCCAATTTTGCTTATACTTATTTCTTTTGTCAATTTTGCTTATTGGCCAATTTTGTTTCTTTTCTCTCTCCTTTTGACATCATCAACTAAGAAAAATAATTCTTTCCTTATTTTGAATAAAATTTACTCCCTCTTTATAATAAAAAGAAAGAACCTGCTCTTTAAAAGATGATTCATAATATAATTGATATTATATGTGAAAAATATATTTCATATTCATGACAAAATAAGATGTCAATATTCAAAATATATAAGAGTCAGACATCAAGTAAATAGTTCTAGCTAAAATACATAAAGATATGATATGAAGTTTACATTACATATCAGAATTATAAAT
Source organism: Cocos nucifera (assembly GCA_006176705.1). NCBI lineage: Eukaryota > Viridiplantae > Streptophyta > Magnoliopsida > Arecales > Arecaceae > Cocos > Cocos nucifera. Next base: position 312,180 of record QRFJ01001699.1, read on the forward strand.
AGTTAGCCATCCAAAATAAGCACCATATACAATCAAAATTGACCAACATATATCATGAAGTAATTAATTTAAATATATGAATGCACACTTCATGAATATTCTTAATTTATCTTTAGTTCATTACATATTTTTCATATACTCATTACACTATAATGTCTCAATTCAAATCAATGAGTATTAAGATTTTAAGCATCAAATTATTGAGTATTTTAAGCATTAATTCATTAAGCATGTACTCAACATTCCTCTTTTCATTTTTGATAATCATTAAAAGGTTTATGTGAAGGATTAAAAAAACCATCAAAATCAATAAGATATAGGAGTGTATCTAATGAGAGATGTATCAAATTCAAAAAATAAAATCAAATAAATCATCTTCTTTTTGTAAACTTATCTTCGGATTTAAAACATGCTTAAAACATTGCTTTTCTTTCAAAAATTTGCTTGAATTCAAACATCAAAGGCTCTCCCTCTTATTAAATAATTATAACTTTTATAATCAGATTTTTAAATATATATGTTTTAAGCTTTAGGAGGAATAGTGCTTTTCAAAGTTTTAACAAAGAAATCAAGCATAACACTTTTTTATTTTATGCATCAAACAAATCATTGAAATATATCATCAAAATCAATTGAAATTCAAAATTTATATATCAAATTCAAAAAAATTTGATTTAATTTAAGAGAGTATTAAATTTAAATTTTATGAGATATTTAATATGAAAATAAGTATGTTTGATATCAAATTTGTATTGATATCACTCTCTCCCTCTCTAAAAAAATTTAATTTAGATTTTTCAAGTCAATATTGAGGAATAGAGCTTTTCAAGATATTTTAGCATATTTGATACCAAGAAAAGTATGTCTGATATCAAATTTTTATTTGATACCATCAATTTAGATTTTTAATTTAATTTAAAAAAATAGAAATTTTTAAATAACATAAGTATAACATGAAAAAAATTGATACTAATTTTAATATTTATTCTTTACTTTTCTCAAGAAGTTTTAGTCAATTAAACTTTGAAAATATATGTATTAGAAGAGTATGAAAGATAGTTTCAAAGCTAAAAATAATTTTATAAAGATCTTACATTATACATTAAATATTTTATAAATTTATTTCTAGGAGTAAGAAGAGTTTTCAATTCAATTCAACTTCAAGAATGTCAAGAATATTCAGGTAAATCAAATTATGTATTCAACATGTGAATGATACCACTTTAAGCAAGTTTTAACATTTGAGAATAATTTATTTATCTGATACTACTTTAAATCAGTAGCACTTTAAATCAAGGAAATCAAATTGAATAAATACATAAAAGCACAAATTTAAAAGACTATAGGGCATTTGATTGAGAGTTTGAAATTAATTGAAATAAAGTATAAATTTGAGAGAATTATAAGATAAATGATTGAGAATTTGAGATTAATATCGATATTTTTAATATCAATTTGTAGCGAATGTCTCTTCTCCTATTTTCAAAAGTGAATATCATAAAATTTATCACATGATATTTTTAAATTTGTTCTCTTTCTTTTTTTTTAGGTTAAGTATCATTAATTGATACCACATTAATCTTTAACTAATGCTAATTTGACTTTTAAGCTCAGATTTTTAAATTTGATTGATACCAATTTTGTAACTAATTCATCTTAAATGAATTCTCTCCCTTACTTTAATAAAAGTATTTTCAATTAAATAGTCTTTTAAGATCAAATTATTTTTTTAGTATTTTTTTTATTGCACTTATTTTAAAGTAAGCATATTGAGTTTCAAATAATCAATAATCAATCATAATCATGATACAGTAATTTTTTTAATAAAAATTTTACTATCACTAATTTTAAAATGAAAATATTTATAATAGGATGTCTCCAATCATGACAACATCAAAATGATTAATTGATGTAAAGGATTTTTAAAATATTTATTGATCATTAAAAAATGATGACATAATCAAATCAATCAAAGTATGAATCGATAAGTCAAAAAATATGTAAATGCTTAAATTAAAGATGAACAAATCAAGCAATATAAGTGATTTCTTTTTAAGTTTAAAAAATTATTTCTTTCGGCATAACTCAACCAAAAATAGAATAAGATTTAGTTTAAGAAATATTTCTTCCTCATTTAAAAAGTATAATTTTAATATTATATATATTTTAAGAAAATATTTTTTTCTTTTCTCAAGAAATATTATACATTAAGTTCAAAAAAAGTATCAAACATTTGCAATTTATCACAAGCATTATCATATTAAAATATGGTTATGCAAACTTTGATTTGAGACAAAGCATTCTTTTCACTCTTTCCTTTTTTTTATTAAAAGATGAAGTACAAGGCGATAAAATTTGATATTAATTATTTTAGCTTTTTTATCAAAAAAAGATGAATCCATTAAGTTCAGATAAAATTATTTTGATAAGTCATTTTGAATTGATACCAATAGACTATGCAAATAAATCATAGAGAGATTTACTATTTAAATTTAGATCTTTTTTTCTTAAGAAATATTACTCAATTTAGTTCAGACAAGGTATGAAATTCTCTGAATTTATCTCAAAAGATACCATATAAGCTATGCAAAACTAGATTTAAGATAAAATATTATTTTCTTTTTACCCAAAAAAGGCAATGGAGTGCAAGGTAGAAAAGAATCTGTTTGATACCAATTATGAAACTTTACTTAAGGATGAATTCTTTGATACTAATGCAAAACATGGATAAACAAGATCACATGAAAGCTCAAGTATAAGTGAACCAACAAGTCAAGAAACAAATAAATGCTTATTAATAATTTTTCATGAGATTCAAAACTTATTTATCTAAAATTTTTATTTAAAGTAAAATATTTTTCAAGATTCAGCTTGATACCAATTAATTATTAAACTAATCATGATAGGATCAAACCATGCAAAGTATGATTGAATAAAAGGTAAAATAGAAATGATTTTTCTAAAGCAAATCAAATAACTAGAATAATAAGAGTGCATCAATAGATCAAAATAATTTTATTTTTAATATTTTAATAATATTTTCTCTTATTTAGTTTAACATTATTTTTTTCTATTTTTCATAACAAATGCTAGAAAACTTGATTTTCTTAACTCTCCTCCTATGTCAAAAAATTAACTTTTCTTAATTCTCTCCATATTTCTTTCAAATTAGGTATATTTAATTAATTTAAATAAGTAATCATATCTCCCCCTTTGTTTTGCAAGAAAAGTGCATATTGAGTCAAACAAATAATATCAAACACATTGAATTTTCATAAAAGATAAAATTTTCATTGATTAGCCAATGGTGATTACAAAGATAAAATTATGAAAGCATGAAAAATGTATGAGAGCTATATCCTATATAGATGCCAAAAATAGATTGAAAGGGTCACTAAAGCTATGGAAAGAAATCCTAGCATCTTAAGCAAGTATATATCAAGATAATCCTAAGATGTAGGTCTAGGCTAGGTAGAAGGAGAGTGTAGTCTAATATCTCTAAATGACTGAGCCCAATAGCAAACATCCTTCCTTGCTGTAGTAAGTACCTGAATCAATCTTCTTAACTCATCTTTGACCAATGATAATGCCTCCTAATCTCATCTCATCTGGTGTGCCTCTGATATGTACCTCTAAAGCTCTGTACAAATTGATGCTATGATCTTGGTGGAGAGTTTCTCAATAAATGCATCATCATCTAGTCTATTAGATAATCATGAGCTAGTATTTAGATGGCTGGTCTATAAAAATGAAGCTATTTTTATTTATTCATGCTGCTCTATTGGCTCCTTATCCTGATATATACTGCAATAGGCTCTATTATAGGAGTCTCATCATCATCATCTGCTATAGCATGAGAGTTGATATCCTCAATATCCTTAATCATCATCTCGATCAAATACAAATCTTAAATATGTAGTGTTCGTCCAATGCTATCAACATTTATCTTAATTTGCACATCTTTCACTTTGAAAACTAAACTTCCTCTTTCTTTAGGCAAAATGATTTTAGGGTGCCATTGGAGAATAAGGACTATAGAATTAGAATAAAAATGAAGAGGAAAGGTCCGATTAGTAGGAGAGGGGTTTGAAAAGAATTACAGCTCAAGAAAATTGATAATAGAATGATATAGCCTTGGGATATTTTTAAATAGGAGAACTAATCCAAAAAAAAAGATCAACTCCTGCTAAATCAAGAGTCAGCTCCTGAAGAGAGGTCGAGTCCAATGAAACTGAAAGTCGACTCCTCGAAGCAGAAAATAATTCAAGTAGTTTTTGATTCAAGAAAATTTAATCAAGTTGAATACGAATCAATAGGCAATCAAATCGATGATCAAGAAAGATATTTCAGTCAAATTGGGGGATCAAGAAATAATCAATCATGGAGGCAAGATTATTGAGTCAAGGGACTCATATAAAAGAAAATCTAGATATAAGCTCTATGAGTTTTGGTTGAACTATGAAATTTCAAATTCTTAGGAATGAGCTAATATACAATGTAATTCAACACATCAAGCACTTAATTTTTATGATTGAATGTCTTATCTTTAATTATTTTATTTCATACAAATTTTTTTATTAAAATTTTAATAATTTAGTATTTTATGGGGGAATGTCAGACATAGATTTACTTGTATGTTTAGCAACTCAAAAATATTCATATCCAATTAAGCATCTTTTAATTTAAATTTATCAATCACAAAAATGATGTGGGGAAGCTATTATATCATGTTGAATTTCAAGATAATTTTAATTCATATCATAACATGATACTTAGAGGAGAACATATTGACCTTTTAAAATCAAATATACAAATCATCAAAATCAATCAATCATACTAATTTTACTAACATATGAAAAGAATTTCAAGCAAGTAATCATAATGTGAAATCATAATGATAGATCATTAAAATTAATAAAATTAATTAAATAAACATTGATGGTATGATATGAGAAAAGTTTAGATTTTATCAATATCATCACCCATTCAAGTCCATTCCCAAGGCATCCAACTACAAGTATTTTCTCATTTTATTCCATTGGATCCTTGGTATACTTGCAAAATTATTTACTAGTTTTTGGTACCCAAGTCATCTTGGGTCCATGAAGGTTAGAGCTCATGGTTTTTTTTGGAACCTAAATCTTCTTCATATTTAAATTTTTAGATTTACTAGAAAAACATATATAGTATTTATGTCCTATTTTTTCTTATTTAAAGCAAGTAATATTTGTAAACTTGTTGCTTGATGAGTTCACAAAGATGCTTTTCAGAAATTTTTGTTTCTTAAGAGGATTATAGCCTAGGCCAGCTTTATCGTAAATGGCCTTTTGATTTTCAAGTATCATTTGAAGTTTATTTGAGCTAAGAGTAAACTTTTCTACCATAAATTTTAACTTAGCAGATTCATTTCTTAGGTTTAGATTTTCTTAAGTTAAAACCAATTTCTCATTTAAAATTATTTTTATTTTTTAGTAAAGATTGATTCTTTGATTTTAATTCTTTATTCTTTACCCCTAACTTCTTTAAATCATCAACTAAATCATAAAATGGTTCTTGGAGTTCTTCATGTTGGGATAAATTATCCTCTCTCAAACTGGCATGGTTGCTAGTAATTAGCCAAGAAATAAGGAACAATCTCCTACGATCAATGCGGAAGCAAAATAATGGATTCAATAGAAAAAAGAGAAAGAGAGCACAAGAGTTTTTCGGAAGAAAAGAGCTTTATTCAATGAATTCAGCACCATTTACAATTTTGATCTATTTTCAGTATTTATACTTTATAAAAGGGTCAAACAAAAATCTCCAAAACCCAAACATCACACATATACAAAACAAACTCACAAAAACTGAGCTGGCTCAGTCTGACCCCAAGCTCATAGAAAAACTCTCCAAAATCCAGACATCACACATATACAAAACAAACTTGCAAAAATTAAGCTAGCTCAGTCTGAAAGCTCTCCAAAACCCAAACATCACACATACACAAAATAAACTCGCAAAAACTAAGCTGGCCCAGTTTTAGACTAAGCCGGCTAACCTGCGACTAGGTCAGCTTAGTCTCAGACTGAGCCGACTCAGTTGTACCATGCCTGAGACTGAGCCAACTCAGTTGTACCATGCCAACAATCCAAAAGTGCTACTTTCTATCTAGATTTTTTTTCTGAGACATAGCAGACTCAGTCTTGAACTGAGCTGGCCCAATTTCCAATTTAGCCAGCTCAGTCTCAGGATGAGCCGGTTCAGTTTTTGAACTTTGCTATCTGGACTGATTTCTCTTCCGGTTTGCTCTCATCTTTTCATGACCTATCTTCTCATATTTCCAAGACTTAGGAGCACCACTTTTGAGCTCACATTCTCCACCTTGGTGTTTCCAAGTCCTTGTGAACTCATCTCTTCTCAGCAAACCCATTCTTGTCGTACACATCTGAAAGCTATCTCTAAAAAGTATCTTCATGAGTGCATCAGACTGATTCTCTTTGTTATGGACCTTCATCAGTTTCACTTCACCTTCCTCCACTAGCTCTCTGATCCTGTGGTACCTCACATCTATATGCTTCGTGCGTGCATGATAGACTAGATTTTGTGCCAACAGTAGATCACTCTAACTATCACTGAACAGTGTAACCTTTCTCTGCTCCACCCCCAACTCAATAATCAGCCTCCTAAGCCAAAGGAGTTTCTTTGTAGCCTCCATTATTCCAATATACTCGGCCTCTATGGTAGACAAGATCGTAATTGACTGAAGGATTGATCTTCAAGACATCGGTCCACCATACATGCAGAAGAGGTATCCAGTAGTAGACCTCCTTGTATCAAGATCTTCTATATAATTTGCATCTATAAACCCTTCCAGAGGACTCAAACCTCCATCTTCAAATCCTCCAGGCTGCCCACCAAACACCAAACCATAATCCCTTATTCGATGTAGATATCGCAATATCCATTTCAATGCTTTCCAGTGTTCCTTCCTAGGATTAGCTATGTATCTACTAATCATGCTCACTGCATGTGCTATATCTGATCTATAGCATACGATAGTGTATATCACATTGCCTATAGCATTCGCATAAGGAACTCTTTTCATGTATTCTCTCTCCTCTTTTGACTGGTGGCTTTGTAACTTAGAGAGAGATATATGGCTCGATAATGATGTCTCTACAGGTTTGGCCTTCTCTATCCCAAACATCTTCAGAATTTTTTGGACATATTTTTCTTGTGATAATGGAGCACTTCTTTGCACCTATCTCACAAATCTTCATTTTAATGGTTTTCTTAGCTGGACCCAGATCCTTTATACCAAACTCAGATGATAATGCCCTTTTTAGCCTTTTCACAGCTTCCATGCTTCTACTAGCTATAAGCATATCATCTACATACAGTAGTAGGTATAGAGCATCCTTCTCATCTACATCTTTGACGTAGATATAGCAATCATATTCACATCTACTAAAATTTAGGCTCAAAATAAAACTATCAAATCTTCGCTACTACTGACGAGGGGATTGTTTTAAGCCATACAAAGATTTTTTGAGTAAATGCACCTTTTCTTCCTATCCAGTCTCCTTGAAACCCTCTGGTTGCTTCATGTAGATCATTTCCTCCAATGTGCCATGAAGGAAGGCCATCTTCACATCCAACTATTTCAACTCCATGTTATACTATGCCATCAGTGATAGCAAAAGCCGAATAGATGTATGATGCACCATAGGAGAAAAAATTTCTGTGTAGTCAATCCCTTTCCTTTATGATTATTCCTTTGCTACCAGTCTTGCTTTGAATCTGACTCCACCTTGTTCTGAAGGTGCCTTTTTCTTTGTGAACATCCACTTTGAGCCAATAGGTCAAGCACCTTCTGAAAGATCCACTAGCTGCCATGTCTGATTCTTTTCAATTGATTCCATCTCCTCTATCGTGGTCTGCATCCATGAATCATGATCCTTACTCTCCATAGCTTCTGCATAATTTTTTCATTAGTAGTGGTGAGTGCATAGGAGATAACCTCATCAATGCCATATCTAACTGGTCTCTTGATAGTATGCTGGGGTTTGTGCAAAGCCACTCCCACTAGCACATCTCTACCTGATGTCTGTGGCTGATCCTGCAACATCCATCTGAACTGCTAGCACTTCATGCTGATCTTCCATCTGAGTATCTTTTCTCCTACCCAGCTCCACCTCAATAGGAACACTCCTATACATGGATTCAGACTGCATGTCATTTGTCCTAGACTGGCCACTATTGTTCACCTTTATCTTCCCAATTTCATCTATCCTAGATCTCCTCAAGATGCTCTTCTCATCAAAGATAATGATCCTACTGATCACTAACTTCTATGCCTGAGAGTCCCATAGCAGGTACCCCTTGACTCCTTGTGGATATCATATGAATATCATCTTTTGAGATTTTGGATCCAATTTGCTCCTCTCGATTGCCTCCACATGTGCATAGGCTGGACAATCGAAGACCTTCAGATAGTCAAGCTCCACCTTCTTCTCACTCCAGACCTCCTCTGGAATGCGTCCGTTCAGCTTATAATGTGGGGACCTATTCATAAAAAAATAAGAAAAAGTTAAGACATCACCCTAAAAAGATTTTGGAAGTGATTTCTGTAGCCTCAAACTCCATGCATTCTCGGTCAATGTCCAGTTCATTCTCTCCACGACACCATTCTATTAGGGAGTCATCTTCACCATGTAATTATATTTGATGTCATTTTTCTCACAGTACCTCCTGAACTCCAGGCTAGTGTACTCTCCTCCATTATCCAACCTTAGACACTTCATCTATCTCCTCGACTTTTTTTTTACTTCAGCTCTCCAGGCTCTAAACTAGACAAACACCTTTGATTTTTTTCTAATTAGATAAACCCATGCCTTCCTTGAGAAATCATCAATGAAAGTGAAAAAATACTTTGCCCCACCTCTAGCTAATACAAGAGTTGGTCTCAATACATCCGAGTGCACTAAATCCAGCACCCCTTCACTATGCTTGGTACTTCTGGCAAACTTTATCCTATGCTATTTGCCAAAGATACATGGCTCACACAAATCTATGCCCTTCTTCTTCAAGATTGGGATCATACCTTTTCTGCTAAGTTCAGTGAGCCCACGGTCAGTCATATGATCCATCCAATAGTGCCACAGTCGATATAAAATTTGCTCCTCCTATGCCATTGCTAGCACCTCTGCACTATCATTCATCATTGAGCCTTTTATTTTATGAAGATTATTGCTCAGTCTTCTATCTCTCATCACCACCAAAGCTCCCTTGAAAATTTTTAGACATCCACTCCCAGCCTGGCTACTAAAAGCATAACCCTGCTCCTCTAAGTGGCCCAAAGAAATTAAATTCTTTTTCAACTCTAGTACATGCCTAATATTTGATAATGTATGAATAATCTCATCATGCATCCTCATCCTAATAGAGCCAACTCCAGCTACTTTACATGGATGATCATCTTCAAGGCTGATACTTCCACCATCGACCTTCTGGTAGGTAGCAAACCACTTTCGATGAGAAGTATAGCAGTGTGAGCATACTAAATCCAATATTCACATAGTATTGTACTCTATGGATCCATCTGATATAACTAATAGGTCTTCTCCACTACTCACAGAAGCTGTATCATCTTCCTTACTGGCCTTCTCTTTTTCTGATCTCAAAAGGAGATAATCTCTCCTCAGGTATCCGGGCTGATGATATTTATAACATTTCAATATCTTCCTCTAATCCCGAGACTTCGACCTACCCTTAGATTTTCCTCTTGCCTTCTTCTTTGATCTTTCCTATCTTTCATTCAGAGCCAAGGTCTCAGACTTAGGGTCTCTCTTGCAGATCTTCTCCATTTGTTCATTTGATCTGAGCACACCAACAACCTCTTCATAGTTTAGGATCTCCTTTTCATAAACTAAAGTTGTTATGAGACCATCATACGAACCTGGGAGAGAACATAATAGCAGCAATGCCCGATCCTCCTCATCGATCTTCACATTCAAAACTCATCACCTCAGAACACACCTGATTAAACCTTTGGATATGTGCAATAAGATCTCCACCTTCGGACATCCTCAGACTATACAGCTATTTCTTTAACCATAGCTTGTTCGTCATGTTCTTCCCCATCTATGTGTTCTTTAGTCTCGTCCAGAGCCCCTTTGCCATAGTTTCTATGCAAACCTCGGACAAAATCTGATCGACCAAGCATATTCAGATTGTACTGAAAGCGATTTTCTCAAACTCTTTCCAATCCTCAGCACTGATCTTTTCCGGCCTTTCTCTTGTCAAGACCTTGTAGATCCTCTATTAAACTAACAAGTCCTTTATCCTTTGCTGCCATAGGGTAAAATGCTCCTTGCCATCGAACTTCTGAAAATCCATCTTGAATCCACTCGATTCCATGACTTCAAACAAGTTAAAAATAGATCTCTAACACCCTTCTTCGATTACACACTAGTAATACTATCCTTTAAAGAAGATCTAAATATCCTAGGTCCTATTTTCAACCGTCTGTATCACCATCCATCCGTGTAACCAATCTCTACCTTAATTTAAAGAAAAATAATGAAGAAATAAGAAGATTTTGGATAAAATCTGGTGCAACAGATCCTGGATATAGTAACCCTAGGTGTCTTCCTTCCTTCCATGTAATATCGCTCTGATACCAATTATTGGGATAAACTATCCTCTCTCGAACCGACGTGGTCATTGGTGATTAGCCAAGCAACAAGGAACAATCTCCTAGGATCAACACGAAAGCAAAATAATGGATTCAAGAGAAAAGAGAGAAAGAGAGCATAAGAGTTTTTCGAGAGAAAAGAGCTTTATTCAATGAATTTAGCATCATTTACAACCTTGACCTATTTCTAGTATTTATACTTTATAAAAGGATCAAGCTCCAAGCTTATAGAAAAATTTTTCAAAATCCAAACATCCCACGTACACAAAACAAACATGTAAAAACTAAGCCGACCTAGTTTCAGACTGAGCTGGCTAACCTGTGACTGGGTCAGCTCAGTTTGAGACTGAGCTGACTTAGTTGTGTACTATACCAATATCCAAAAATATTACTTTCTATTTGAATTTTTCTTTGAGATATAGCTGATTCAGTCCTAGACTGAGCCGACCCAGTTTCCAACTTAGCTGACTTAGTCTCACGATGAGCCGATTCAGTTTCTGACTGATTTTTATTTCGGCTTGCTCTCATCTTTTCATGATCTATCCTCTCATTTTTTCAAGATTTGGGAGTGCCACTTTTGAGCTCACACTTCAAAAGTAAAATCATTAGAAATTTTAGTATTTATCTTATTTTCATGTGCCATAAGACACAAGTTGGCTTGTTCATATGACTCTTCTTCTTCAGAGCTCGAATCATCACTATCACTCAATGTAGCTACCATAGCCTTTTTCTTGTACTTCTTGGGGCTCTTCTTAAGTTGTAGACATTCGGACCTAAAGTGCCCTGGCTTCTTGCACTCATAGCATATTAAGGGTTGCTCCTTATCCTTCTCGTTGCTATGCTCTCCTTTTGTAGGTGGCCTTTTTCTCATCCCTTGTTTTCTTATTTTCAAAACTCTCTTAAATTTTCTAGTAATGAGGGCCAATTCTTGATCTTGATCTTCATTTTCTATTTCATCAGATTTCTCCTCTAGTTGAGTAGTGGATTTGAATGCGAATGTCTTCTTCTTCTTGACATCTTCTTCTTGATGTTGCTCATGCTTAGCTTGTATGTCATAAGCGATCCTAGAAGCTCCTCCAAAGATAATATGTTCAAATCTTTGGTTTCTTGGATTATGGTCACTTTGGCCTCATAAGTTCTTGGTAAAGATTTAAGAATCCTTCTCATAAGTTCACTGTTAGAATAAGTCTTATCGAGACTTTTTAGACCATTAATAATATCCATAAAATGAGTAAATATTTTAGTTATTGATTCATCATATTCCATTTTAAAGAATTCATACTTGTGCACAAGCATGTTAATTTTTGATTTTTTAACTTGATTAGTGCTTTCATGTATTACTTCTAGCCTATCCCATATTTTTTTAGTAGACATGTATGTTGGAATATGATTAAATTTATTAGCATCTAAAGCATAATATTAAATATTCATGGCTTTAGCATTGAGTTGAGCCATTTTCTTATCAACCTCATCCCATTCTCTTTCAGATTTGGTTGATTTTACACCATCAATTATCTTAGTGGGTATGTGAGGTCCATTAACTATGATACTCCACATATCATAGTCAAGTGCTTGAATGAAAATTCTCATCCAAGCTTTACAATAGATCTAGTTTAACCCATTGAAAAGTGAAGGATGGTTTATGGACTATCCCTCGGCTAGAGAGGTACCGACTTAGATTGCCATAGATCTTTGGCTCTTTGATGGTTAAATTAAAATAGGACTAGAGCACCAGGCTCTGATACTACTTATTGTCTAACTATGCAACCCAAGAGGGGGGTGAATTAAATTTTTAAAATTTTAAAGCTAAATTAGAATAACAAAGATAATGTGATGATATGCAATTTGTATGAGGTGGGTGATTTAAATAAGATAAAAAAATAAATAGTAAGAGAGAAAGTATTTAACAAAATAAGGATGGAAAGAGAGCAAGCACACTATAAACAAGCAAGATTTATAGTGGTTTGATGCCAGCCTTGCATCTACATCCACTCTCCAAGCTCCTACTTGAAAATTTAAATTCACTAAAAGTATTCAACAAGAATATAATAACGGTACCTCTGACCCTAGCTTTTTCAAGCTAGAACACTTATTTTTTAGATACAAGCCAATCAAATATAATTTGATTCAAGGTTCGGATCAATCTTTCCAAGTTTTGGACCCCCCAAAACTTAAATCAAAATAATAAAATAGAGTATGAGTGTTAATAATAATGAAATATAAAGTTAGCCCCTTTAATGAGCAAATAAAATATTAAAAACTTTTTATGCAATAAAGAAAGAAGCTTTTTTGATTTTTCTCAAAGTTGTTGAAGACTTGAATGAGCATTTGAGAGGTTGGTGAGCTTCTTTGCTTGGAGTGGGCTTTTTGCTTAGGGATGAAATGAATGCTTGAATCTCTTCTTTTCTTCCCTTCTTTTTGAGCCTATATATCTTCAATAAGTATTAGAGAAAAATTTGGATAGGATTAGAGCCATTGGAGGACTTTAAATGCACATTAAATATGGCCAAAATGGATAAAAAAATAGTTATTGTAGAGATTTTCCATCGCAGGGGTTGACCCCTCTATGGTAGAAGTCAAGAAATGCTCAGTTTCTATTTTTTGGGTTACAAAAATAGCAGAGGTCGACCCTAGTGTCAATCCCTGGCATAGGGACAACATGCCAATCAGCCTATTTCAGCAAGGAAAGACCTAGGGGTCAATCCTTTTCTTAAAACTTGATTTTCTCTCAAAATATACATAAAAAAGTTATGAAACTATCTCCAATAGATCAGAAATCTTCTGGGCTTATTCTTGAGGCTTCCAAAATAGATTTTCTCCAACTTTATAAAATTTATGATTTTGCCCCTCATCATCTTTCTTCCTGATTTTCTTCTAAATTATGCATCCAAATTTTATAAAACTACCTCCAATAGATCAAAAATCTTCTAGGCTTGTTGTTGAGGCTTCTAAAATATATTTTTTTCAACTTTATAAAATTTATGATTTTTTCTCTGAAATATAATAAATCTTTTTCCATGCCAAAATTATTAGTAATCTCCTCAAATATTTTGTAATCATCAAAATCAATTTTTGGAGCAACAATGCTCGACCCATTGGCTCCAAATGAGTTTTCACCAAAAAAAAGCACCTTCAAAGCAAGGTGGAGTGAGGTACAAGGCTAGGCTGGTAGCCAAAGAATGCTTATAGAGAGAAGAAATTGATTACTCAGAAGTCTTCTCTTTGGTTGTCAGACATACATCCATTAGGGTGCTATTAAGCATAGTCCCTGCTCATAATTTGGAGCTGGAATAAATGGATGTTAAGATAGCATTCCTTCATAAAAGTTTGGAGGAGAACATATACACAGAGTAGCCATAGGGCATCAGAGAGCCTGGGTCAGAGGGAGAGGTTTATTTACTGAAAAAATTACCGTACGGATTGAAGTAGTCTCCTAGATAGTGGTACAAGTAGTTTGACACATATGTGAGAAGTATTGGCCTTTCCAGGTATGATCATGACCTGTGTATATATGTGAGGTCTTTGAAGGATGGATCTTGATCATACTTACTCTTGTATGTAGATGATATGTTGATAGCATGCAAAAGTAAGAAAGTAGTGCAGGAGTTAAAAGGAGCTTTGTCTCATGAGTTTGTGATGAAGGACTTGGGGCCTACAAAAATGATCCTAGGTATGGAGATTATCAGAGATAGAACTAAGGGGCCACTGCATCTATCTCAAGGAGAATATATAAAGAAGATCTTAGAGTGGTTTGGAATGAAGGAGGCCAAATCGATAGAGCTGCCACTTGCCAAGCATGCCAGACTCTCTAAGACCATGTCACCATAGATTGAGATGGAGGTCCAGGAGATAGAAAAGGTTCCATATGCTTCTGGTGTGGGAAGTATTATATACTCCATGGTGTGTTGTAGGTCGGATTTAGCCCATGTAGTGAGTTAGATGAGCAGGTTTATGACTCACCCTGGCAAGGAGCACTGGAGAGCATTGAAGGGTATCTTTAGATACTTGGTAGGTTCAGTTAGGATTGGCATCTTCTATGGTCAGTGAGAAGGTACTAAGGAACATCCTAACATGTTCAAGGAGGCTCGAGGGCTGTTAGAAGGGTTTGTAGATGCAGATTTTGGTGGCGATATGGATACTCTATGTGCGATGATAGATTTTATATTTAGCATGTATGGAGGTCCAGTCTCTTGGAGATCTTGCTTATAGCCAATTATGGCCTTATCTACTACCAAAGCAGAGTACATTGGCATCACAAAGGCAGCAAAGGAAGCTTTATGGCTGGAGGGCTTGGCACTGGAGATGGGATTCTCATTGGATGTAGTTTGGATGCATTGTGACAGTCAGAGTGCTTTGTTGCTCACATAAAATTTTATTTATCATGTGAGGACCAAGCATATAGATATCAGATACCACTGGATCAGAGAGCTAGTGGAGGATGGTGAAGTGGAGCTGGTGAAGGTTCACATCAAAGAAAATCTAGCTGATGTGCTCATAAAGGTACTTTCATGGAATAGCTTTCACAACTATTTAGCACTGATGAGGCTGATGGATAGAGCTGAGTTCATAAGGATTTGAAAGCACCAAGGTGGAGATTATGAGCTTAGGTATAGTGCTCTCAAGCCTTGGAAGTAGGTGGAGAAAGACCAAGGAGCAAATAGAACCAACCATTGAAGAGCTTCAGCCAATGCTTCAATCGAGCTGGCTCATTTCTATTAGAGCCAACTCGAGCAGAAGGTCAGAAGGTGTATCAAGCTGGCATGCTGGAAGAGCTGGCTCAATTTTTGAGAGATCTAGCTCGAGCTACAGAACAGAAGATAGTCTTATCTGTCAAGCCAGATCGAATCTTGAGAGAACTAGCTCGAGTAGCAGAGCAAAGAGCGGTAATTCAAACTCTCGTAGGAGACATCATAATCGAGCCGGCCCGACTGCTAATCGAGCCAACTTGAGTGGCAAATAGAATAGTACATGATTTCTATTCTAGCCTAGAATTAGGTTTAACCCTAGGGTCTTAGGACCTTACTTTGTGAGGTCCTAAGGGGCTAACCTATGGATTGGACTGGGATTAGTCCAATGGGTGTGTGCATGGAAGACATGGGTGTACATGGGCTCGGAGAGTGCATCACATTCGGTTAGCTAGAGAAGTTTTTTTGGATTGGATCATATTGACCAAGTATATATACTTTGTATTGAGATTTGTAATTAGAGTGAAAATCAATACAAGCCCTTTTCTCCCTAAATAACTCTCTCTTGCTCTCTCATTTTCTCTCTCTTCTCTATGCCCTAGGGTTTTCTAGGGTTTCACAGAATAGCCATCTCTTTCCTCGGATCCTTGTTGCTATTTTTGCAATCATCAAGTAGCAAGGATTTTTTCCAACAAATAATGCATAAGTTAGCTTTTCCAATTTGATGTACCTTATCTTGGTGTCTTTCAAAACTCGGCTTATGTAGTAGATCAGCTTTTGAACTTTTGCCTCTTCTTTGATTAGGATAGCTCCAATGGCCATAGGAGATACCACCAGATACAAGAACAACTTTTCACCAAGTTTGAGCTTGGCAAGGAGAGGAGGTGAGCTGAGATAGTTCTTTAATTTTTCAAATGCTTGCTGACAATTTGGGATCTAGCAAAAGTTTTTTGATTGCTTGAGCACTTGAAAGAAGGGCATGCAATGTTTTGCCGACCTTGAAATAATGTGATGCAAAGCAACGATCTTCCCTATCAGGCACTGAATTTTTTTTATTGTCTTAGGAATAGTCATCCACTGGATAGCTCGAATTTTTTTTGAATTTGCCTTGATGTCACACCCTAACACCATAAACCCTAGGAACTTTCTCGATGCCATCTTAAAAGCACATTTGGTTGGGTTTAGCTTTATTTTATACTTTCAGAGAGTGTTAAATGTTTCCTCCAAGTTGGTGATATAGTTTTTTGAAGATCGGCTCTTGACAAGCATGTCATCTATATAAACCTCCATATTATGGCCGATCTGCTTCTTAAAGATTTTATTCACCAGGTGTTGGTAGGTTGCACCAATATTTTTGAGTCCAAGAGGCATAATCCTATAATAATAAAAACCACGATCAGTAATAAAAATAGTTTTTTTCTCATCCTCAGGTGCCATCCAGATTTGGTTATAGCCCAAGAAGGCATCTATGAAGGTGAGAAGCTCATGGCCCGATGTCACATTTATCAGTTGGTTGATTCAGGGTAAAGGATAGCTATCTTTTGGGTAGGCCTTGTTCAAATTAGTGAAGTTTATGCACATCCTCTATTTGTCATTCACCTTCTTCACTAGGACAACATTAGAGATCCAGTCTGGATAGGATACCTTTTGGATGATCTTGACCTTGAGGAGCTTATCTACCTCATCCATGATCATCTTCTACCACTCTAGTGCAAATCTGTGCTTCTTCTATTTTATAGGTCAATGCTTGTGGTCAACACCCAGGCCATGCTCCATTACTTTGGCATCAATATCAGTCATATTTATGGAAACCAAGCAAAGATGTCAGCATTCCTTCGTAGAAAGGTGATGAGATGCTTTTTAATTTCTACCTCCAAATAGAACCAATCTAGACTGCATGGTCCTCTCTTCTATCATTCAAAGAGACTGTCACAAGGTCATCAATTGGTTCCCATTGTTTCTCAGTTAGATCATCATGGATGTTAAGTCTATCCACTGGATAAAGTTTTGGCCATTTTTCTTCTTGCAAAGCAAATGTGTAAGAATGACGTGCTAAAGATTGATCTTCCCTAACTTCTCGAACTCTGTATTCTATTAGAAACTTCATCTTTAAGTAGTATGTTGATACCATAGCTCGAAGCATATTTAGTTCTGATCATCCAAGAATAGCATTATAGGGAGAGGGAGCCTTCACCATCAGAAAATCAACCTGAGCTCTAGATTGCTTTGGATGCCAACCTACTACAATTAGTAAAGTGATTATTCCTTCAATCGATACTGTATCACCAATGAACCCCACCAATGGGGAGCTTATTGGTCTCATATAACTATCAAATATAGATATTTTAGAGAAACCATCATAAAATAAGATGTCAGTAGAGCTTCCATTTATAGGATCTGATGTGGTGCTCCTAAACCTTGGGGGGTCATGGAAGGAGCCAGGGTGTTGGCTTTAGAAGAATAGGACATGTGTGGTCCTAGGATTAGGATAGGAGTTATCCTAAGAAGAAGGCGGTGTGTAGTCCTACACAGGCTCGAGGTTCAGATGTGAGGATCTTGAGGGGCTTGGTAGGTATTTCGGAGACTTGGAATACAAGATGGAGCAAAGGACCAAAGCCAGGAGGAGAATCAACTAAAATAAGGAGCTGACAAACAAGCGGGCTGGCTCAGATATGCAGTCGAGCAGGCTTGGGCTGAGATCAAGTTGACTCGGGCTGTAGTCAAGCTGGCTGTCTCAAGCAAATAAAAGATAGAGTTTGGGTGAGATGCAGTTAAGCCAGCTCGGCTATTGATAGAGTTGGCTCGATGGTGGTGAACAAAATTGGATGGAGTTTTCTGTTTAGGGTCTTAAGACTTGGTCCAATAAGATCTTAAGATGGCTAATACATGTATGGATTGGGTTTAAATCCAGAAGATGAGAGCATGGGAGACATGGATGTACATGGGCTCGGTGAGTGCTTTCATGTATTGGGTTAGTCAAAAGAGTTTTTGGTTGGGTCTAATAGCTATGTATAAATATATAGGTTGTATTAGGATTTTATAATATGGATTAGAATATAGAGTTTTTCTTCCTCAATCTCTCTTCTCTCTAGACTTGCCACCCCAAGTGGGGTGCCTCCCTCAAGCCCAAGAAGGGAGGTGCCCCATCATAGATCCAAATTAGGTAGATCGGTAGTCTGCTATCTTAGAGAATGTCAAAGTTCTTCTCAAGTCCATGCTAAAGATCAGAGATTTCTGCAACACATGGTATCAGAGCTAGGTAATGCCACGGTGATTTTACAATAATTGGTGTCAGAGCCTAATGGTGCATGGAAGCGAAGGAGAAGTCATACCAGGTGAAATCAAAAATTTGCACAAGTATTCCATGGTATGTCTCAGATCTATATTTGTTATCGCTATGGGTTGGCCAACCGAAAGCAGTGGATTGAAGGTGGAGGCTGAGAGGATTAACGAGAAGGATTTTTCCCAGGGTGGAAGGTTTGGGTGCATGATTTTTTGATCGATCTTGGTTGGACAGACTAAAGGTGTATGATGGGTGACGGGGTTCTCTAGGAAGATGGGCAATGTGGGGCTATTTGGCTGATGAAGAGAGATTTTCTAAGGGGTAATGGTCGAAGAAAAGTTGAAGAAGCGACTATACGTCCTTCGATTGTAGGAAGGCAGAAGAAGTAGTTGGAGATGCATTCAACGGTTCAATCTGCGCATGGATTTATGAAGACTTGGAGGTGATGGAGATGAATGATCCATAGAGGTCCAGTAGGTTAGTGCTGGATGGCTAATCTTGGATTAGGTTTCTTTTGTAGGAGCACTAAGGAGAGTCGCAATTTAGGTGGAGGATGGGTTATGTGTAGCAAGAGAGGATTTGGATACTTATGAGAAGGCATCAAAGAGATGAGGTAGGAAGCACTGGAGTGTTGCAGAAGTGCTACCCTAGAGGCATAGGGGCTGAGAGAGGCTCAACGGTGCAACAATCGAGGGAGGTATCTCAGTAGAGAGTGTCAGGAGTCATCTCAAGAAGATTGAGAGTAAGTCTTAGGAAGAGCCAGAGAGTCTCAAAAGCCTCAGGATGAGATAGGTGGGTCTGAGCCCAAGATAGAACTTGAGCTGTAGTTCCTTCGGGTGCAACTGAAGCGATGGCTAGTGCGAGGGCAGAAGTGAAAAATGCTAGGGTGGAATTTCCTAGGATTTAGTCATTGATTTTAAAGAGTTAGATGAGCTCTTAGATTTTGGAGGTGCCCATGGGTTGCAGAGGTATTTGAGATGGCTTTGGAGGGGTTCGTGGAGTGTGGAGGATCTGAAGGGCCAGCAATGGTGTTCGAGGTGCAGTGGTAGGTTCAACAGTACAATATTGAGTGGTTGGTCTTGGGAGATTCAGTTATAGATCAGCTTCTATGGCATCAGGGAGACTTTGGTTTTAGATGGAGCATCGGGCATAGGTGGCTTCATAGGTGGAGATGTGACATGAGTCCAAAGTAGAGGAGTGTAGGAGGACCAATATCCTGGCACCAATGTCGGAAATGCACAGTTTCAGGTGGAGTGGCATGTGCGGAAAAGACTGTCGAAGTTCTAAGGAGATCATGTTAGGATATGCAGTAAGTGTCGATATAGGAATGCTTTGAGATCTCAAGAGAAGTCTAGGATAATTGATGCAGCTGTCAAGCAGAAGCGTTCTTACAATTTTTGGATGGTGCGAAGAAGCAAGCTAAGGTCTTCAGTAGTGGAGGTAGTCATCCCAAAGGCCTCAAGAGTGCGCAACAGCTGAAAAGGATTGGTAGTGATAAGGTGTGCACAAGTAGCTATTAGGACGTGTTAGATATGTGTGTCCTAGAAGCCAGAATTGGCTGACACTTGTTGTACACTTTTAAGGATAAAATTATAATTTTCACTATAAATAATAAAATAGATTATTTTCTATCACAATATGTATTTAGTGTCTATGATACATCCCTTGAGTTAATGGTAATGATAATTCTTATTTTCAAGAGTTGAAAATTTAAGATATGAATTTTCGTTATTAACTCATAAAATGCTTCCGATCATAGGATCATCATGCGGATGGTGATTGATCTAGAAGGTTGGTGTATAATTGCTTCTTTATAGTAGATGAGTCTTGAGTCTATGGTATAGAGACACCAAAGCGAGAGTATAGGTACTCGTTAGAGAATGGGGGCACTGAACGTTACCACCTCGAGCAGTCATAAGAAAGTCTACCTTCTCATCGATGACTGGCTCGAAGCTGCAGTGGTGTGTCTGTTTTTTTGACCTGAGGTGCATCAATAGTTCACCTTGAGGGCTTTATAGTTTGACTACACCATGACTCGATCTCCTAGCCATTCGGAATCTTGAGGTGTATGTTGGGTATAGCATGTTCATTGTAGAAATTGAATTGCACCAAGAGGGAATCTATCTACCTCGGTAGATAAGGAGCAGCCCTATGATGATCATGAGAATCAAGTCCATAAGCCCATGGCCATGGTAGAGTAAAATAATAGAAAGAGTTTCTATTAAGATTTTCACATCGGACTTGAATCAAATAATTAAATTATATGACAGAAATTAGGGTTTGATGAGTTCACCTTAACCTTGATCTAATCGGGGCTCAAGATAGAAGAACTTAATAGCACATGTAACTGCACCAAGAGGTTCGTTTTTAGTTTTGGTGTGTTACCACCATATACTGCTAGGTGTCACTGATGAATTTTGGGAGAAATTAGAATGATTTGGATGATCGATCATTCTAGTTGTCTAAATCAGAAAAGTTTTGATCCATTGGAAGGTGTTTCGATGATGTCAATGATAGATATCATAATATTCTTCTTTTACAATCATTAAAAGTTGTTTTGACTAAGCCAAATGTGCTTGTACTCACTCAGATACCTTTACTTGATCTAACTAGAGCTTCTTCAGGTCGAAAAAGGGTTGTCTTAATTTATGAGATAAATTTGAGACAACACCTACCATTTTCCATCACCTGCTAATTCTTATCTTTTGACTTTGGTCAAACATTGACCTTTAACACTTAGACATTTGCCCATATGTCATGCACCCATTGGAGAGTAGATAGGGGCTTATCCCCTTGCTAGAACATGAAAAGGAGGGGGTGCATGCCTAGGGAGGTGTGCACGCAAGGATAGGGATGCCTGGAGTCCCATACAAATGGGACTCCAGGTTGCTTCTTGGAATCAAACTAGGATGCACCAAGGGACTCTACTTTGACTGGTCTTGGCACCACCTAAGGGTGTTGGAGAGGAGCTCTCATCTGATTGCATGAAGAGACATAATTGGCCGAGATGATGTGGCACTGCATGGCGCAGCAGGGTCTATAAAAACCCTATCTGCGCCTAGCTTTGGAGAGGTGCACCCTTAACCCATGCCACATTGCTCTCTCCCTCTCCCCTCCATGCCTACATCTGATCCCCTCTCTCCTCTCCATGCCCAAGAGGTTTTGGGCTCCAGTTTGGAGCGATCCAGGCAAGAGAAAGGCAACAAGAAAGGAAGAAGGCAGCACTGCTGCAAGAGACAACATCGAATCTTCAAAAGCTATTTTGAAGACCATCAAGATCAGATCTAGATCGATCTTTGGAGAAAAGATTGAAAAGAAGGAGATATCCAGATCCTGCTTGAGTGGATACCGGTAGAGGCCAGGCAATTATGTGGCTACATCGAGAACCTTAGGCAATCAGCAGGATCATCATAGGATAATTAGATTACCCAAGAACAAGGTATAAATTAAATCTAATTTAATTTATTTTATTAGATCTATCAAATTAGATTTGAAAAGTATCAGATTTTATTTAGATCTAAGAGAAAAATTTTTGAAATATTTTTCTTGATCAAATCAGATCTGAACGAACCTGACCTAGGAAATAATTTTTTTCCCTTCAACTGGTATTAGAGCCAGGTTCCCATAAATAATTTGGATCTAATTTAAATTTATT